>JAPMUY010003760.1:600000-1050000 GCA_026901105.3 Galaxias olidus
AAAGCAGTGAACATAAAGATAGTTTCACTTGACATTTATAGTTCTCAATTGCAGTTCAGATCACATTTCAGTTGGAGCTGGTGTGATCAAAGATATACTGTTAACCTATTGTTGTTTTTGAATCAATGTATGCCTTTTACATTTTCCTTTTTTTGTTTATTCTGGTTACATGAAGATGTCAGTACCTGCTAGCATTGTGTCTGTACATTTAATTTTTATTGTAATAGCAAATTGGCTTTAGTCAATCAAAGTACTCCAAATCTAATAACTCGAAACATTCGAGGAAAAGGCATTCTCAATGCACTCTGGGGAAGCTTTAAGATATGGCTTGCTGAGATCAAGTGCCATAGAAATAAAAAAAATTCAGTCAGTGTTATTTAAAGAAAAGTAATGTGGTCAGAAAATCTATCTTGGGGAAAATGACAACAAGCATTGCATGTTCTTGCTGCCCCCCTACTGGGCTGCCCATGAACCTGTCGATTCGATGGTTTGATGTCAGTTGAAAAAGAAGAGCCCCCAAAACAATCTCAGAGGGGGCTGGGACGGAGACAGACGGACAGAGAACGGGGGGAATGGGAAGAGCCATCGACAGATGAACTGAGTTGTGATTAAAGATGGCGGCAGTTCATACAGCAGACTGCGTAGGAAAATATTCAATCCATAGAGAAGAAAGATTTATTTTGGCACAACAAAAACAACAAGCGACACATAGTAAGGTAAATCCAAAGCTAAATGTATAGGATGCTACTACTGAGGAAGTTGTTTTGTTACCATTTCATATTGTTTTTGCAGATAACATTTAACAATCATTTGTTTCCCAAACATAATGCTTCTCCTATCACATCCATCTTATGAAAGGTTGAGCATGAATTGATGTGACCAGTTGATGTGTATTCATTGGCAAAACTAATTGTGATTATGACAAGTTTTCATGCCTGATATTTGTGCATTTGTTTGAGACCGCATATTGGGATTATTCGTTGATTCACACAATCGGTTGCACGGCTACTGCAGCAACTCTTTAGGGTCCATCCCAAAATAAATGGAATCTAGACATGAAAATTAATATTTATTTTTATTTCCACTGATATGTTTTTAAATGAGTTTCAATAACCAGTTAAATAAACTAAAAACTGCAGATCGCTTAATCCTCTGTGCATAATCCACTCTTTGGTGGGTTAGTCACAATATATTCAGCAAGGACAAAGAACACCAGCAGGACTCCAGAATACATTTTCTGACAGACCTTTGGTATTCCTATTGCAACACTTAAGAATGTATGCTTTCACCAAAATATGTCAAACATATTTACTAAAAGACACAGTAAAGAAAATATTTTTCCCATTTAATTTAGTATTACTGGTAAAAACTATTAACTGTAGGTTCTCTGTCTGTGCTGTTTGTTATTGGTTCATGTGTATAATTCAAAGCTGTGAGCCATACATATTTGTTTGAAATTTTATATATTTTTAAGTGCATCTACAGCTGTAGAACATTTTTTCTTTTAGTTTTAGCAGTTCAAACAGTTAAGAATGTGGGAAACTTTCATGGGAACTAAGAAAATTTGAATTCCTTTGTCTGTCGGTCCTGAAAAAAAGATAAGCCTATTTCAAGCAAGGGAGTGAAAAACAGCGTAAAGATAAAAGAAAAAAATAACAAGGTACTACTATGAAGTTCTTTCCCATGAGAACTTAATACGTTGGGGGGGGGGGGGGGGGGGGGGGGGGGGAATTTTGTCCAGAAACCCTCACAGTACTGCATTTAGCATAAAACATATGTTCAGATTATACCATGGTAAATTTAAACCTGCTAAATTTGAAGTAATGTGAGTATGACAATTTTCTCACAAACTCTGTAGTGTATCCAACCTTTTTTTAAGCATTAACGCAAAACAGACGGAGACTAATCAAGAATTTACCGATTTGCTCAAATCACTTAATCTCTTGACGATTTTAAACCCAAGAAAGGATGCATCAAAAAACAAACAAAAAAACCCCGAATTCATTGACAACGCATGCCTCACTTCAGTACCGGAACAGGCTTGACCAACATTGTCTACAACTAATCCGCTCGCGCAAGCATTCAACTGCATGCTGAACCACATTTAATTTCTGCATTCCGGAAATATAAAGCCATGTGATTCAGGTTGGACACAATAAGCAAGATGTTTCAAAGCTTCGGGGCGGGACTGCATGCATTAAAACATACCTGCAAATAACTTTGGTCTTGTCGACAGACCCATTTGGCAGGGTTTGTAGCATTTTCTTTATCTGTTGCTTACTTGTTGCCATCCGGTTTACGACTGCGTTAATTGCTTCAAAAAAGATTGTGACGTTATAACAAATGCGCGTTAACGCGTTAATATCGCGTAACTATACTTTGACAGCCCTAATAAGCATAGGCCTACATTTAAAACCCAGTTCTGTATTCCGAAAAATATTTCACAAATGGCCCGTTAGAAATGTAGGCCTATAGAAAAGGTTCCCAATATCAAATGTTGGTAAGAAAGGGGACGGGGTAATTTCCTAAACACACTACATTTTATTTTTATTTATAATTTGTATTATTATTTTTATTTATAATGAATAAAACGAGTTGTAATAGCACGACTGACACAGCAGTGTAAAAATCCTTTGGTATAAGCATAATGTGTCACTGTTTTTGGGGTATATTATACAAACATTGTAGAGCACCAAATAATATTACTGATGTAGAAATGTAATGCTGACACATGATTTTAGGTTATTCGGATGCAACATAAAATGTTACACTGTATGCATTGTGTAAACACAGCAATCAAAAGAAATATTGGCACCTAGTAATTGAAGTATTACAATAAATAAAATACATATTGAAATATAGTGTTTAGCCTATATCATAATGTGAGGCCTTCATGTGTAAGTATTTCAAACTTACTTTAAATAATGTTTTTTTGTGTTTTTTCCCCCTTTAGATTCAGAACCGAAATATTGGCAAAGGAAGGCTGTTATTACAATATTTAAAGTTAATGTCAGCTGCGACACTAAAACGAGCCCTTGTTTCATGTTCCCCTGCAATGGAAGCCTCAGAAGACAGATGTACTTTTGGCAGATGCATATTTAAACAGCTGTGTCACAACAACTTTAAGGTAAAGAATGTTTTTTCTTTTCTTTTCTTTTCTTTTCTTTTCTAGTGCTTTAATTTCAACAGCAGGGTTTTTACATGTAAAATATTTATGTAAATTAATTTATAAAAAATGTCAGTGACTTTGTACTATTTCTTAATGCATCGTAGTTTTAACCTGTTTCTGCAGGCATAATTTAAGCTAATTAAAGTAAACCATCCACAACCAGGAAACTCTTTTTATATATAGATAGGAAGCTCTTCAATTTTATATTCTCTGATTGTTTCTGACAGAAACTTTAGCTCTATAAAAATCTATCACTATAGATATGTACACACCTAGGATTTACATAGGATAAAAACTAATGTCATTAGGTTTAAGTATAGCTTGCTGGCAATTCTGAAGATAGAGCTTGGTATCATATAGCCTTTACCACTTTAGATTATCTTATTTTATCTTATCTTACATTCTTATATAGAAATGTTATAGGCTTGTACAGAAGATGGTGTATGATAGCTGTGTGTAGGGGCCCTACATATTCTAGAACTGGCAGATTGACCTTTTTTTTCATTCTATTGAACAGATAGACAGATCTGACTTGACATTGTAATGTCTATGGGAGAATGAAAAAGTCGCAGTTCAGATCAGTCCTCGAAGTCTCAATATTTAACACAAATTTTGTCTGCCACCATGCAGTATCTCCTGCAACACTGATGCATTGCTTTGTGGCACAAAGAAGTGCTCACTAAATCATGAAGATTTGGCCATACTTCGAGTACAGTCGTTGATTGTGCTTGCCATGTGCATCTGCATGTCTTTTACGGTTAGGGAAAAATAATTACACTAAGCAAACGGTAGGGGTCGCCTGAATCACCTTATACAGAGAAACTGCCTCTAGTAGCTTTTAATGTTTTTCAACTACATCGAAGGTTGAGCCATTAGATTGAAATGATGACTTAGCAAAAGCCCTGTATTTTTTTCTTTCTTCAGTTGTTTGGATGTATTGCTCAGTCACTGCCATATGCACGCCAAATGCGCTACCTCATTCCAGAAATTACCAGAAATATATTATTCTACAGAAGGCTATCATCTTCACCAATAAGACTAAAGACATTAAGACCAAAAGTCTCCATAACAAAAAGCAAATATCAATCTCAGGGCACATATCAACACTTTCATAACAGTGTTTATAACAGTGTTTGTGCATAAATGTTTTCTAGATTTTTAAATATATATTACAAAGTTATAATAGATCCAAAAAGTTAGTTTGACAGAATTTTAACAACATTTCCAAAGTAGTTTTAAATTGACAAAATAATTGTTCCTTCGAGTAAAACGAATTGGAATGTGAAGGAATTAGTATTTGTGCCAAAATGCATTTTCAAAGTAGTCTCTTATTAGACAGTAGCAAGAACAAAACAAAGTATGTTTTGTGACACCTTAGAACGATTTAGTTATCTAAATGGAACTATTTTTCAAATAAGAAATTGAATGAGTGCTTGTAGCCCACACCCCTAAATAGTACACATAAAAATGTTTCTCGCGTAGATGAGTGAAGCCTTAATTTTTTTTACTGATCATTAATTGAGCCGTTTGACCAGATGCAAAGTGTAGTTGCCCAGATGCAAAGTGTAGTTGAAGTAGGCCTACTTCTACTAAAGCCTAATGGTATCCCGTTCTCTTTTCTTATAAAAAAACAACTAAAACCTGCGTTGAAATGAGTGTTATGGACGCGAGAGGCGCTGTAAGTCATATATTGTAAGACTACTGCTACACACAGACCAGAGTGAAAGACAGCCATGGAAAGCTTGAGAGCGGTCTATTTTCTTTGTTATTTTTAAACTCTTTCTATTCGCATCCATGACACTATTCGTAGAGAAGCGTACCAGTGCAATTTCCTGATGCACTCGAGAGTGGCAAGTAGTTTTGCACAGGTGAGGAATACATACTTTTCCCCAGCTCATTGAGAGTGATTGCGGTAGCAGGAGATAAATGTCATCGCTTTGCAGTAGCATATTTGAGTCAATTCTAAGACTCATTGAGTCAATTCCTTTATTCCGCTATGTATGCGTGTTATGCATACAGCGATAATGACCAGATTATTGGTTAGTAACAATGGTCAACACTCGCAAGTAAAGATTTGTTGCATTTTATTAGTCAAATAGGGCTGGAAAGTTGTGCACTTGTCGGTCGGCTGCGGAAGGGCCTGGCTGTGTGTACGGAGTTTGTTTCTGTCTCCCCTCCCCCAACCGTTTCTGCTGCTTTGCTGCTTTGCTGCTTGTAGTTGGGGACCAAGACATGAATGCAATGAATGCGAGGCTCACTTCAAAGCGTTATTGAGAGCTATGTACAGTGGTGTACCTAGTACAGTTGGAACACAGTCTCGTAGAACCTAGTCACTGCAAGTAAATTGTTTTGTAATTATGTCTAGATAATCTAATAGTAAATATGATTAAACAAGGCGCATGCTGCCGGTCCCCGTCGTGATATGAAGTCGACATAGGCCTACTGTTATTACAGTAAACCTCATGTTTTGATTGATGTGCAGTTCTGAGTGATTTTTTTTTTCGGATCTTAGCTGTATTATTAGAACTACAAGAAACACAGTGTACCAACGTGAACTTATTAATGAAATGCTTTGACATGAACATTTGGTTTAGTTTACGTTAAATCAATTTATTTGTGTTATGAGTGTAAATTGCACAGGAAACACATTGCTATCTGAGAAAAGTAATTTACATGGGATTAATATTAAGTATTCAATTGCAGCAGCAGTCCCGAATATGTAATGGATTTGTATATATTTCTTTATTAAAAGAGTTGCCTTTCCAGTCTAATTAACTGCACTGTCACAATTAGGTGCATATGGTATGATCACTATAATGATGCGAGGTTAACAATTGACAATGAGAAAACTACATTTTAAATGAAAGCTACATTGTGTTCTACATAATAGTAGACCCTTTTGGTAATATGCAACCTGTATTAGGCTTCTTAAAAACCTTTTCTGTCGAGGCACGGTAGGACTGAAAACATTTGACTCAAGGTCTTACTCTGATATGATCGGTCAGGGTGCCTGCACTCACCACAGAATCAATCGTCACAGTCATGGCAGATTGTGGTCTGTCTGCACCCCATTGTTACTCTTGTAACCTTCAGAGTCCTATGTCCTTTTGTTACAATCTTTTACTCAATTGACTTCTCGTTTACAGTTCTGATTCCTTTAATATTTCTATTGTAGGGTTTAACTGTGCACCTAATTAGCCTAGTTACCCACTAAAATCATCAGGAAACATTTAGGTTAAATGGTGCTCCATGAGGCAAAGACTTTAAAAAAAAATTGTGGTGCATGGTCAAATCAATATTGTGTCACAATTCATCAGCTGTTGCTGTATCCCAGCTATACACCTTGAAATGGGAAAATGCTTGCAGAACGTTTGTTGCTTTACTGTGAGCAGCCGTTAATACCATTTGAACACACATTTTATTTCTTAAACGTAGTTTTTTTTTGCAATTGTTTTTGCTAAAGCTGTGTGAGTATACAGATTTATTTAATTTTAGTTTTGCTGTTTTGTGTGAATTTTTAACTTCGGCATGGGTATAAAGTTCCTGTCTAGCCGCATATATTTTAACCAAGTTGTCTCTACACTACAACTCCTAATAGTATGACAAGATAAAGATATAGCTCGGTGATTTTAATCAAATGCTATTCTGTTTTCCGTTGCAGGAAATATTCCTCCAGATTGGCACACATAGAGGTCTGGATCAAATTGTGTTGCAGAGGGGGTCTTCCTGGGAAAGGGTGTATGAACACTGTGAACATGAGCGTGAGCAACAAAGGGGGTTACCTGGTGGACCTGGGAGCCAGCTTTACTGAGGATGCCCCCAGACCACCAGTCCCTGGAGAAGAGGGTGAGCTAGTGTCCAGTGATGGACGCCCTCACAGCCACTTGTCTTACTCCTCCAAGAACGAGAGCCTTAAGAGTGAGGCCTCAATCGCCACACCCAGACGGCCTGACCTCGACCTGGGTTATGAGCCAGAGGGCAGCGCTTCCCCCACGCCACCCTACCTAAAGTGGGCAGAGTCCCTTCATTCGCTCCTCGATGACCAGGATGGAATACACCTGTTCAGGACCTTCCTTAAGCACGAGGAGTGTGCAGATATGTTGGACTTCTGGTTTGCATGCAGTGGCTTCCGCAAACTTGAAGCCAATGAGGGTCACGAGGATAAGAAGCTAAAACTGGCTAAAGCCATTTACAAAAAATACATCTCGGACAGCAATGGGATAGTTTCAAGACAGATCAAACCAGCCACCAAAAGCTTTATCAAAGATTGTGTGATGAAGCTCCACATTGATCCTGCTATGTTTGACCAGGCTCAGACTGAAATTCAGGCTATTATGGAGGACAACACATACCCTTTGTTCCTTAAGTCTGATATCTATTTAGAATACACCAGGACAGGGGGGGAGAGCCCTGCATTATACAATGATCAGAGCACAATTCCTGGAAATGAGAAGGTTTTACCCGGGTATTTGCCTACATTAAATGAGGACGAGGAGTGGAGATGTGACCAGGAGTTGGACGAGCAAACAGAGTGTGACCCTACTCATAGCAACCTGCTCACCCACAAGTTACTCTTGGAAACGGCCTCCCAGCGCGTTCTTAACAGCAAAAGATTCCAGGACAGTAATGAATACAGGTAGTCATGGCCATATAAATCTATTCTGCTATTAAGCGTGTGCTTAAGCTTGACTCACTTTTCAAAAATCGTTTCAAGCCAAACCTTGGTGTGCATTTTAAAGTGTATTTTTTTTGCAGCAACCATGTGCTAAAATACTTTTCCAGTGAAACAATTCCTAGTGTGACATGATGTTATGGTAATAATCTAATGATTGGCCTTTTGGTAGAGCCTTGCTTGAACAATCAAGTGAGTGACTTTAAAAGTGTTTGTCTTTCGTCCTATTATTTTGCTACTACTGGAAATACATTTGCATGTGATGGCATGGATATTTCAAATCACCGAAATATGGAACTCCTTACTTCTATACTCGCTCGATGGCCTCTGGACATAGCTAGATTTATTTAGTTAGAGAAATTCATTTTTGAGCTGTTTTTCAGATGATTATTTCAGTGGATCAAGCATTTGGCTGGAATTTCAAAAAGAAATGCTTCATTTTTAAGTAGCCTTTTAGCATCACCCTTTGGGTTTTTATGCAACAAAATTTTCCATCATTGATGTATGTTAATCTCAAGGACCGGATCTAGGGGCATTTACAAAGTCTCTTAGATCGGTGCCCAAAAAGTGTAAATTAATTAGTACGAATTGGCCGATTGTTTACCTGTGTACTTTGATCACAAAACAGTTGTGCTGCATTTAGTGTTAGGTGTTAAAATACATAATTAAAAAGAATACTGTTAAATGTTCTATTTAATTAGGGTATGTCCTTGCCTACAATATAAAACTTATTTGGTCAAAATATGAGTCAGACCCCCAAACCACTTTGAATGCTGTCCCTGCAGAATAAATGTTTATGTATTTGACATAATTAAGTGTAAAGTAACTATCCTGCAAAGTCATTGACGTTTGTAATCGAATTCGATCTGCATGGCCACCCATTCAATGGAAGATCATTGTCCTGCATTATCTAGAACTGAGAAGTGGCACAAAAAGTACATTGAAATGTCTCAGACTGCTTGTTTGAGCATCTTTCTTATTTCTCAAGGAGGCTGCTACTAGGTCTAGTGGGGATATCTGGTTACTCTTTAAGAATAATTTTGTTAACATGGAAATGTAAATTAGATTTTTGAATTCCATTAAGGCAATAATTCATGCACCGCTGGTAATATGCATGTGTTCCACACCACATTCTGTCCTAAATGTCACATTAGGGTAGTTAAAGTGTTATACAACTGAATGTGTTAATCCTTATTTGCCACAGCAATTTACACACACACACACACACACACACACAGTCACAGTCATAGAAAGGTTTACTTATTTACAAGATACTGTGTCTACTACACCTGAAGACATGCCTTTACATTGAACTCCTACAGTACACTAGCAAATACACACTTAATCATGCACATTACAACTTAAAATGTGATACTTGTTTTTATTTTCTGCCTTTTATATGTTTGCATGCATGTTGTTGTGGTGCTGTGTGAATTAAAGCCCTGTTGAGGGGAAGCAAGAGGCAGAAGTCAGACCCTTGTAGGCTCTTCATAAAGGCAGTGGTCCAACTGGCTTAACATTTATTTTTGGCTTAACATAGACATAGTTAAAAACCATATGCCTGAACAACCAAATTCACTGCTTATTGTTATATCCCTTCTTGAAAACACAGTCCCATTGATCTAGTCCAGGCTTTTTGGTCAGAAGTGCTTCCAAGAAAATAAACATCTGTCTGGTCACATTTTATGCCCCCACCCCCAGCTGATTGATTTGGACCAGTGCCTGCTTCAGATTAGTGCTAGTAGCTTAAGATGATAATAACAATCTGAAGAAGTGTGTGTTTCTGAGACTTGAAACAGCACCCACCACTACATTTTAAGAGTTTCCTCTAAAGTTTTGAGTATTGAAATACAAGGTTTAGTATCTGCTCAATTGTTCTTTCAATTCCATTTTCCCGAATTCTCCCATGTTGTTCACGTCTTGGTTCCACTGCTAACACTAATGCCAAAGAAGCATTGAGCATCCAAATCAAGGGGAAGCTGACTGAAATTAGACTTCATTTAAAAAAGCTCTTTACAATGCACACTCCCATTAGTAGAACACTGCTTCCTATTGCTGAATAAATGCTTAGCTTTGTGTATAGGACAAGGCCACGGAAGTTGATGCTTCATTTTACCTTCTCGTTGAATGTACTAATGGGTGATTGGAGTGTTTCCCTTTTGGATCCTGAAAGTGTGACTACAAAGATGTGTAATTATTGGTTGCTAGCACAATTTACCTGCATACTTACCTAAATAACTCATTATTGGACGTACAAACATACGATCGATAACGATAAGTAAGCAGGAACATATTTCCTTATTTCTCAAAACGTTTAACTATCCCTTTAGGGCGTGTGACATTTTATTGGGTAGTTTTACGTAATTTTATTGGGTACGCTAATACAAATAAATTCTGCCAAAAGTAAGATTAATAAAGTGTATAAGCTAACACAGTTTAAAAATGAGTGTTCTCCGTTTCGCGTATCCTTTATGTTGTGTATGTCTTGATTGGTTTGTATCAATAGATTGTCTTGTGTCTTTATCTCCCAGACATGCCCCATGGCGGGAGCCTCCAAACCCATACTGCATCAACACTGGCTATGCCATGGCTCCTGCCACTAGTGCCTATGACAGTGAGCAACAGAGCATGTCGAGTGATGCGGACACCCTCTCGCTGACTGACAGCAGTGTGTATGTATTGGCCCGCCTCTCTCTTCCACGCAAACCAGGGAATCATGTTAAAAAAGGCAAAAAACATTCAAGGCTCCATAGTGTGAGAAAATCATATGTTTGAAGCGGTGTATATATTGGTAGCCATTATCAGCCATTTTTTTCAAAGCTGCCTGCACGTGACAAGCATCCTTATTTCCACTTCATACTGGTTATGTCTTGGGTCAATGTATACCTATAGCCCACTTACGTGACTATTATTTGTGAACAGTGGATAGGTACATTTCAGCTAAGGTCAACATAATTCTTATAATGCTGTGAGATTTTCTTATCCTAAATTTAAAGCTACGAATGTTGTTTATTCGCGGATACGTCTTTGTTCTAATTCCAGAGATGGAGCTCCGCCTTACAGATACCGCAAGGTGCATCGACGGGAGATGCACGAAAGTGCCAAAGCAAATGGGCTAGTGCCACTACCTCATATTCCTGTAAGTTCTTCTCCGCTCCTCCTGCCTAGCGCTCCCCGCCTCTCCTTTCCAACACGCTTTTTGGGCCTCTGCACCATTAGAGAACTACATTTTTAAATTCTACTACGTCTCAGGGGCTGCGAAGGTGTGTGTAGAATATCTTATGGTTGGAGAGAGTGCAGTCCAAAGGCTGCCGGATGCTCTCCTTCACAGCGTTCGCTGAAGCACAGTAGACCATAGGGATCCTATTTGACAACCCTACGCTTTTTTCTCCCTGCTTTCGCTCTCTGCCTCACGCTGCAGGATAACTTCAGCCGTAATATGTCGTCAGGAGTGATGAGGCCAATTAAAACCCATTCCATTGCCTTGTATAGATACAGATGGGCACTTCCCAGAGGGATTTGTGCCTAGGAATGTTTTATTTGAATGCTGTCTTTGAATCTTATGACTGAATTAGGGAATGATCATGTGTGAAATACTGTGTTTCTCTCTTTAGCGCACAAACCGAATGCCAAAGGATATACATGTGGAGCCGGAGAGGTTTGCAGCCGATCTCATCTACAGGCTCGAAGGGGTATTGAAGGAAAGAGAGGCACAGGAAAAACTGGAGGAGAGGCTCAAGAGAGTCCGATTGGTACGTCCCCCGTTTTAGCCTACATTAGAACCCTAATGCTTTGTTGCTGCTCCAATCTTTCCCTTCAGTTGTTTATCAAAGATAGGCTGTGAAATCACCAACGGACAAATCCTATTTTTGAATAATTTGTGGAATATCATGGGTTCTATTATGGATCTGAGTGCCTTTTAAGATCTTCTTGTATCAGATGGACCACCTGCAGACTGAGCCACTTGTGAGGCTTGTGCTACGTAATGACTTTGTTTGATGTCGGTTGGAGCATGATGAAATGCTTCCTCGTACCACAAATTGAATCTCTTTCAGTACCTAAAGTCGAGTGTTAAAAGTCCCAAGACTCGATTCATGTACTTTGGCTCCGCCGTATGAGTAGCTGCCATCAATGGAACAGTTGGTTTCCTATTATTGAAAGCTGTAAGAGAGCAAGGAATCCAATTGTTCCTAGCAAGTGACCCCTACTTCTAGCTTGCATAGAGAGAGCTGTACGTCAGCCACAGAGAAACCCTTCTACAGGTTCTACGCCTCTTGAGCGGCAAAAGGCCACTCATTTTAATAGCTCTAAGTAATAGGCCCTTTGAATCAATGGAGTGATGCAACTCCTGAAGAAGCATATTAAGCGTAATGCCCTAGTTCAGCGTTCCGTCTATTGACCCACTCCATGCATAATTCATGCATGTTCGATAGCATCAGCGTCGTCCCCTGCTGGAGGTGAGCGCGAGTGAATCCGTCCATTTTATTAGCAGATGCCTCACATCCGCGCAGGCTCTGCTGGTCTTGTGCCTCTTCTTTTTTTTTTGCCAGCAGGTTCATTGAGAGTGTATCGCCAAGTTTTTATGTACAGCTGCTCATAGCCAGGAAGAAACAGGCCAATAGCTGCGTGTGCTAGGCCCTCATCGGAAGGTCCTCGTTCGCCACCCAGAGTCTGCTACCTTGGGAGAGCAACAAAGGCCTTGCCACACATTTCCCACCGTTTTGTACCATCAAGTTTGAAATTTCATTTGTAGCATGTGTGAAGTCAGAGGTAGTGGGTCACTAACAAGACTCAAAGAGTTGGTGATGAAGGTTAAGTGGCTTTATCTTTTTCCCTTTCCATTCTTCAGTCAAATATAGCATTAATTTGCCCAAAGCATATAGAGAACCAGCTCAATCTATGTAATAATTATTACTTTACAAAGCCTAGGATATCTAGAAGGTAACTGTCTTATATTTGACGCTTGAAATATTGAGGTGATATGGAGTCAAACATGAAATTATTAGTTTCATCATTAAAGCTCTGTTATCAGTCACCACTGAGGAAAGACTTCCTCTGCACAAGAATGACATGGCACGTGTTATTACATGGCCCTGTTGATATCTGCCATCTGCTGGTGAACCTGAGTTTGGGTTCCTTTAACTTATAAGTTTTATCATTTACAGCTCAAATGTGAATGGCAAATTATCTCTTTATTGAGATTGTGCTTAGTTATTGTATGTTGAGAAGATGTGATGTAAATTGAGTGTACCTTTCCCCAAAAGGAGGAGGAGGGTGACGAAGTGGACTTGCTGGCTAATCCCAGGCTGCCCCCTGGTGTCCATCCGCAGCACTACAACTCGCGGTACGCTGACATTAGTTACAATGGCGTGCCGCTCAGAGACGCTCATGAGGAAAACCCCGAGAGCATCCTGGACGACCACGTTCAACGGGTCATGAAGACTCCCGGCTGCCAATCACCCGGAACAGGCCGGCATTCGCCCAAGTCCTACTCACCGGAAGGCTACCAGGCGGGCAAGGTGCCTGCACTTGGAATGCCGTTGAACCCAGGCCAGTGCAAACACCCGGCCAGGTTGGGCCCCAAGGGAGAGTCCAGCCACTTGTACCACGACAAACATTCACACCACGCTCACCACCTGCCTGGAGGAAAGCCCAAAGAGCAGGTGGAGGCTGAGGCAGCCATGAGGTTGCATGGCAGTCTCCCCTGGAGCATGGAGCAGCACCACTACGGGTCCAAGTCTCGCAACTATGCTGATGGCATGGACCCAAACCATATAGATCCTTTGGGACACAGGTAGGTGTTCGACGCTGAGCCTTGACCCTTGAATAGTTGAGTTGTATGGCTCATATTTTATATGCAATGTTTATTTTATATTTCTCTCATCTAAATAATATAGATACCTCCTTGTTTGTTTTGCAGCAAAGGTAGCACGGTATCGAAAAGGCCCTATAAGAAAGGCGAGGAGGTGCGGCCCTATGATACACCAGTGCCTCCAGAAGAGGTGGAGAGGAACCAGAAAATACTCATTTGGATGATGGAGGGAGAGAAGGAATCAGTTCGCCACAAGAAAAGCCCCTACGGGTGAGTAGCTGATCAAGTCTCCGTTCACATATCACCAACTCGGGCCATTGTCTTGCACTGGCAGGAGTTTGGGACTTTGTGAATTAACACTGTGAATTGTGTCTAGCTATTGGGAAGCCCTGCCTAAGCCAAATCACATTGGCGGCTGTTGGTTTCATTCTAGCTAGTCAAAAGTGTTAGGGGCATGCTTGCCGTTATCTATGAGTGCCAATCTGAGCTAGGAGACTTTGCTTAGTGTTTGTTCCTTAGTCTTTGTTTGCTTTTATGGAGCCTAAAGACGCTAGATTTAAAAGAAGAATGAAATAAAACTCATAAATTTAAAGAAGCTCTCCTTCACTGTGGTGATTTTGACCGTTTCGTTGACATTCTGAAATGGATCGCTTTTCATTCCAGGAGCGTCACAGGGTCGAAGAAGGCTCCAGGCCACGAGGTGTCTCGGCCCAGCTCAGTGGAGAGGCCGGGGGCCGTGCACCCCTGGGTCAGTGCCCAGCTACGGAACAATGTGCAGCCGTCTCACCCATTCATTCAGGACCCCACCATGCCTCCAAACCCCGCCCCCAACCCCCTCACCCAGCTAGAGGAGGCGCGGCGGCGGCTTGAGGAAGAGGAGGAGAAGAAGAGATCAGGATCTGTGCAGACGAAGCAAAGGTAAATGCGCTTATCCTCGTAAGAGGTATACTTGGTTTCTGTCTATAGAATGTAATTCTGTCTGGTGGCTAGCTTCTCATATATATTCTGGGAAAGTATTGCTGGGTCGAATTGAACAAAATCCATCCTGTTCATTCTGAACAAGTACTCTTTCGTTTCTGGAACATTTTTTGGCTAAGATGTGCTTGAGCAAAAGCAAAAGATTGTGAACACAAAAGAATGGTAATAGCACTTGTACACTTATCAGCCAACTGCCTCAGCCCTGTGTGTGTGTGTGTGTGTGTGTGTGTGTGTGTGTGTGTGTGTGTGTGTGTGTGTGTGTGTGTGTGTGTGTGTGTGTGTGTGTGTGTGTGTGTGTGTGTGTGTGTGTGTGTGTGTGTGTGTGTGTGTGTGTGTGTGTGTGTGTGTGTGTGTGTGTGAGAGAGAGAGAGAGAGAGATGTAGCCAATATCTTGCGTGGCCTCGTGCCTGGTTTGTGTCTAACCGGCGGGCCTGTTCGGTCCTTCAGGTATGTAATGGAGGTCATCCAGAGGGGTCGCGCTGCCGTCAGGCCCACAGTGTTCCCACCGCTCAGCCTCGTGCCCGCGGTCTCCGACACGGAGCTCTCCGAGTACGAGTATGTTCCCTGTGTCCCTCCCGTTAGCCCCCCTCCGTTGCCGCTAGCCACATCCCATAGTTCACGGTCGCCACCTCATCCATCCATGTCCATCACCAACTGTCTAGAGACGTGTGTGTAGGTGTGTGTGTGTGTGTGTGTGTGTGTGCATTTAGAAGCCAACCGTTTTGTGAATTGGCTATGCCCTACACTAACCAGCTAGCCTTATTCTCCAATCGTATGTCTTCATGTAGTCTCCTGACTCAGGTTGAGTTGCTTTTTTTATTGTTTTCGTAGAAACAAAAACTTTCCCAGCTTTATGGCCTAGTTGCACATTTACATTAGTCATAGAACTAAATACATTTCTAATCCATCTCCATGAAACAGTTAATTCAAAACAATTAATTGATTATTATGAAATTGAAGTTTCCCATTGTTTTGTCCATATTTCTAAGATGATTTGATTGTGATTTGCTGCTTATGTTGGGCATGGATTACTTTGCATTGCAAGTTTAAAGCTATGTTAGAAGAAGAAGAGCACAGATCGATAACATTTCACAAGTGTTCTACTGTTGACCTACAGAATATATAAAATAAGGAGAATGTGAAAGTTTATGCACAACGGACTCGATTATTCATTAGATTCTCTGAAAGAGAGTCGTGTTCCCTTGCTACTTCAGTGAGGACTAAGGAGAGAAATGAAAGTTTAATCAGAGAGACAAGGGAAGGATTGTTCCGGCAGTCTTATTTTTTTGCATGTCAGTAGAGGATGCTGAGTTACTGTGCCTAGGAAGGACAGAGACCACTTTGATGTTCTTTGTGGCAGGCTGTGTTTTTGGCTGATGCTCTGTGGCTGCTTCTTCCGATGGGCTGCTTAGTGATGTAAGGGGACGAGAGAGCTCCAGTTAAGGGGCAGATGAAAGGACGGTATCACACCTACTGCTGCCACTGGCACTGAGCTGATAACCCATCTACCCACAATGCCTAGGGTGTCTGTAATTGATTTGTCCCAGGAACACTGCAACCTGTTCAGACAAAGGGTGAAGGAAGTAAAGTGTACGTCAAATACGTTTAATCTTCAATGATAGCTAGTTCTAAAGGTTTCATGTTGTAATCTGCGATAACAAAGCTCATATTTTTGTTGTGATTTACTCAACTCAGTGGAAACAAGATGTTGAATATTATTGAATAGTGTATTATTTTGTACAGTTGAGTATATAGCAATGGTGACACTGTGATAAAACAACGTTTCAATTATTTATGATACAAAAGTTTCAGTTATTAGTTATCAGTGTTTTGGTCGTTTAGTCTTAATTAGCCCATAAAACATTTTTTTCTTTTTCATTTAAATGTTTCTGTGAATTTCTGTTCATCATTAGCCAGGATATTAGAAGCATTTACAAAGTCCTTGAAATGTAATTTTCATAAATAATTTGATTGCTGATGTACAATTTAATTTAATTGGCCCCAGTGGTCCACATGACAGTAACACATTGATTATACACTAGTTTATTAATTTGGAAGAAAAAGCAAACATTTACTAAAGGATAACTTACAAATTGGTAACCATTTATTCAAATGTTATTTTATATCGTATTTATTATTATTTTCATCTTGCAAACTCATGAGTGCCAGAAGTCGCCTTTATTTAAGGCAAACATAAATGTAGTGTCTTCTGGAGTCCGTTTGCAGTTGTACCTGCGTTTTATCCAATATCTGAGGTACTACTTGGTCTCACTTTCCTGAAATATTATTCATGGTTATATCCACTTTTTTTGCAGACATAAAGCCCCTAGAAAACCAGCTTGTGAGAACGTTACTGTAGCCTATTTCTTCTGTGGAGAGCCCATACCGTACAGGACATTGGTCAAAGGAAGGATTGTATCGTTGTGCCAATTCAAGGAGCTGCTAACGAAGAAGGGGAATTACAGGTGAGTCACTGAAGAGGTTGCACACCATTTCATGTCTGTCAACAACGGACTTGACTTTGAACTAATAGTTGCCTTGTTTTCCCACTCAACAACTCTTAGGTATTATTTCAAGAAGGTCAGTGATGAGTTCGACTGTGGAGTTGTGTTTGAAGAGGTACGTGAGGATGATGCAATCTTGCCCATCTTCAAGGAGAAGATTATTGGTAAAGTGGAAAAGATTGATTGATACGGAGGTTGTGGAGGAAGACGACTTTTTCAGAAGGCGGTCGGTGATGGATGGGGTGGGAAGTAGTATAATGGACCAGAGGAAGTGTTTAGAGCTCAAAGTGGAGTGACAGTGGAGGAACATCTCCAAAGTGGAACGACATGAGAAAAGGAATGATGTCCCAGTTGATGCCCGAGTGTTCACCTTCAAGAGACTAGTGACTCTGAAAGTAATCATTGTACAGTCAACTGGCAATAGAATAATATACTCTGTAGAAATGGCATAGAACTAAAAGGAAAGAAGAGCACACTCTCTCTCCGTGATTGTTGAGTGTATTGTAGCATTGTGAAATTTCAGTAGAAGAAATAACTATGAAAATATCAATACTAAAGCTTCATATTTTTGATATGACGTATGAGAAGATATCCTTTTCTAATGTAAACACACGTATAAATTGTATATGTAACAGTAACGGAAGTGTACAGATTGTCTGTTTAAAACATAACAAGAAAGTTTTATATCTATTTAAATATTTAAATAAGAATAATTTTGACCTTCTTAAGTAAATGTTGCTGTTCCAACTCGACATGATCAATGTTTTATAGGTCTGTGTTTTAATATTTTGTAGAAGCCCACATGGGAACTTTGTAACATACATTTTACCAAGTGCTTTTAATCCTAACACTTGATCTGTAAGTACTTCAGATGGGATTCGTTTGTGCTGCACTATAGCTGTATGTGCATCACGAAACACAGAAATAGTTATTGAGGATGCGCGTAACATAAATGGTAATACCTGTGTTTTTTTTTTTTTAAATGCGTGTGGTGAGAGATGAACACGTCAGTTATAGTTCTGTACCCTGCATGTCCCGTACTTCATTGTTCCCCCAGCGTAGGTTATGTTTTGTGTATTCTCAAGAAAGATTGTTCTTTCTCATGCAGTCACTATGTGACAGTTTTATCATTTATATAAGTGTTTCACAAAGAAGGACGTTTTAAAAGTATTTTATTCTTATTCACAATTGGAGTGGGTTGTGCTAGTTAAACGAGAACTGATTTAAATTTCCACATATGGAATGTGTCATAGATGCTAGCTTAGCTGGTGTGGTCTTCACGCTGTTATTCTTGCAAAGACAGGTTTGAATATCTCTGATCTTCATTTCAAGAATTGAGGGATTGAGAATTGTCATGAAGTCATGATTGGTAAACATGTGTTTTTTTTACTCAGCTGTTTCCTATACTCTTATAATATGAGAAACATTTCATAAAAATGAAATTGCTTGGTTACATAAGCCATATTGGCTCCCATATTTCAAGTATTTTCAAGTATTAGTTAAAGAAAATGCAATTCTTAATTTGTTATGAAATATCAGTCAAAACAAAGCATAATTCATAACCTGTGATCATAAGTTAAATGTAATGTCAGAACTGTTTGAGGGCAAATGTAAGCATATTCATAGCCATATGGGGGTCTACTGGTTGACTGGTTATTACCATGGCTTATGTGTTGTAAAAATAGGTTAGTTTCCTGTCACATGCCTCACATGTTTAGAATGTCTTCTTTATACATTGAAAGAGAAACTCAGCCTAAGTCATTATTTAATTAAGGTAATACTTCTCCTAAATTTAGTCAGTGGAATTAAAATGTTCAGCATGGTTCTTGCGTCAAGTAACAGGCCCTCAAATTTGTATGTTTTCATGAAGTCTCAGCCGTGTGGTGTTTTATGTGCGTAACTGGACAATGGTGTTACACCTACCGTAGTAATGAAAGTGTGACTGAGTTATGATATGTATCTTTTACAGCTTGTCATACCTTAAATTGGTGCCTAGCAGGAATGAATTGTCTAGTGCAAAGTGATGTGCTATTTGATCACCTTACACCAAAGAGCTCATTATAGAGGCTGCAGTCCAGTAGAACATGGTCAATTCGTGTTTGGTGTCCTTTTGTATACTCTACGGTCTACGCTTATTTGATGCTTTTCAATTGCAAAAAAAAAAGCATCCTGGGGATCGATTTGAAGCTCTTGCACATAATCACAGAATGATTTTAGGGGAAAGTGCTGGAGTCTGTACGGTATAAAGTGTCTGTTTGAAAAGCATGGATTCATAGACATGATAAGGACCTTTTATAATCAGAGTGCTGTACTGCTGAGTTTTATCTGGCATACATATAACACGTGTGGATCATCTTCTTTTTGAGAAGGTGTCATTTTATTTATTTAGATTCATATCTTAAAATATCTTTAATGTTCACATGTCAATTGCATTGCAATCTTTTGCAATACCCATATTTTTTTATGAGATTTTGACTATGATTTTAAATCAACATTGGTACTTACCCACGATCTACACAACATATCCAGCTGTGATATAGTTAGTCTCTCTGTTGGACTACTGTTTTATTACAGTATCATTTCAAATGAATGTTAAGTTACATATAGGGACAAATCTTAAATAGATTTAACTGTGACATCTCCAAAGTGAACTTCTCACCACTCAAATTACATGAAATGTATCTCATCACAGTGTGCCTTTATGCAACCCTATGATGTCTATCTACTATGTGGGTTTTTTAAAACCAGGAAGAGACTTTTTCAGATTTTTAGCCTGTTGCACAAAATGTATTGTTTAGATTTTTCTTGTCACAACAATTAGAACAATCATTTTCTATGTAAATATGTACCATTTATCTTTTGTCATTGACCAGGAAACTAAATTCATGACCCTGGACCTGTTTCTTTGTACTGACTAGTGCAGTATTCATTAGACGGTACTTGGACAATAAAAACATGTAATAAACCAGAGCACTGTGTATGCATCTCATCTTAAACTCTGTCTAGCACGCTATCTTGTATATAAAAAACAAATTGAGGCTACTGACCAGATACTGTTGGCATTCATAAGGCTATCAATTTAAAGCTGAGGACCCGAGTAGCATGTGCCAAATAAAGCAAGTCTAAATTATTGGCAGTTGTTGACCATGCTCAAGAGGCTTGTACAGTAAAGACGCACCAGTACGTTGGCATTCAATGCATTAGAGTCTGTAAAAGATGTGCAACAATTTGGGCATATAAACTACTTCTAAGAGCTGAGATCACTAGCTGTGTTTAACTCCTACAGACTGAAGATGGCAGTCTAATCATTTGCAGTGTTGGTCTTTACACCCACTCTGTTGCAACATATTTGATGGCAAAACAAGCTTATTCTTTGGTTATGTTTTTGATTGCCTTTTGTCTCCATGACATTATTATGTAGTCTGTCTTCATGACTAAGAGGTTTTATTGACTGATACTATCTTCCAGTAAGATGAAAGGAAGAGGAGAGTATCGCTCCCATTGTTTACCCTGTAACATTTAGAGCTGAATAACATGATTACTAAGACTAGGCTGTCATTTTTTTGTGGAGGGTGGGGGGCTCATTAGCCGATTCAAGCTGAAGGAGACTCTCAGACGAATGTAATGTTAAAACCGTATAAGGGCAGACGGTGAGGCTTAGTCTTTCTGGGTTTATTTTGTGCTCCTTTATATAAGTAACCAGATCATGTATACCATTGGTCAGGAAACTACAGAATAGGATGGCTAAGATTTCTGCTTTTAAAAATATCTTCTTTTTTTTATAAACTGTTGGGAGCTTTGTCAAAAAAGGTAAATGATGTTTCGATTTTTTTGTTCATGGCTTGTCTTTGTCCCAGACAGGTGTGAGTAACACTGCTGCTAGCGTGCTGTGAAGGATAATACTGTGGTTTCTCACTTCCGATTCAATAGAAGGAGCTACCTTAAGATCCCCACTGTCTCAAGCCACAGCCACATATTGGACTTGTAATTAGATTGGGTACACAATGTTTGGCTCACTTTGTAGAGCCAAGCCTCTTAATTGAAAAAGGAAGATCATTAGAGTGGGTCCTGCTGCGACGTAGACTCGCTAGCAGGGAATAAATCAAAGAAATCACCCGTTCATTAGTTTCTGCTACCTCTTAGTTTTATTTTTAGACAAGTATCTATATTCCTTGTTTATAAAAAGCTATTTTGCTTTACTGTGTACTGTATAGAGCAAGTTCATTTATCCAACAATCTGCATGAACTGAAAGAATGCTCTGAAGTAATTAGATGATCAAATCTAATTTCATGGCTGCCATAAAACCTAAGTATGAATCAAAATAAGGCATAGTCAATAAAAAGTACAACAAAATTGTTATTCCAGTTATTCATTTTCCAATAAATCAGCCTTCCCTGCACAATAATAGAATGAAACCTATCTGGTAAAGATTTTTGTGGAGGATCCACAGCATCCCTATCATGGTAAAATAAACAGCAGGCCTATACTAAATATCCTTGTGTGAGAGCTAATTCCGCCACATTCAACTGGAAGAGAATCAATTCTGCCTTCGTCTGATGGTGTAATGATCATCTTTTACAAAGCACCAAACACTCTGAGCTATTGAACCTCTCAATCCATCTCCATACGAATTTTCCCCCCACACACTATTGACTGCCAAGCCATCAGTGTATTTTGATACAGCGTGTTGTTGCTCGTCTCCAGAAATTGCTCCGTTAACTTTTCTATACGTTAATTTGTGTAAGAATGCTCGGTAGACGAGGTATCCATTTTGTGGGCAATACAACTACGTTATTATAGCAATGCCTTGTTGCAAACTGACGTATAATTATTCTTTCAAGCCTGATGGAAGACTTCTCCAGTGTTTACAGGGAGGACGAAGCAGAGTTGCATGGAAAAGCCCAAAATAAATTCTCTGATTAATAGATTTAAATATCGATAACTCTTTCAAATCATGATTATTGATCCATCACTGTTACTTAGGTAGAAATCAGTCATAGTCTCAAATGTGCCTTTTCAAGCCACAACGTAAAAAGAAATATAGAGGTAAACTATTTGAGTAGAAAGTGCGTTTGTTCAATGTTCAAGTTTAAAGCAATATTCCAACTTTTTCTAATAAGTAAATCACACGGATTCTTCCATTTGCATAAATATGCAGTTCCTTTTAAACTTCAGAAGAAATGTAAGGTACAAAGAGGCTTATGGGGAACAAAACTAGCATGTAAAGTATACACAGTTCACACTGCTGCCAGCTTTAGAGAATGTCAAATGAATTACTCTGGAATCCTGGAAAGAAAAGATAAACAATGAATTCACAAAGCCAGTAAAGTCAACTGGCTAAGAATGATTTTCAGTTTGAAAGGTGCTCCACATCAAGTCCCTGAAGGCGGCATTGATTTGGTCAAGAGTTTCTTTTCTACCATTAACCATGACACCTTTTGATTATTGCTGTGATACATTTCCGCCGAGCTAAATTGAAGATCTCCGTTTGTCACTGATAAATGTTGTTTTGATCTCATAGTTTGAGAGATGCATTTAGTTGAATTTGTGTACCAAGAAACCGGACAGCTGTTCCTTTAATGTTGGAAAGTAATCTCACAGTTAATATGAAGATAATATAAGAGCTCCATTTGAGTGTTGACATTCACAAACCTGCTGTGCTTTCTATCTGAAGATAACACAGTCATCATGCTTTCCAGGCAGTGAAGGCCCTTCCATTGTCCAGCACTTTTTATGTCAGGCCACTCCAGAAAAGAGTGGCATGTCAGTCACAGCCTATGTCTACAACATAACAGTGATACCGAATCAATGGCCATTTCTGCTTTCATCCAGGCTGGGCTCAGCTGTGTGAGTGCTTGGCTATTTGGGAGGAGGAGTGACTAAGGTTCCCTAGCCTGGATTTGCTCAGAGCTTGAAGTACTTGAATATGGATGACAAAGGATCCACTTCGCACGATGTACAGTTTGAACATAGTGACAACAAAATACATCCATATCGTCCAATAGGTTTTGTTGCATATGTATTACATAAAAAAGAACATAGAGAACTTAATATGTTTACGTTTGCTTTCATGTCTGACATGACAAAGACAAAAAATGTCTGCAATCATTAAAATGTCACGCCTTTCTTGAAATAAAGCAATCAAATCATCATTCACCAGGGGATCATGATCAATAGGCATGATCCTTCTGCAGTAACCCCATTGTCATAGACTTATAAAGATATTCAGCATAACCAGATAGAGAACAATGTTATCAGAGTATCAGATCTGACTAGCAGGAGACCATTCATCTACCCTCATTTATTCTCCATAGGATCTAGATGTTAATTGTTATCCTGTGATTTATCCTGTATGTCAGGGAGTTTGGCATAGTGTTTATCCATGCTATACAACGTTTGAGTGAAACCTTACTAAAATCAGATTTCAGGGTGTCAACATCACACAAGGCTTATAACTCAAATGTTATAAATTAATACAACCAGAAAGAACAGTAAGTTTCCTTAATCTTTCAGCAAGGACATTAATGTCCAGTTTGAAGATGCAGTAACTATGAATATTGATACTATCTAGTCTCCTGGTAATCTTCCTTTACAATAATAACTCAGCTCCTTGAAAAAGAAAACATTGCCATCTTTAACACGAATCTTTAACATGAATCTAACAGAAAAGGACTCTTTCCCGTGTAAATTCTAACTCAGCTCAAAAGCCTTTTGCTTTTTTTTAAATGATCTTGACTGCGTCAAAGCATTCTGCGGTTGAAGAGGAGGAAGGGCAAAATGGAATGCGTGGGCGAGAATTACATTCCTCACTTAGACAGAAGCCTTAACCAAAATCTCTAATGAGCACTCTCACGTTCAATGACTCCAGAATTCAAGTGGGTTCTTGTGCCTTATATTTAATGATGTTTCCGTGGGCTGTGTTTGTTGTGTTTGTTTTTAAAATAATGAAGTCTGTGATACACTTATTAGATGTTGTGCAAACAACCACACAGAGGTGACATGAACAATTAGTTGTGATGCAAAATTTATGGTTGAACGTTTTGAAAACATGCCAATTTGTCATAATTTAACAGTTGATATGTTTCTTCAAGCCCTGCTGTCCTACAAAACCATAAATTGGCACTCTACATCAAACTCTAAATTCATCAAAATTGCTGGACCAGCTCCCATGCTACTCACGTTCATTTCGGCTTGAAACCCACTCTTAGGTTACAGCGACGAGGTAATGACTAAAGGTTGAAGGGATGTCAGTTTTATGAAGAGTTTGAACAAGGCTCTCTGCTGTACTTTGATCGCTGGCTTGAACAGCATGTCAGGCACTCAACACCAAATGGGTTCAGAAAGAAAAGCAGAGTGTGGTATGAAGGTCTGCCATTGTGTTTTGGTCAGTAGGTTAACAGGCTTAAGGTGACTATATTACCCCTTCGATTATTTTTTAAATATGATTATTTGCCCTGATACGCATGGATAGGTCTTTACTTTAAACCATACCGTACATTGATTATTGACCATGTGGTCTATGCAATGTGAGAGATACAAGTGAGAATTCCTGTGGCCCTGTGGCACCATTTCTTTCATTGAGATAAACTAGACAGGATTTTAATTCAAAGATCCTTTTCCCATGCCCAAGTGTGTACAATGTTTGCCACTATTCAAATAGGGGAAAAAAAAACACATCAAGATGCATAATATTCCTTAAGATCAAACATCACTGGTAGACACTATCAGCACAGAGCAAGCTTAAATGCCCACATTAAATTTTTAAACAAAAACTTCCACCAAGAGCACACAGGTACAGCTCTGGTGAAATACGCTGTGCTTATGCATGTTGTTATTTAAGGTTAGCATGTAAAGACTTTACTTACCTGCCTAACCGCATGAAACTTAACTGTATCCGTTAAAAGTGCATTTAAGATTGAGCTATTATTAATCAACGGATCCTTTTAAATACAACAATGGCCATCTCACTGTATTATGCAAATGTTTCCTGATCTGCTCCCACATTCCAAAGATGCAATGATCTCTGGGGGCCTTTCTCTCTTCTGCTGCTCTCATTGATATTCTGCACCAGCAGTTCCTAAAGCAAGAGGAAGTAGAATTTTCGAGCATCAATGTGCTGACAACAGCAGCAAATCAACGTGGCAAAGCAGGCTATTTAATGTTTTTTTTTATGAGAGCCTCTTGTGGCACACTTTATGTGGAACCAGAACTGCTACATTTGTTTTCACAAATTCTATTCAACACAATATACAATAGATTGTAGAATCAATGTGAATGGAGAAATCATAGTCAGCAGGGTCATGGGTTACTTTACACTTCAAATGACAAACGTTTGACCTCTTCAATGGAGAGAAAAAGACTCATTTGTGTGCTATGTTTTTTACTCAGAAATATCAAAACAGACCTGCTTTTATCTAGCATATCTATTTAATGAATAGACAGCTAGTTATCTGGAGAAAATTATTGGATTCCTATGTTTTTATTGACCACTGTCAAAATGATAACTATTTCTGACTGTAAATGGATCAAACTGGTTTCGTAAATCAATACCCTAGCAGTCCAATCTTTCACAGATCTAGGAGTGCTCTGCAAACTGAAATCAAAACAGTCTTTGCTTTCATCATGAAATGTACCAAAACAGAATTATCGTTTGCTGCTTGTACAGAATTAATGATGTGCACATGGAATCCCTAGCAAATAAGGAAGAAATATCTCCACAATAGAGGAAAGCATTAAAATTCTTTGTCAATGTACTGAATGGAATGTAGGAACCTGCAAAACTTGATTATGGTAACTTTCGTAACATGCATTTTGTTTGTATCAATTCATGTATTTACACTTTGTAAATCATTTCTCCATCTATTTGTATTTTTTCTTCCTTTTTTTTTTACAAGCCACACTGTACTATTAAATACTTAGGACATTACACATATGATTAGAACATAGATGTGTGTCACACACGCTCCCTCTCCAAAGATCAGCGTCACCAGATTATTAATTATGGATACCGGGGTCAATTGGTTTGTGTTTATAGACACAGCTTCGAGTGCTGTGCAGCAAGCAGGTAGTATTGTTTGGAGCTTACGTGAT
This sequence comes from Galaxias olidus, assembly GCA_026901105.3. Taxonomy (NCBI): domain Eukaryota; kingdom Metazoa; phylum Chordata; class Actinopteri; order Galaxiiformes; family Galaxiidae; genus Galaxias; species Galaxias olidus. The sequence goes on from JAPMUY010003760.1 coordinate 626,227, forward strand.
GTGTGTCTTACTTCTTATGTGAAGTCTACAGGCAGTTGTTTCTCACTTTATTATTTCATTTGGGTGCATGGCTGGAGATTGTTTTATTAAAACCATTGATTCACTTGCACCTGCGTCTCGACAATGGAATCATTCCAGTTTGATTTAACGTGTCATTACAGAAATTCTTTAATATTGTATATCAAGCGTACAGTAAATATTTTTTCCAAAAGTTTTATGTACCTAATTAATATATACAATCTCTTAAATTATATGTTATATAGTAGAACATTTTCAAATATGTCTGCGTACAGTAGTACAAATAATATCATACAAAGGCATGACAGAATACTACGTAGTAATAATACAGAAAGCACATTTGCACAACATTTCGGTATATAAAGGAGTGTGCTTAAAAAGAGATATCTTTTCCAATTTAGCTAAATAGTCTTAATAAATAGAAGCAGGAATTTACTTTTTCACAAAAGCTCTAGTCAAGAGTGGATGGCTATAACAGGGAAAAGGGGCAATCCAGCAGAGAGACTTACAGCAGCCTGTTTCTCATGCTCTGGCACTGCACATTAGTGAGGTAGAACACAAGCGTATGTACAAAACAAAGAGTGACAGAAGATTTACTTTCAGCTCACATCTGATTAGAGAATACAATAAATAAAGACAATTAAACGTGATTTTTTTTACACTAAATTACAAAAGCAAAGTAACTCTAAAGTGCTCAATTAAGTTTTTTATGCTCTGAATGTAAACAACTCATGCACTCATTTCAGCTGTACAGCACAAATAAAGCAATTATATTTACCATCGATGGATAGTTTCTTGTTTGTTAGGATCAGTAGTCAAGGCTGTTTTTGGAAAGGCAGAGTTAAAGTCATTTTGTCATCCCTTGGCTCCACAACAGGCCTGTTGATCATCTCACAGTCATTATGACGCACATTCTCCTCATTCATTTGGGAGACTTCAGTGGAGCCTGCTTCAAAGCCGGGCACAGTGTTGGCTACATGGACGACATGGACTTTGTTCCTACCATTTTTACTCAGAATACAGCTGAACACCTTTTTGAAGCCTTTGCGAAAGTGCTTTGAGACAAGAGCATACACAATAGGATTGAGGCAGGAGTTGGCGTAGGCCATGCAGTGAGACAGGATCCTGAAGGCATAAGTAGTTTCATTGAAAGGGAAGTTTCCATATAAGTAGCACAGGATAACAACGTGGTAGGGCAGCCAGCATATGCAGAAGAGCACGGTAACAATGATGATCATTTTGGTGACTTTTCTTTTGGCCCTTTTGGATTCGGACATCCCATCCAAAGGGTCCACAGCCGTCCATAGATACTTGATGGTCCTGGTGTAGGAGAGGCTTACAATGAGGACAGGGATCACATAACCAAACACAAATGTGCAGGTGTCGAGCACCTTGCGGTTGTGTTCTTTCCAGCCAGGAACACAAACATTGCTGTTGGCGAAATCAATGAGGTCATAGTAGCTGAGATATGGTCCGGCAAAGACCAGGGACAAACCCCAGATGACCACCATGGCAACCACCGCATTACAAGGGGTTCTCAGTTCTCTGGAACGTAGCGGGTAGCGAATGGCCAGATACCTATAACAAAATCAAGGACATTGACTGATAAGAGATGTATTTTAATGTTTACAGATCAGTTATATTGTTTATAGCAAACATATTTTGGTTATGTAACATTAAATGAATAAATCAAGATTCCAAGTTTCCATTTTTTTTACAAATTTGTTAGTAGATAGACTTATTGCACAATAAATAACAGAATTTTGTCCTATTGTACTCAATGGGCAATATTCTCTTTCAAATAAGGTATATGTGCTTCCAAATCTAATCAACAATAGATGACTGCCACAGGGTGGAATAACACATTGTTGCTAATGATTGTAGGTTTGATGAAAGGAATGTGTATTGTTCACTGTGCTGTAGCCGTGAGTTAATTGCTAGTGAGGATTCAAGGTCCCAGCAGCACCCTGAGCAAATGCTCATTTTTCAAGCGGAGGGTCTATTGAATTAATGCCTCTCTCAGTAAAGGTGAACAATAGCCCTATGTACCTATGGCGTCAACACCCATCCATAGAATAAGTCTGTTGACGTTTATATGGACTGTGTCACAGGTGGCCTTGTTTGCAAGTTAAACATGTCCATTTTTGAACATGATATATAATAGATTTATAAAATTTAAGAAAACAATATTTGTTTTATGCATTTTTTACATCTGCAACAGGAAAATTGTTGTCCCCTCTTTGAGCACATCTGCTTGTCGTTCTTCAATTTATTCGTCGTGAATGTTGAAATTTTTAAAAGTCTGTACAACGTTATAAAAGGTGCCCAGGGGTGTGGCTAAACAAAGAAAAACAATGATCCAATTAATAAATATTTGATGCTGTTACTATGGAGAATACACTATGTTCGGTATTAATTACTTTGACTCAGTAAATCCTCAGTAATAAGTCTTTTTTTATTGACAGTGTTTGGTTTTATGTTGTTCATTTACACACTGCCAAATATAATTGATTGTTATCGATCATTTTCTTTACATTAATGTGCAGTAAGAGCTGCTGATGGACTCTCAGTGAATTGTCATAAAGATTGTATGGTCCCTGTCACGCACCTTTCTTCTTATGATTTGTATCCATAGAGTCAAAGAAATTATAAAGTGTCAGCATGAACAAGTTTCGACGAGCGTGGTACATAATGGAACACAATTTGGAAGTTGGTACATACTGTATATTATTATCCTCCCTTATTGGCTTTGACTTTTGAACACCAAGTATGCTTTTGTGCTTAAGGTTCAAATGACCGATTCATCAATAGAATAGCAAGGCAGGTCAAAAATAATTCATTCAGCGATTTACTTTGCTAACATCACATGGAAAATGTTTTATTGTTACCTGTCAACGGACACGGCTGCGAGTGTGAAGCTGCTGGCATACATGGTCAGGTTGATGAAGAAGTGAACAACCTTGCACATGAAGGAGCCAAACACCCAGCCTTCTAGGGAATAGATGGTGGCTTGGAAAGGCACACAGAATATAATGAAGAAGAAATCGGCAACACTGAGGTTGAGGATGAACAGGTTGGTGGTGTTGTACCCCACTTGGCCACTGCGCAGGAGCACTGCCAGCACCAGGCTGTTCCCAATGGTTCCTAGTAGGAAGATCAAAGAGAACACCACAGAGACAATGATGCCAGTGGGGTTCAGCTGGTAGCTGTCTGATGCATTCCATTGGCCTCCACTTTTACTGAAGTCCTCCAGATCAGACATATTCAAAGTCATCTGAAATATGAATGAAAAATATGGTTATTCAGTGTCAGAAATCAAAATATTTCTTGGTGAACATGTTGCATCGATGTATGTTTCAAATACTTCTGTAAAACTGCCCTTGAGTGACACATTTAGTCATACATTTTCAAAGATGTTTTATATAATATATACTGTACGTGTTAGCTATTGAAGAAATAAGACATTCATGTTCATGTGGTATGTTTTACTCTTATCGCTAAAGCTTGCATTATTAATTATGCTTTATATTTTCCTCTCCTGATCCTAGCACTGAATTGAACGGATTTTCTTGGTGACTATCTAAACAGGTTATACAAAATGCAATAGTTCCAAAACATATTTTGATGTTTTTTTTCTGTTCAGTTTTTGTACTCTATAAAGTTAGAAGTATTTTTGACAAAGTCAATGGTATTTTTTTATGTACTTTTAGTCATAAAATGGTGAAATAGTGCGAGCAACACCAATTACAATGCGATGCAATGATCGTTTTAAACTTTAAAGGATAGCCAACCCAGGCATTAATAAAATTATTCCCACAACATTAGATATGTTCACTGGCTATTAAATCCATTCCATTTTGGTGAGAGGGAGAGGATATTGCTTTACTTAATATTGATGGAGACACTAGTGTGCTCAACTGGGAAGTAGGTTTGGCACAAAAAAAATATATATATATATAAACTGTTTTGTGTAACAGGCCATGGTTCTCAGCAGGAAACCGATGGATTGTCTACTCCAGGTAGGGAATGAGTCTTTACCCCAAGTGAAGGAGTTCAAGTAAGTGAGGGTAAAATGGAACGAGAGATGGCACGGTGTTGCAGTCGCTCTATCGCACCGTTGTGACGAAGAGAGAGCTGAGCCAGAAGGCAAAAAAAAAAAATATATATAAACTGTTTTGTGTAACAGTTGTGTGTTATTCAAATGCTGCAAGCCTACTCAATGTAATGTTCTTCCCCCCAGAATAAATCTATTAGCTGTAATGTTCTTCCCCCCAGAATAAATCTATTAGCTGGCCTATGAACCATTTCTCACACACACCCACCCACATCCACTGAGGCCTCCGGCAAATGTAATATAGAATCTATTTTATTCAATACAGTAGATAGATGGGTTGCAGAGGTTGTTGGTTCCCTTTACATTGTATATGTTCGTGGTCAATATGATGTCATATGATAGAAGTCTTGCATGAGCTATTATAGTTATTGTTGCTGTTTCTATGAAGGGGTCTACTAAAATAACGTTTTTGGTGGGTGATGAAGCATGCAGTATTTTAGAAACTTTCTTAAAGATGCGCTAAGTCAGACTTTTGTAAACACACACACACACACACACACACACACACACACACACACCGTATACCATTGAACTCAACCCACATGTCAGGATTTTAAGCTATCATCCGTTTACTGACGTCAAAGCCCTCTTTAATGTTTTTTAACCCCACAGATAATGGTTTTGTTTTCCAAGGATGAGTGATGGAAAATTGGCACTTGAAATAAATTGCTGCATCATGCAAGATTGACACATCGGTGAAAATCCCAGAATATAACTGGTGTTGTTGTTGGACAGTACCACATTACCACTGAACAATAAGCACAGCAACAATGCTTTTTTATTTTATTCCCCTAATTAATTAATTTAAGAAGTTGACCAATCTCGATTTAATGTAGTACAGAAGATTAAGATAAATCCAGTACCCGGATACCAGTTACATAACAAAATATGTGCCCTTTGCCCTCATCTTCCTTATAACTATCCTTATATCTGCTTGGGTGCCAGCATTTACAGTTATGCAAAAATGTATGTGATATCAACTGGAAGTTGGATACATACTGTACTGTTGATTTTAATAACATTGTATCTAAAGCAATTTAACTGATTTATATATCATATCTGATAATATGATGATCAATATTTGTTTTTAATATTGACAAATGAGAAATAATTTTGTCTGCACAAAATATGTATGTGTGAAAGGAAAACATGTCAGAAGATTTCAATATGTGGCCAATATGTGGCCAACAGTGAACAATCTAGTAGAAGAGAAATACATTAATTTAATTTTGTCTGTTACTGTGGGTATAGGGAAGACACTGCTGTCTTTGGGACATCATTTCTGACATTTAAGTCACCCTATTCTTAGAGAGAGAAAAAGAAGTGCTTGGGCACTCCTGTCCCTGAGTGAGCAGCCAGAGATTTAAAATCAGCCTGCAGTAGGCTCACAAAATCTGGCTTCTAGCCAGCACACAAAATGTGGAAGTGTCTATGAGTGAACGGTGCTCCATGTGATTGAGAGAAGCTATTGAACAAATCCCCGATGAGAGCCAACAAGGAGAAGAGAGTCAACATGATCTATTCTTGGCTATATTCAAGCCATGGGTTGTATGGTATAACACAGAAGAGTACAAATAAATTAACATAACAAAACCAGCACTTTCTGAACATTGCTGCAGATACAACGTGGGCTGTTATGACCTGCAATCTGGTAATAAACTGATATAAAGATGTTCTATAGCAGTTTCATCATCCCAAACAAAGACCAATAACATAGATGAATTGACTAATATAGTGTATAGATGAACGTCATGAAATGAAGTAATTTAACAAACAGTTTATATAGGAAAATAACAAAATGATTAGACTTCTGTCTACATCACCAAATATAACTTTGATAGACATAACTGTTTAAGTGTATGTCTTAAAAACATTCAATAAACTAAATAGATACAGGTGACTGTATGGGTGTATGCATCATTCATAAACCATACACATACATAGCATGCTATTACGTTGACTTGATTAACCTACCAGATTTTGATGAACAGTATCCGATGCTGTAATGTCTTTTTTATATTTGTACATGCAATAAATGCTGTACGATGCCCATAATACTAATCTTCACTTCATGCTCTTGGCTCCCTCTCTCACCCTCTATTTCTGTCAGTACATCGGCATTCCACTGTGTCAAGATCTCTCTCTCTCTCTCTCCTCAACCCCTCCTTTTCTCTTGAACAGGCTCCTCCTCCATGTTCCTTTAAAATCTTTAATACTTTACCGCAGCTATGGATGGCAGAGTGTCAGTATGGATTGTTCAACCTCATAAAGCAGTAATTGAGCTCTGCAACAACGAGGAACAAGGTAATTCGACTGAGGAAAAGAAGGACAAATGACATTTAACCAACATTCATCACTACACATAAAAGGTCCACATAGATGTTAAGTAAGAAAGAACCAGACGGTGAAATTGACAATGCTTTCTGTTTGCAATCATTAACTGCTAATGGTGTTACAGCATGTTATTATGGGGCATCAGTTGCAACCAGTTAATTATCATGGCATTACTGCCGGCTTGGCATCTGCGGTGTGTAAAGTTTCACAGTTTATAAAATCGTTCACAAAGTTTTCTGCAATGGCTTAATATTTTTCTGTCTCAATGACCAGGATGGAAAAACTTTTTTTACGTTTTTAAGTTCTAGCTTACGGGTGTCGCTAGTTTAACTTGATGAGTAAAAACAAATAGTAAAACAATAAATAATAATTACTTGCATTGCTGATTTGGCTGGCGTAGCGGGTATAATTACACACTGCAAAAGTGGTCGAATAAGGGTCCAGCATAATTACAACTGTAAGCTTGCCTAAATAGATTTTTCCCCAACAGCTAAATAGCAAAAGGAATGTTGATTTGGCCTCTCTTGTAGCCTTACCTTTAGACACAGAGGATCAATCACCAAGAGTAGACATCTCACAGGCCTGGCAGGACTTTGGGGAGGAGACAGACAGAAATACACAGGTATTTGGTATTTTCAGCTCTTTACTGTTCTAGTCCAATAATAAGTCCAATCCATACAGGGCCATGACGCAAAGGGAAAACCTAAGATTGTATATGTTCTTATAGATGTCTGATTCATGCTTAATTTAAAGCAATTATGAATCAGATGAGAAATGCATTAGATACAGTACATGCTGCTTGATAATTGAGTACGGCACTAATTACTAACAACTAGAAGTCATAATTAACTTCCTAATGACCTACCTACGAATTGGTCAATGCAATGACTAAACTGTATAGCATGTAATGCAATGGGCGTTAAGAAAGAAAGCAGTTTAAGGTAATTATGAATACGCCTACATGTTCTCAGTGGAAAGCAGCTCATAGATTTCATTGTAGGGTAAAACAGGATTCTGAGGGGCTTCACCGTTTTATTTCATGTGAATGTTTCCATAGCAACAACAGGCGGATGGTTTTTACAGGATACTAATCAGATCTCACCCCAGGCCTGTAGCTGGAAGCACGTCTTTACGGAACAAAACATTTTTCTTTTAGTACAGCAGGGATCTGACACAAGCAGGACACGGATCCACATCGTAAGCAAAAAAAAAAACAATTGAACCCAGATGAAAGAAGCCTTCTACTGATAAGGAACTGGAACAGTTGAGTCCACTTGATGTCAGGGGCATGTCTCTATGGAGTCAACTGGAATTTCTGTCAGGGACACTGGGGTGTATTTTGTGCTCATTAAACCACAATGTGAGTCAAATGCCTTAAGATTTGTTACAGCTATTGAAAATAAACAACAATTATTTTAAGATGACATTGAATGCTTTAAAAAGACAGGCAAACATAACAGCCATTGAAGTAATGTACTTCAGCAATGTGTGAACCTATACTGCATGAGGTTATATTTCACTTCTATGAAGGAAAGGATGGGTGGTCATGATATACATTTTAAATCTCTGAACATAAAGCTATTCTCATATTGCCCCTCCTCTGAAAAAGGGAGAACTTTTAAAATAGTTAAAAAATCCTGTATCCTGTACAATATTAATTGTTTTTGTGAAACCCGTCATTGATATCAGTTGATAACTCAATTTTCAGGTCAAGAGTAGCGTGAAGTGATTTGTCTCCAGGAAAGACACTCACACCTTCACTTGACATTAAATGGTTGCTCCTTTTCACCTAGAAATCTTGAATAAAGAAATAGTACCACACCTCTACATGGCAAGTTCAACAGCCTTGACTGATGATTGTTTCATCAATCAACATCAGTTTTTCACACTAATTAATATACATGTATTTATTATATAAGGACTTCTACATGTAAGAATCATAAAAGGAATTATTCAGGTGGAAGGACAATGTTTAAATTGCATGCTGAAAGTATATTAATTAAGTCATGATTAAAAGGTGTTGAATTTTAATGAAAGGCTGCTCCATCATCATTTGTATTTCTTTATGTTTATGGCAAGAGGATATGGTGCTCTGGATATTTAATTACATAAGGTGGACATTTATGAGTTTGTGATTGGAAATTGTGACTTGCCTTAAACATAGTGGATGAAACTTTGGCAAATGAATGCCTAATGAATATATAAGGATACAAATGTTGTACATCTTACACAGGGGCACATACAAAGATGACCATAGGGCAAATCCTTTACTCAGACGTCCATTTCAGCAACCCATTTTTTTCCAATTTCAAGTCATTGATGGTTTGGTAAAAAGTATATGATCTTTTTCAGCTAGTCATTGTTGTCATGGAAACAAAAGCAGCTGATATAGTAGGTTCGTTCAACATATTTCAACCATACAAATAGCTACCGTCTTCGAGAATGTAAATAATTCGAACCAGAACAGTACCACTGCAATCTTACAAATATGTAAATGTTATGGTCCAGACAAGTTCACAATAAGCCACCCCCCCCCCCCCATCTTCACCTTTAGGATTGGTTGAGAACTGTGAACATCAGAGGAGATATGTGGTCTCTGAAATATTGATATCCCTGCAAAGCCTGCTGCACCATTTGTGTGAACGATGATGGTCTGCTTATTTGAAACACAAGGTAAAGCTCCTCGGTCATGAAATTAGGGATTTAAAAAAAGCTTTCATTTTAGCTTTTATGGCTCCTCATATAGTCCTATCTCAATCCTGTTTCAGGTTCTGGTTCAGTAGCCATTTTACATAGAACACCAACTGAAAGTCCTTGGACACTGCAAAAGAAAATGTATTCCTGTTAATAATTCAATATGTTCAAAAACAAATTTGATCTATATTAGAAGAAATAAATTCATAAAAGCTCTCCCTTGTGTTTAGCAGTTTTGTAATGAATCACCACCACATTCCGCTGTAGATAGGTCTTAGGATCAATACATCCTTAACGTTTGGTTTTGCTTAGATATTTTTTTTGTAAGAACTACATGACAGAATATACATACTAAGTGCATGTCCATGTAGCAGCATCGTGGTCTGTGACCCCGGAGTCACAAAAGCATGTGCCATATGGGAAGTATACTGGAAAACGCTTTACGCCCACACAACTTCAGAAGATATTACAGAATCAAGGCCAAGCTAGAACATTGCTATCACACTGGCTTGGTATTTGAATATTTATTTATTTTTAAATAAAAAGTGAAATCAACCTCTTTTTAACAAGTTTACCAAGCCCGTTTTGCAAACGGATGTAATAATAAAAAAAATCAAATCAAAGTCCATTCGGAATATGTTATTCACTTACATACAAATGCAGTCTACATACAAACGGCACAAATTGCTTCTCAAAATCTCTGTTGCGGCCTGAACATTTTGTCTAAACCTGCGGCATGTTCTTGTTCTCCAGGCTGGTGCAGGTGCAGCTGCCACCTACGGGCTGTTTCATACATTATGGATATTTTTGTAGACAGGAAGCAATTGAAGGAAGGAGCTTCTGTCACTACAAGAATTTACTCATCTGTGTGTGAATGTTTGTCATGGCCTGAGTACATGACCTTTTTCAAGCACATTTGTAAACAGCCGAGTTCAGATAGGCCTATTCAATCAAGCCAACCGTTCGATCAAACCTAGCGTTTAGTTGCGAAACATTTGAAAATGCTCCACATTATGTTCAACACAACACAAACACGAGATGGATAATTAACATTACAATTTTCATCAGATTATCCTGACCGATGACAAAATGTCAAACATTAAAACACAGATTAACCCCATATCTTTGTCTGTGTAAGTATCAATCTAGGTGTATGCAGTCTTCATTACAGCATGGTACAAGCACTGATGCTATACAAATGTAAATGCCATTTATTTGCGAATCAATCATTTTTATTAATATAACAAAATTAACTGTATTCTTAACAATTCTACTTACATTATATTACAAATTGTATAAAATACATTTTTAAATTCTACGAAGTATGCACTTTTAAAAGACGCTACGCTATCACCTTCCACTTTCCTCTGTTGTCCTACATGCAGCCCTCTTGTGGTGCTGGAGATCTATAGCACACTGGTAAAGGCAGCACTTTTAATACAACACCGCTTCTACACAACGTTTGAAAGACAGACACAAATTTCCCAATAACAGATCTCTTTAATAATATTTTTTCATTATCAGTCAAGCTTAGGAAAGGAAAAAGCACCTGAATTAAGTTTTGAAAAACAGTAATCAAGAATAATTTATGCTCACATCGTTATCATGATCCGCTTATAAAATATGTACAGAGCATTGGTGAAAAGGGCAGTAACCCTGTAGGGGAAGTATGTGCCGGATGTACAGAGGCCAGTTATATAGATAATGAACACAAGTGTTCAACATGTGCAGGTTCTATTTTGAAAACCAGTTGTAGCTTGGACCTCAGGACAGGCTACAAGACGACTGCTTGGAATCCCTCCCCTAAAAGAAACAATCGTGTTAGCACAGAAAACTGTCTTTGTAAGATAAAAAATGTAGGTCACTTGTTCTACTTGCTGGCATGATGACATATGACATCGCAATTTGAGCACTGCCTCCTTTAACAAATTTGAGGTGATGCTTAAACTGCAATGCCAACATCAGCAGCTGCCTTATTCTAGCAGTCATTGAACTTAGGGAGCAAAGTCAGGCAATCCATCTGGTGACTATTCATTTAAAATTATAAAGTGTGCATAATTAATTTCACTATTAACAAGAAGTTGTCAAATGAAAGGAGGAATACAAGGTGCCGTAAAGGCAATGTACCTAGTTGTGCTCCTGTTAACATGCTACTGACGGCTATGCTTTCTGGATACCTGTTGTCTTTGCTGTTGGCGTCTGTATTCCTCTTCACTAGCAGCAAGGGCCTGAGCCAGAGCCAGATCCTCCTGCTCCTGAGGGCTGAAACACAAGCACTACTTAACCGGACAGCATTACTTGTGAGCATGAGAGAGCTGAGCTGCGCCCGTTAATTGTAAAATTGAGTGAGTAACATTAAAGGTCGAGGTGATCACTCTTCTTTTTACTTTCCACAACCACAGTTCGCAAAAAAGATCGGAAGTGGGGCAGTGCTTGTAACGTCATAGGAGGCAGGAACATTTTTCAAAAGCCGATTGCTAAGAGGTGCAAAAACTCACTCAATACACGCGTGCGATACGAATAAAAACAACTTGCCAACTCGCCTTTCAGCACGAGCATACGTCATGACTTTACCCGAGTCCGTTCATATAAAGACAACAGTCAAAAGCTGTATTAAACAATTATATTTCTATGAAACTTGGAAAAGGATTTTGGGAAAGTAGGATATATACTCAGTAGGTTTTTCGTTATTAATGATCATGTCAACCTTTAAGTAAATGGATCCAATTGTCTTTAAATCAAACAGTTCAATGGAAGTAAGAAACACAGACCAGTTGCTTGAAGACATCTGGACATCAGATTACAGTCCACAAAATATCTGATTATTATTTATACAAATTATGATTACGGAGGGGCCCTCACCTAAGGGTTGGCGTGACAGTGTGGGCTGAGTCAGCCAAAGACATCTCAAGGGCCCTTTGTAAGGCCTGCTCCTCAGTCTGTAATCATTAGAACAATATATACACTGATTTCTTTGAAAAAAACAGCAATACACTTAAGCCTATTCAAATCAACTCCTCTTTTAAAAGGTTGATCTAATCTAAATTGTGTGCATACCAGCCCGCCCTGAAACGATGCTGATGGGCGCATAACATTCTGTGCTGAAGGGGCCATCATGGCTGGAGCTGGGGCACACCCCCTCGGTGCAGTGCTAGGAGAACATTCAAACAATATACTATATCATGTCTAGTAGTAACATGTATGGCCTAAGGATCCAAACGTGAAAATACAAAACGGACACTTCTCAGGTTAGATTACAAATCCTCGTCACACACTAAAATAATACCATGGTTCAGGATTGAGATCAAATCCAGATCTGTGTGTAGGCATCTGTGCATTTGTTAGCTGGTACTGTACTACCATCATTGTCAACAGCTTTGTAAAAGCTGCTTACCTACTGCTCAGGGTCCTAGTTACACCGTTTGAAACAGGCCTGGAGTTTCCACGACTAGCTGAACTGCTGGAAGAAGCATCTTGGGCTCGGAATAAAGCAGCATGTCTAAGAGAGATGAAAATGATCCACACTTGAATAGAAGTGGTCTGAAGGCCACGAAACACAATTCCACTGAAGGGGATAGAATACTCACCCAGCTTTGGAGACTGCCTGATCAGTTTTACATTCGTGATCTAGTGGGTGTCTGTGCTTCAGACAGTAATTTAGGTGGCATTGGTCACATGTCACTCGGATCATCTCCTTCTGCTTACAGCCATCTTTTGAACATTTATTTGTGAATATCTAAAGAAGAAACATTTGTATGTTAAGCTAAGACAAGAGTTGAGACGTCAATTCAAATTAATTGGCAGAACTTCTGATACATTGGCAGTGTTTTTTTACGTAAGGCAATAAAATAAATGTTCAAATAAAATGATTAAACAAGCGACTCGGACATCTGGGAATAACAACACTGTATGGGAAAGTTGGGCTAATCCATTATCTATACAGAAGACCTATTTCCTGGCAACGTGTTTATCTATAATAGGTAATGGTTCCTTATTTTGGTTAAGATTCTTTTCAACCAAGAATACCTTTCTCTTTCTCTGGGCAGGGTCCGATTTACAATCCCGATCAATGTGTTCCCCAACCTTTATGTCAGGCATTTCTCCTCTCTTGATAGGGATTGGAGTATTGCACAAAGGACAAACAGGGACCTGGACGTCCTAAAAAGGAGTCAAAGACAGAGCTTTGTGTTACAAATCTTATTTAATCCAAACCTTCTGCAAACCTAATCCACATTCAATATGAGCATTTTAGGCACAGTGAGTTTATGGTAGCGAACACATACAAATTATTGAGCCAGTTACAAAACAAAAAATCCAAGTTGAAATATATGATAGAGTACCTTCTTGTACGATGACAAGCATTTGTGATTTGCATAGGTTATGTGGTCTTTACAGAAAATCTCTTCACAGGCATCACATCTCATAGGTAGGAAATCTGTATAGAAGAATCACCTATTAAGTCCAAGATTTTGCGCTATACCAGCTAATACAAAAAATGTAGTGTTCATTTTGTCTTTAAAAGGTAAGCTATGCAAGTCTAGAAAGAGGCCAAAGATTTGCACCACAGCAGCCCAAAAAGCTAACCTTCTGAGTCTCTGATTCCTCTTGTAAGCCCTCCCTTCAAATGGTGTAAAACTGTACACATGCCTGTGCTCCCTGACTTCAGTGTGCTTGAGTAACGCCATGTCAAGAGGCTCCGATACAGCCGTGCTTTTAACCAGGACGCAAGCAAGGAGATTAAAAGGCAGTAATCATGTAGCCATGACTCCTTGCAACAACTGTCCTGACTGGTTAGTTTTTTACGAGCTTCCAAAGATTTTTGAGAGGCTGAATACAGGGCTTAGGGCGCTTCTTCTCTCAGAGCATTTGATTTATTGATCTGCCAGGAGGTATGTAACAAACAAAACCAAAAATGTATACTGCACTTCAGTGTAAAAAAATCAAAAGCTTACGAAAGATTGAAGAAATCAATCATTAATAATCAGTAATCAATCATTAATCTTCTCAAATAAAAAGTGGTTTGTGCAGTTGATAATTTACAATTATGATAAACGTAGAGTAGAGATACAGATAATAATCAAGTTTGGCCTACCAAATATACTGTATACCGCAAGGTATTAATATCAACCCAACGAGAAACTACGAGAATTTGATATTCAACAATGAGCGCAAACTAGAAATTTATGAAACAAGGGCAAATTGCAGTAATTGAAAATTCACAACTTATAATTTACTTCATTTGATTAGAACATCAAGCCCTATTCCCATGTTGAAATAAGAAACTAACCTAAACGCTTGCAGGATTTTTCAGAGCAATGTTCTCCCAGATCTGGAAACTCCATGGCACAAATGGTGATACAGCCTACCTTCGTCTGATCTCTGCACCTAAAAAAAACAATGTTGTTAGCAAGGTGTAATAGGGAAGTAGGGTTGTGATGTCAAATCTGTGGTAGTTCTGACAAAAATCCAAACCACCGTTTCATTTGCCAGAGAAATATCAGAAGTGTAATTTTAACAGCATATATTTTGCAGAACAAGTTTTGTTCGGAGTCCAAAATAAATTTCCTTTTTCAAAATAAAAAGTCATCATTATCACATAAAATTCATGTTTTCATAAGTATACCCCAGTCAAAGTGTCCAAACCTTTGACTAGTACTGCATATAGTGTGCTATTAGTTTCATATTGTTTCAATTTCTATGTTTACACATTTCTTAGGAGGATTAACACAAGAAGATTAACACAGCTTCATTGGCCAAACTCACTTTCAAAAATGTTAAAAAGTATAACCGTGGATTATTCTTCCTTAGCCCAGTGCTTCACAGTAGAACTGGTTTCTATAAAACCAGCTTGCTAATACAATACGATTTAAACACTGCACCGGCTTTACAACAAAAGTTAGAAACAATCTGCACCAGACTACAGCAAGACTGACGATATCGACGTAGTATGTTGTCAAACAAAATAAAACATACGCTCACTGCTAGATAAAGCTAACGATAACTGCCAGGAGAAAGACAAGGCTCCAACTGGGAGTGACTGTGCGTGATTCAGCACAATTGGAGGCGTATAAACAAACAACTTACGTTAGCAAAGGACTAGCTAACCTAGCCAGCTAGTAACTCACCGGCTGGCTGTGAAACGTTCATTGATCTAGATCTCTAGATACAACTCTTCTTAACACGGTCATTAATACATAGCTGTCGGTAAAAGAGCTAAGCCTAAGAGTTAATGTTAACTAAACTGTTAACAGCTTATCTAAGTAGCCTAAGAGGCTAAGACAGTCTGGACGAGAATGGCTACCGATGGTCCCCATCACTACTATCCTAGCATAAAGTCAGCTAACATTCATTACGAAACCATATAGCTTCTTGTTGAGCGAACGTTAGCACCATTAGCTACATCGACTTACGATATCGTTGAAATCGACAAAGCTATTTTAGTTTAGCTCAAAGTGAAGATTTTTTTCTTACCAGAATAAATGTACTTAATATTGCTCCTGTCGATTTCTTCGAGTAGCAACGACAGCCCTCTAACTATTCAGGTAGCGGCTGATTCAACGTTCAACCGAAAAGGTCCGTGTTTTGACGTCTCAAAGATTCAGGCTGCTCCTACAGAATGAACGGGTCTTGACGTAACCTCGCCATCAGCTGACGTAACCTAGCTAGCAACTGCTGGAGACTTCTGGAGTGGGAGGAAGCAATGATAAAGCATAATGTTGCCACTTGCCACCCTCTAATCTCGAGACCTGTCCATGGTGCTGATCATAGTGATAGAACCTGTTCGATGGAAAAAACGTGTAATAATCATTTTATAACTTTTTAAATATGAGAAACTGACTAAGTTGCACTTTCCCGAGAGGCAGCGACATATTTGACTCAATTCATTTTACCGCATTGTGTACATATTTTAAAGCCATCAATCAATTATGGTAATTCATTCATCTGAGACACTTTTATCATTTTAGGAAAATATTTAATTACCTTGTCCTATAATTTGCATTGTATAGCGGTATGCCTTTGTTTCTGGTTAATAAAGCCTTATTTTTTTATTTTTTTACAAGAATGCAAATGCTTCAGAAATGTCATGTTGTTTCCCTAAATATTTTATAGAATGGACGCTTTTCTCTCACATAACACGTGTACAATGTAAAAGTTAGTTTGCAACTATATGTCAAATCGAAAGTTTTGGAAACCACACCACTCTGCATTATGTGTAGCAAAATTGATGTAGAAAACTCTGTATTTACACTTTAGTTTTTGTTTTTTAATGTCATTCCCAAAATAAAAATAATTGGTCAAAAACACAAGGTTGGTTCAGCCATCTTGCTTATGGCTTATGACTATGCCAAACGTCCCTCCTCTTTATTAAAGAGCTAAGCTTGAACTTATACACAAGCAATGTGGGCAATCATGAGGAAGGGGAATATATAATTTGTTTTACATCTTGGGTGATACCCATCATACAGATGGTGAAGTGAAGTCAACCTGCTGTGTGAGTACCTATAGGGTAATTTGATATAAAAAGACGTAATGGATGGCAGGTTAACTATGACCAGGAGATGGCAGCAGAGCACTTCCTCTAAAAAGTGATTGTAAAATGCACACTTTGTAATCGATTTCATTTAAATTATGTGCACACATATACATGTCAAAAATGTAGTCTCAAATAATCTAATTTGATACTAAAAACTGTCACCAGCTATCCATTTTATCACCTAGTATAGTATTCTCTCAATATGTAACTGCATAATCGTCCTTTGGGACAGGGTATTATTCACAGCGACCCTCAAATGCACTGTAGCACATCGCTCATAAGCTGAAGACTGCTGCCAGATGGAACAATTCTTAATTAAAATACCTGGATCCTCCTTCATCAAGGAACTCATCTAGTCTGGTTACACAATATTGCAATGTAAGCATAATTCTTCCAGGTATTAAATCGACTAAGTCCTGTAAACTCAATCCATCCATACAGACAACTACAGCAAATTTGTGTCAATCAGCTAAATACTGTATATGCATTGCTATTATAATATATATATATACACATATATACATATATATATATATATATATATATATATATATATATATATATATATATATATATATATATATATATTGTGACCCTATTCTATCTCACTAACTAGCAAACAGAAAAAAAGAATAAAACAGGATTAGAAGGGAAAGGTTTTAATGGTGTTGATTGAATTCAAGGACCATTGTAATTTCTAAGATGAAAGCTGGGTCATGTACCAGCTGTAGTATTTCAGGTAAAACAGAGGAGACCAAACAAAACTGTAATAAAGTGCAATTAACAACAACACAAAACATGTTTTTACAGAAGGTTCCATCTGGTTTTGCCTGGGACAACATCTGTAGCTCGGAAAGATAGCAACATACCATAACTTTTATCTCAGGAGAAATAGCTAAAATATATTGAAACATTGAGACAGCCCAGTTAGCACTGCTGTTGGCTCCAGCTTTTCGCTCGCTAGGTAAAACCTACATGAAGGGCATCATACCTCCACAGGTTGGCGCCACATATCTTTTTATTGGTAGGGATATCAGGGTGAGGTCACATTATGTGCCAGAGTTCAAGGAGGACTGATACCTACTGTCTTTTACTATTACTGTCTGTCTTCACAAACTTTGTTTAATTGACCCATGATATATTTAAATCTAAAAGCATCTAGGGAATGGCAATTACATGAGTCAACTTGAGAAAGAACTTACAATATGACACCTGTGAATACACCCGTGTTCATCAAGGAACGCTTACAGACTGAAATGCACATTTCTAAGAAAATACTTAGCAAAAATGTACTATAAGCTACATGTTGATCTGAATTTTTAAGATGGCACACAGGCAGCTTATTCATTATGGTTACTCTAACATTCTTTCATTTAATTAAAGCATGTTTTCTCTTTATGATGTAGAGTAAAGTACTTTGCATTTTTTTTTCAATACCAGATGGCTTCATGAAATAGTTAACACTCTCTTTCTCTAGCCAATCTACAACGTGGGGCACCATCATAGTCAGGGATTAATATCCAACCTTTAAATATACCTATTTTTACTATTTACGTGCTATTGTGTACCTAAAAATAAGTTTACAGTCAAATTTCAGTATAGGCCTTTAACTCATGACAAACTATCAGCTCCTAATAATTGAGTGCATGCAGGTTCATCTTTCCTTGCTTATCTCTCCACCAATCATTGCATTTGATAACTTTCCCTACACTTTAAGTCCATTTCACTTTGACAGGTTTACTTCTGAAAGCCCAATGGTGGGTCTATATCAAGATCCCAAAGATTCCCCAGCTTCCATACAGTCTTTTGATGCATACACATGCTTATGGAATGCCAAGGTTACCTCTGAGGTTCACAACAGGAGTCACAAAGGCCAGACAAGAGCAAAGAGCATTAGTAGTCATGTCTCCTTTTGGGTCATCTATTACCCTCTATGACTGCATATCATACATTGGTCCACACCCATTAAGACAATTAGGCAACAAACAAGCAGGCACAGACCGAAAACAGGCCCAACAGCTATAGTTACCTCTCATCTTATAGGCCATTTGAGATTTAGAGGTATAGTTCAAGATTTGTATAGAACCTATTTTTTGTGGTGTTAAATTACTAAATTGAAGTTGAATAATAAGCAATGAGTCAAACTGCACACCCTTCATCTGCAGAGCTGTAATTAACAGGGCAAAAATGCAGGCGGTGAAAAAATGGAAATTATTCTGCACAAAGGCTCCTCACAAATTGGCGTCACCATTTCTCAAATTATATCATTACTATATTTTGAAAATGTTAATCTGTTGAGCGGATTTCCCGGGGGAGTTGAGTAAATTAGTTCTATTTCCGAACTGCCTCTCTGCGAAAGCACAGGAGCGACAAGCACCTCTGATTTGCTGATTACAATTAGACTACCCAGTTTGGGCTCCTTCAAGCATTGATAATTTTTGGCATATTAAGCACGTTTTAGCAAAGGTGATAAGTCAGTTTTAATTGAAATGAAATTATTATTCTAATGGAAGTTTGGTTATTATTATTAGGAGCAAGTACTCATTTTAGATTCATTTTTAATATATAAATGTGGTGAGCAAAAAGATTTTGAAGGGCATTAGGGTGTCAGGATTGAATGAGGTAATTTGAAGGGAATTACTTTCTCTTCTATCAGAAATGAAGTGAATTAAAAGTCCAAATCAATCGCTTTCACTTCTCCATTCTACTTTGACAGCAGCACAATTACAGATAATTAGATGGGAGAAACTTTTAATTGTGGGGATTAAGAAGGAGAGCGAATTTGCAGGATCAGAGAATTTTTTGGAGCAGAGTTTCTTGCTTAAAATCGAATCAAAGGCTTTGCTAGCTTAAAATGGCAACCATTGCTTTACAGTTTAATTGGAATTGCATCTAGTTCATCGTATCAAATCATCCAAAACAATTAATTTAGATTTAATTCTATAATTATCATTAAATCGAATAATGTGCAACTTAATTTAGATAGTTAAGAATTAACGTGCGTGAAGTTAATTGAGTAATTAAACTCCTAAACTGTTGCCTATTAATTTGCAAGCCTAATTAAAAAATGAATTTGATTTTGTGTGTTGCTAGAGAAGGCATCAATGTTGGATAAGAGTATTGTTTGGTTTGTTGTTTTGGGTAACTTTAGGCCTATGCGATATACCTTCAGTTAATGGGGTTATAGGTTTATTGGTCATTGCTAAAAAGACATTTGTTAACTCACACTTCCATCCCAAAATGAATACATATATTATTGAGGGCTATTATAACTATATATAGTGGTGCATCTAACATGCCTTAACAGCACGAAAAATGGGATAGCCTCTGAGATTTTAAGGATGAGATCAATTAAGGGAGTATTGAAATATGATCCAGGGCAGGCCTGTTAGTTAGATCTCTTTTTGGGACACACAGTAAGGCTGTGACCTAGACATGCATATAGAATATACATACATAAAGAAACTACTTTTTTTTCTTAAATTTATATATAAAACATGAAATTTTCATATAACCTTGTTTATTGGTTAAGTGTACTGCCATTGTTTGTAAACATGATCTGCAGTAAGTAAAGATGTCATAGAGAACTTCCTTCTAGGCAAACTCTTTATTGTGAGGCAAACACGTTTTGTTACTGAACTGCTGCCATATCGACCCATGGCAGTTGATGCAATTCAAATTTAAATGAAAAGGAAACAAGACAGCCCAACAGCGGCACTGAATGCAAGCCTTGTTCGTCTTATTATCGGGTTAATTAAAGCTAGGATCTGACAATGTCACCCGGTTGTAAAAAAAAATAGGCTTTTTTAATGCAACGTCTCCTGGGACAGTGTGTCAAGGGCTGTGTCTCACTGAGCCCGTATGCGCACGGATTTGATTGCTTGGGATCGACGAGAAGCTATTATTGAATTTAAGATGTTTTAAAACAAATGAAAGCATTGCATTAGTCCTCAATTTGAGACCAATGCGATCAACTAAGTTAAAATGAAAAATACAAGGTAAAGCAAAATTAATAAAAGATATATCAAACATTTTATAAAGATTTTTCATTAAATGTAGGCCTACATTAAAATGCACAGGGTTGGTATTTTGAGCTTGAGGTCAAGTAACGAATGGATTATATACTTCCTAATAATAATATTAATTAAACAATTTGCATGCTAATAAGGTAACAATTATCACGGCTTGTGTTGAGAAATTCGGGTTATTACAACATGCCAATCCAAGAGCCAAGGGTCAGAGACGGAGTGGAGAGTAAAAATTCAACTCAGATTAACAGTATGACAGTGCCACACATGGAATAAATAAAGTCAAGTTAATTATTTGAAGGATATGCGTAAAAAATTGCGTCTTGGCTTTTGAAAGCACAAATGATCAACTGTACAGAAGATAGGGAGTAGGAAAGGTTAATGGACTCACATAATGACTTTTATGGGACAATTGAGGGGGGAGGGGGGTAAACTTCATCAGTTTGAAACTGAAGTTATGAAGTAAACAAAGTTTATAGGCTACTCTGAATGTCAATTGTTTGTTTTTCCTGAATTATCTCTTTCTGTATTGTCTACAAATATAGGTATTCAAATGTGGGTATTTTTTTCATTTTTCTATTCACAAGCAATATAGACAAAAGTCTACGCTTATTTTTTCTCAATTGAAACAGCTATTTGTTGACTATACATTCACAACATTCCCCCTAGATATTGGCTACAGCCTCATTGTCCATTGTACATGGTCTGTATCCTTAAATTTAGCCTATCATTTTAACACTTACAGTACATGCTTACATTCATAATAGTCTACGTTCATTGACGTGAAGAATTGCATTCCCATCTTATAGCCTATTACTTAGCGTTACTGATTTTTCGTTTGTGTTTCCTCTTGCTTTTTACTGAGCTTTATCAAAGAACACTTCTAGGTGGTCCCTCGAGTAGTTGCAATTTAGTTCTTATCAAAGCCCTCCTGTCTTGTTGTGACAGCTCTGATATTGTTTATTGAGGTGGATGTCAGGTTTAATTAGCAATCGATATGGAAAGCGTTTGCAGACCACGTCTCTGACGTCACAGTCGATTACCGTTTCTCATTGGTCTCAAATTCCCAAAGCCTAGGCTAATTATTGGAAGGTTCATGTTGATAAAGTACAGCTCATCCCTCCCCTCACATCATGTCCCCTCCTTGCTGGCCACCCTCTGTGCATGCTTCTTAAATTCACATCACCAGCCTTCAGACGTCGTTTCCTTTTGCCTGGGAGATGATGGACAGCAGGATATTGGACCCACCTCATGCCCAGTTCGGAGGCTCCCTCGGTGGGATGGTGGGCTTTCCTTACCACCTGAGCCACCATCATGTTTACGAATTAGCCGGCCATCAACTTCAATCTGCGACCTCGGTTCCTTTTTCAATAGACGGATTACTAAATGGTTCGTGTACCGCTTCAGTTTCGAACTCCCTCTTGTCTTCAGGTTGCGGTATGAATGGAGATAATCAGCAGTACAAACTGTCAGGTAAGCACAACGATGCACAATGTAGCAATAGCCTTTCAAGTGTTTGGCTTCTAGTCAAAGACAGAACAAAAAAAAACTGAAACCATTGATATGTTGGGATAGTAACTCTCTAGACAAAGCGTAGCCCTGTAGACTAAAGGAAGTCCAAACAAAGAACCATTTTCCTTCATTTAGAGAAAAGGAATATAACCACAGCCAGAATAAGACAAAACTGCACTGACTTAAAAAATAGTTGAAAAGGAAAAATACACAGAAGTAGGCTAAAGATTATTTTTTATTCTAGTAATCTTTTTTTTATAATAGTCCTTCCTAAAAATTGCTAACGATATACCTAAAGAAAACTTGCATATGTTCGCTTTATGTTTTTTTGACTCTCTAGCTCAGTAAATAGTCCAATAATAATGTAAAGTAGAAACGTCTGTACATCGTTCAGTTATTAACGTGCGTTTCCTTTTTATTCAGACTCGGGAGACCCAGACAAAGATGGTCCCGGTTGTAAGAGACGACGAACTCGCACAAATTTCACTGGTTGGCAACTCGAAGAATTGGAGAAGGCTTTTAATGAGAGCCACTATCCTGACGTATTCATGAGGGAGGCACTGGCTCTGAGGTTGGACTTGATAGAATCAAGAGTTCAGGTAATTATACATTCACTTAAACTTTGTTGACATTTTTTTTTAGATTCTACTGAGTATATGTGTGTTAATTGTTTACAATCTATTAGGACAGAAGCACAAACTTTAGGCCATAGGCCTTAACCCATTCGGGTGTTGTTGCAGGGCAACAATTGCAGGGCATGTTGTCTTAAACAGCATATATCGCCAAAAAACCTCCTGATATAAATTAACCCAACAATATATTGTTACTCAGTAGGCTATACTGAGATGGGATTTAATTTGTAGCATGCAGTATTTATCACATCTCACTTTGAATATCTCTCTGACAATAAACTTGAAAATATTAGCTATGGCCTATGCAAAATCAAATGTGGAAAAATGTATAATTTAGTTTCACATATTTTTAATGCTAATCATTTGAAAAATAAAAGAAATAACACAACA
Source organism: Galaxias olidus (assembly GCA_026901105.3). Taxonomy (NCBI): domain Eukaryota; kingdom Metazoa; phylum Chordata; class Actinopteri; order Galaxiiformes; family Galaxiidae; genus Galaxias; species Galaxias olidus. The sequence goes on from JAPMUY010003760.1 coordinate 649,483, forward strand.
GTTTGTGACTCTTTACACAGAGGCTCACAATTAATTAATTAAAAAATATTAACATCTAAGTTTCATTGTTCACTTTTCATGTTTTAAAATAATGTGTAGGCTACATAGGGATCTGTAATGTTCATGAATCAAATCTGGGTCTTACAGGAAGTAACCTAGACATATTTACAATGTTTCACAATTATAAGTATGTTGCAATATTTACAACTTGTGTATACACGTATTTTTTATTATTCTTTTTTTTTTTTTTACCATGCAATATATAATATTGTTTTCTTTCAATTTAATCTGCAGGTATGGTTTCAGAATCGCAGAGCTAAATGGAGGAAAAAGGAAAATACAAAGAAAGGTCCTGGGCGACCTGCTCACAACTCGCACCCAACAACTTGCAGTGGAGAACCAATGGACGCGGATGAGATAGCCAGAAGAGAATTAGAGAGACTAGAAAAAAAGAAGAGGAAACAGGAGAGAAGGTTACTGAGGTCACAAAATAAACTTATTGCGGGGGACTTATTTCACACCCCGGGATCCGATAGTGACAGCGGAGTGTCACACGTGACGGACAGTGAGCCAAATGTAGGTCAACAGTGTACATCTGCAGGCCGAGACCATAGCCAATCGAGCTGTGACCAAACACTTCAGAACCAAAGACATTTGAACCAAGATGCTGGGGGATCCGAGTTGGACTCGTCCGACAGCAGTCAACAGTCAAGCTTGTGTGCCCACAGTAGGTCCTCTAATATTCAGAAACTTAACCCTTTCAGCGTAGAAAGCCTTCTGTCGGACTCCAGACCCAGACGCAAACCAAACGTTGATGGATTTCCTGCCTTACCCTCCTCGAGGCCTTTGATAGGGAAAGGACACTTCTTACTCTATCCCATTACACAACCGCTTGGATTCATTGTTCCTCAAACTGCTTTAAAGACAGCACTTAACTCCGATACGGACCATTCTACACACAACACACTGACTGACAGCAGTTGGTCTGCAAATACAGGATACAAGAACAACATGGAATCATCAGATAGTCCACAAAATGATGCGTTATCAATCAAAGGACAGATCAATGCATCAGAGAAAAAGACACGCTCCCCTCAGTGCAGCCCAGTACAAAAGACTACTTCCAAATGTTGTCAGAACTCAGCTAGTTGCAGTGAGAAGTGTTTTCAAGACAAAGGACCAGAGCATGACTTTTCGACATCATTGCAATTAGACAAAAGAGAACAGGTGGGAGAAGGCAATACAGAAAATTCAAACGCTGTGTCAACCTCTCCAACAGAGACAAATACAGAGTCAGATGTCGTTATGGGATAAAGTAATTTTGGTGAACCAGAAAATGGGCTCTTATAGCGTCAACATTTTTCCTTAGCCAAAGTATAACATTATTAGTCTTATATCAACTTTGCGTCCAAGCTAAAAATTTTACTGCTGACATTGACGATGGTGCGTCATAGCCTATACCTCCATTTCTCCATATTGTGCGTGCTTGAGTGAGTGTGAGTGAATGTGTGGTAGTTTAGGCCAGTTATACTCCGTGTGATAAACTGTAAAGACATCAAGACGACAACAATCCTCAAAATCTGTAAAAAGGTATTATAATATTTATATATGTAAGGTTTTCATAAATAAATCGATTGTATACAAGAAACCTAAACCGTGTGAGACCTTAAATAGCACATAGGCCTATAGGAAGCTCTTTCTCAAGATATCTCGTGTTGTACTTTGTGTATTGCCTTAACAAATTTATTCATCTATAAGCCCAACTGAAATGAGGTTATGAGCCGGAGGCGAAAGAACCCGCTCGACTCCTGCAGAGTTTTGATATGAAAGTAATTATTTTCCCGGTGGCTACTGCAGGGATTCAGTTTATTTTAGCCCAAAGGGTTATAATACATTACCGATTTCTAGTGATATGAAATCACATAAACTTCCAAGAATAATAGAATTAGCATGAAAGGCTGGGGTGTCAAATTGAAATACGAAAATAATAGCCCCGGCAGCTGGGAGTGTGTTTGTGCATATTGGATAGGAGATGGGAATTCGTGGGGCGGAATTTTCATGAGCTTTTCACTTTGTCAAGGCCCTTGTAGCCAGCTATATTAAGATAGATGTTCGATGATATCCCTCATTGTTCTGTCGCTTACATTGATGTTTCTGTGTTATCAGCCTATTGATCATGCGTCGGCTGTAATAGGACGGGCGAAGCAAACGTGCCTATTTACAATAGCAGAACACATTTGTTCTAGGGGGTTGGTGGTCCCCAGGGAAACCATGCAGGCTCGGACATCTGCGCCTTAGCAATATTATGTTGATCACACATAGGCTATCAAATCGAGGTAAGAAACCCCTATATTGGCAAATATAAAGAAAATACTTTGCCAAAACAAACGCCGTTTTATCTAATGTTTTGTATGATATGCTTTTCTTTATTGATGAAAATTAGGCTATAACCAAGCAAAAAATACTTCATTTGGGTTTTACATTTGTAAACAAATTGAAAATAATCATTGGGCAATGTTTACACAAATATTCGTCACAAATTAATTTCGGAACCAGTATTTCTTTTATTTACACAGGCCTCGGCATACATTTCGACCAATCCCATGCTAATTTCTAGGGAAGCAAAGATTTATTGGATGGGACCAGGAATACTTGAGCTATATGCTCATAAGTGTATTGAATAGGGCAATATTTTCCCCTGTTGTATAAACCTTAAGGACAATACCCATTCATTCATTTGCTGAATTAGCCTAGGCCTTTTGTAATCATTAAATCATGTAGAAATGGCAAATGTCTCTACACTGCTTTGTTTTGGCCAATTTAAAATAAGATGTCCTTCAATATATAAGCTAGGCATGTGCTGTCTTTTTCCGCCTCTTTTGAACAATTGGTAGGGGGTGTTCATGTTTAATTCATTAGCAGACAGAGGAGTATCGCTGGCTGCACACTGGTGGCCTAAAGGTGAAATTAGCGATTTGCTTAAGTAGTTAAGCTTTTTTTGCCTAAGAGCTGCACGCTGCATGATTCAAGACAAACTATCAATCGATATGCCTAGGCAGCCTCCAGGAGATGTGTCCTCCATGAATCATACTTTATGAATTCAATTTCTACCGGGAGAAATTTTCAATTTGAACGCCGGATCATTATGAGAGAGTGTAAATTGTTTTTGCTCTATTATGCATCGGACGCCATCATTTTTCTTTCTAATTACGGAGGTGTCAGGTCGGGCTGTCATGCAGGCGCTGATTTTCAATTTAACTGATCATCATGCATTCATTTTCCCATTTGATAAATCTGCTATCTCGAAGCCTCTCCATGCCTGGAATGCTAAAAGAGAAGCACAGATTGGCAAAGTAATAGGACCATATATACAGCAATAAGTGCAGATCAGGCAGCTAATTTAGCACCTCCTGATATTCCATTTCCATTTCTCATTTTCAACTCTCCAAGGGGGAAAAGCACCCCAAGGCAGCGAGCTCGTATTCACCATCTGAGAGGGGGAAAAGCTACGCAAATGCTTGTTTTCTACCACACATTTTACAAATTAGGATATCAAGCGTAATTAATGCTAATTGAGTTTCTCAGTACGTGTTATTTTATTTAATAGAAACAAATTTGCGCAATTAATTATGGGCGAGATATCAAGAGCCTCATTTGCAACAATCTGCAATCCCCCTCCCGTTTCTCTTAAACCAACATTTATTTTACATTTTAAACTATAGCCTATCATCTATTCTCGAATCAAGCAGCTTCCACATTCATGGTCAAACATATTCTCAAGGGGTCCATTTTCAGGTAAAATTAAAGCCTAATAGCCCCAACAGACATTTTTTCAAACTATACCAAATTAGGTTAGAGTTGGCTAATATGCCCATATTCATCATCTATTAAATATTATTTTAGTTATACTCATTTCAAGCAAAACTCATCTACTAGACAATGCTTAAATATACTGTATTGCAAAGGCCTACACAGCAGTGTTTGCGCCACAAAGATAAGAACGATTAAGTCCGGTGCATTAGCAAGAAGGTTATGAGACGTGAAATAATCCTAAAATGCATGGTGGAGCACTGGCGGGCTAGAAGCCAAATGTCAAGTGCCAGTTTATTGGTGGGAAGTATCCTAGTGTCTTGTTTCTATCACAGGGACATTAAAGTCTCTTGTTGTAACTGAACCCAATATTTGAAGGCTCAACAGATATTTTGTTAAAATACTGCCAATTAGTTGTTTACTTATTAGGATATGCTTTACAATAAATTCTAGCATAGTGATCATAATAAAAATCTCAGGATGGACGAGAAAGTACTTCATAAAAATCATTATGTCATATGATCATAAAAACGTTTATGCCACTGTAAGGATTTAGATATCATGTAGATATTTTGTTCCTTTGCTTTATGTAACAAATACATGTACTGTATTTATCAAGAACAGATAAAACATCAGCCTCACAAGTATACTAAAGAAATCAGTGCTACCCAAGGCCAGGGTCAACAACCATGCAATTAAGTCTAAGTGAATAAGAATATTGGCTTATTAAACATAATGTGCTGTTGTCACACAATTTGTGAAAACAACAAGATCACATACGTTCAAAAGGATTTGATCTTTATTTAATAAAATGGAACATAAAATTGAGCAGTCACTAACTATCCTTAAACGGAGATAGTATTAACTAAACAAAATGAATAGGACTGCCACATCTTTTTGCTTCCACAGACTATTGTCTCCACAGATTATTTCTCACCTAGAAGAGAAAATAGATCTACAAATGTTACTATTGAGCCTATTTTGGCCCCGGAACAGGTTGCCTTTTAGTTAAAACGACGCTAATACAATTTGAGGTCGCAAAGTATTCTTTTAGCCACACCAGGCCTATGCAAAAGAATGTTGTCACGTAGACATATTTTGTTACATAGCAATTAAGATGTGTTTACATTTTAGGCATATATTGTTGATTATTTTGACCTAGAATAAATTAACATCATAAACATGACCCTGCAATTAACACCAACTCCCTTGGTCATTGTGGTTATTAAATATCTAACGGCCTGTGACTGCAGCCCTGCTCTTCTCCGCTAATTATCACCTTGCGAAATGTGTTTCATTATTCTTTTTCATTTAATAAACCTCTGAATGCTGGCCAAATATTTCAGCTGTAGTGCTCTATAAGGGTAGGCTATTAGGCCTATGTTGACTTCTACAGGGTTCTTCCCTTAAGCAAGGGTGTATGTAGATGTCTTGCAGGCTTAGGCAACCAAATGCCAACTAAGCAAAATGGTTCCAAAAATGCTCCTAAGAAATATGTTTTTCACCTGTGATGACGTGTCACAATGCAGCATTATTATTTTTATGGAAGTATTTTAAAGTCAGTGTAAATCAGCTGTGGCTTTTGCTGAATGTTAGGGATTTAACCATTTTGGGTATCAAAGCATGAAGTGTTTTAGCACTTGTCCTCGGAAGTTAGCTAACACTGTTGAAATGGACTTGAGTATTCATCACTGAACTGAAATAGGTAAAATGTTGGTAAACGTAGACTTATTCTAATCTGAAAGGGTGCTGTAGCCTAAAAATCAGTGTCACATAATAGTACTGAACTGTGTACAATGCATATTTACAGTAAGTGTTTTCATTGTCCCATACGCACCCCATCAACTACATCATGTGCTGCTTCATGTGAAGCTCAAAAAGTGTTACTAAGCTCACTCTTTTTCCCAAAGGTCTGTTTTCACAGTGACAATGTCTCTTGTGCAACTCTTTCAGAAATCCTCATCTATTATATGGTGTTAAATTTGTGATTCTGTTGTAAAATAGATTATTCACTTTTAAGCCAAATAAGCTTGGAAATGTTGGTTAGGATGGAGGGATCAAAAGTGAGAGGTTAGAATAGCTCATCAGTTTAAAATCCCATCAAAATGTCTTCTCCTGAACAGTATCAAAAATGTTTCTAAGCCTAACATTTGGACAATAGGCCGACTATTAAACTACAGTGCAAAGCATAAAAGCAAACATTCCATTGAGAAATAAAAAATGTGTTGGTCTTGTCATGGCATTTCAACACAAGCCATTGTGTATTTTAGACATGCCATTGCCCTCTTGCACCTGAAAACCCTCCCACCAACAATACAATATTCTAGATGGGTTCTTAAGATGTAATTATATCAAAAACATGTTTTTTGTATTGCAATCTGATTGTTTTATTTAGGTTTGAAGAAGTGTGCCAAAGTGACAGGACATTTTAAATTTGACAAGGACAAAAGCATTAGCAAATAAACAGTATGCTTTTAAGATTGAACCAGGTGGGACCAGGTGGGATTTGTCGCTCACCCTAGTATGGTAAGAATAGGGAAAAGCTGGTCAGGGGTGTAACTGAGAGAAATTATAAACCTAAAAGAGTTCCCCTTTTAAGAAAGTAGGGGAGACTGGGGAGTGGTTGCAACACTTTTTGCATTTCTCTCTGTTACTCAGAGACTAATAAACATAGACCAACCAACTTACATCTGTTTTCTAATTACTCACACCATTTAAAGATGGCTACATGACATGTAGTTCACATTATTTATTTGAATGGAAAAAGTCAGATGTTGCAAATGTCCCCAACCCTGGGGACAGTTGCAACACAATCAGGGGATGGTTGCAAAATGTTAAAGATACATTACATTTCACTTATTAACTTTTTGTCTCAATGAGCATAGAATTCTGAAAAAATGTTTTCTTTCACAATAATAGTATAGTAATATTGCTTTATCTAGAAATATTAATCAAATTACAGTTATTGAGTTTCTTTGTTTATGCGTAGAACATAAGCTTTTATTTGGGTTTTATTTGCATGAACTCTCCTTTTGTTTTCCCCACAATGATTTGCTTATGTTGAAAAATAATGTTGTGTGGTCTATTTTGATATGGCTACTTAGCTTGTTGCAACTGTCCCCAACCTTGTCAGCTAGGACACAACGCGTGCTAGCTAGATACACTGAGCTTGAAACATACTAACCATGTCACTTAGAAGACAACAAAACAAAGATTCAAACAAATGAAGTTTCAATTAATTCGTTCAAAAGGTCAGGAATCTAAGACAAAATGAACAGTTCATGAAAGATTACGTTCAGACCTCCAAAATTAATTTTTTTCTAAGAAATGCAGCAGCAGATGATGAATAGGTCTACTGTCTTGCTGGTACGGGGGAGGGTGTAACTGAGCATGTGCAGTATGTGTGCCATCACAAGCAGGTTTCTGATTGGAGGAACACGAATTGTTGCAACCGTCCCCTGTTGCAACCGTCCCCAGTCTACCCTAATGCATATCACCAGTTAAACATGTATCTAGGTACAAACAGTAATATCATAAACCTAATAGCTTAAAGTAACAGTATGTATGGATATATCTATATCTATTAGTATGTATTTTAAGCCAAGTGATGTTAAAAAAGCTGCTTTCAGAAATTAGCATAATTTATGACTGATTAAGTTGGCATCACGGTACAACACTATTTTGGTGAACTATTTTGTATTTTGAAAGGTTGCGTTAACGCAAATCATTATTTTCACAATTTCTCTGCACATTTCTTATAATTAAATTTTTTTATACAAAAATTCAAAATAACATGAAAGATTATGTAAAAAATACATAAACAAATACATTTTACAATTATCTTGTCAGTGATGGAGACAGCCATTGGTTTAGGTCATCATCTAATATTTAAACATACGTATCATACATATCACAATCATCTAGAATAAAGGAGATTTTCATATTCCTGCTGCTTTAACTGCAGACCTATAAAAACTCCTAGATATGTCACAGCAATACCCAATGTGCAGGATTCATAGTCCACATCCTATGACATTTGACCCTGTAGTTTAATCTAGGAAAGTGAGGCAAACGATGGAAACCTTCAGTTTTTTCTTGCTGAAAAGTAAATGTATTACAGATGTATGGACAAAAAAAGTAAACTAGCTTATGAAGATACACAGAAACCTTTGTAGATATCTGATCTAATGGTTTACCATATTTGGCAAATTCTGTCAGAAATTAAGTTTGATGCTGCAATATTGCAGCACCGACCTCTGCTTGCTCAATACAAACATAACTATTAAAGCACCTCATTGATTTCTCTGCAAGTAACCCAGAAGTTCATATCCTGTGATTATTTCTGGGGATTCTTTTTTTGGACAGCTCTTATATTGTTTGTGTAAAGTGTAATGCTATAGAGGTATACAGTATTCTAAACAACGGTATTAATGTTCAGAGGCATCTCCATTTACATTCATATCTTTACATTCATCCTAATTTGATGTAAGCAGCATATTTTGGGTACTTTTCCGTATACCCCAGGGAGGAAGAAGTTAACAATGACGAAGTAAGGTTTAGATATAACAAGCACTCATTCGTAAGCTCTGTCAATTAAGTTGTGAAAGCACAACCCCTTTCCTTAGATTTGTTTGTTTGGAAACACATTGTGCAAGTCAAAAGTTTCCTATTTTGCATTTTGGTACTGTTAATTTTTCTTTCTACAAAGCTTTTTCTAAAAGTGTGATTTCTGTTAGGGATATAATATCATCCTGTCTTGGCTTTTGTGTATTTTTTTTATTGCAATTAAAACGGTTTGAAGTGATAGCCCTGTCATATCATACGATAGGCAAGTTACAAGTCCCCAGCTCTCTTCTTTCGTCATTAAAGTGGTCCAGCAAATGCTCTTAATACATCAAGGCCAAGACCTCAGACCTCAGACCTCACTATTACATACACATTATTTAATCCATGCACTCCCTGGTAGTACTGGCACATACAATTTCTGTCACTAATGTGCCTGAAAGCTCAGGGATGGACAAGGCACAGGTATCCACTTGAGGTCCAGTTTTTCAGCGAATAGCTCAGGGGAAATAGGGTCTAACTGGGCCTGAAATGTCACTATCAAAGTGTCCTGTAGAGGAGCATGTTATGGCTCTACCACTAGTCCAATCGATCACATTAGAGCAAAGGAAGTGGGGAGATCTGACAGTCCAGAAACACTTTAATACTGACACGCTCTGTCTGAGAGCTTAAGGCACACTTCTTGAAATAAAAAAAAACCTTGTATAAGTCCTGTAAGTGGGTGTGATTAGTCATAAAAGATCTCAATGTGCAAACGCCGAAGGAAAATTAAAGGTGATAGTGGGACAGAATCAATGCTGTGTACCTCTCAGAGGTGTGAGGAAATCCATCAACAGCACCAAGATGATTAAGGAGCACTCCTTCCGAACACATTATTGACAATTTAAGGAGAACCTGAGAAGGGAACATTTTAAGACATAACATTAATTTCCCTACTATCGACAGGCAGCCATGCGCTTCAGAATGAGCCATTAAAGCAGAGCAGAAATAATTAAAGCACCACCTACAGTTTATTAAGCTTAGGTGTGCGGTTGAAGGATATACATTTGTTTTGGACGAGCAGGGTATCATCTTGGCAAACATGCTACTTTAAGAAAATTTCATAAAAATAAAACAACAAAACAAAGATGTAATTGTGAAAAATGTAAATGATTAATTTGAATTTATATATAAACAAGACAAAACTGATGGACAAGATTCCACTTGGCAAATAAGTCGGTATTATTCAAACAAGAATATTTTAATTCTTGTCCATAACAAATCTCTACACACTCTGACGACTCTATGATAGAAGCTATGGGCTGTGTGTCCATTTAAGATATCTTGAACTACAAAAGCACTTTCTTATTAATGAACGGAGCATGTACCGAAAAAATAAAATTGTTCTTGATTTTCTTTGCGCAGATAATGAATCTCATCTTTATCAGTGGTTTATTGTCCGAGGTCAAGATTGAAGCAAAATGTGACGAGAACTTCTTGTTTCCCCAATTAAAAATGAGAGAACAAAGAAGGTAAAAAAAATGGAGATGGACTAGAAGGGTAGAAATGAGGTAGATTTTGTTATATGATCTGCACTCCGTTTCCAAAAGTACTGCAGAAAAATAGACAACAACACAATTAAATTATGGCACCTGACACTTAGCCCTCACTTCAGTGAAAATTATAATGGACTAACTGCTAGATGTGAGATACTGTCAGACGATTAATGTGTGATCACACACATTAGCGCCTCTAACTTGACATTTTCTGATGGCTTTTTTGCTACATATGGACATCGGCTAAATTAGATTTCTTATAAGCCTTTGGCAACTTTCACACTGTTCGAATAAGAATTCAAAGTTCTGTTTAAGAAATGGTTAGGTACAATTTGAATAAAAACATGTACAAAATAGGATTGTTATCTTTCTATCTTATGCTATCTGTGAGTACACCCACATCCAACAACACAAATAACACCTACGTGTGGGAGCCAATGACAGTAGGCAGTTATTTCCAACGAGGCATGATTAAACTAATCATTTGATCTGAAAGCATAACAACAAAAGTGAAACACATTTAATTGCTATTGCTTTATGTAACCAAAGAGAACTAAAATAATTCCTGCCATCAAAGCCCTCTCCAATAGGCATCCTGTAAGTCCACCGTATCATATTATTGTCATACATTATAGACAGATGGTAGTATGGAGCTTAATTATAAAATTTACTCTAATGTTGAATGAAGATTTATCACGCAAAAATTAAACATCACATAATTATACAATCACAAATGATCATAAGTATAGTTCATTTTGAGCCTCCAGATCCTTTACTAATTAAAGTGTACTTTGGCATTGAAAGTGTCTATAAAAAGAGTGAAAGGGCAGCAAAAGGGACATTTTGGTCATTAATTAGCATAGCATTGATATTGAACCCTACTGACATTATGACTGGCAGTAAACATCAGAAAATGCACATCCTAAAAACAATAAGAAGGAACTGAAGATGAATAGACCTGCCGATACAATGCAATCACAACTAGGGAAACTGGAAGTAAGAAGCAGAGAATGACTTCAGAAAGACTAAACTTTATGTGCTTTGTTAATTACAGTCTTACGGTCTCAAAATTGGCATTGCCAAAATGGTCTATTTGTGGAAATGTGAAAGGAATCCATTTGCATGCCAAATGTAACCCTGTAAAATTGATGACTGTAGGTGTGTTAATAATTCCCATTAAAGATAAATGAAGGTCACCGCTTGCAAAGTTGGCTTAACTGGATTTTTCAAAATTGATTCCATTCCAGTGCAGTGCAACTTAATCTTTTTAATATTGGAAGCTCCTGTAGGACAAATGCACAAGAACATTTTAACATATTGAAACAATTGATAACTACACATACAATTAGATTGTTAAGGTAAAACTGATTTCTTTCTAAAATATGTGATTTTGCTGTCCCATTGGATCATGCAAAAATGTTATCTAAATTGGTTATTGAATCTTTAGATTTGTTATTAATAACTAGAGAACAGACATTCATTCAAACAAGTCTCTCAGTCTTCTAAAGGTGCTAAATAGTGCTTTATTTTGTACAGGCAACAGAAGAGGCCGGCACATACAAGAAAGTGGAAGCAATCCTCTTGCTCCAGTGGTCCATGGCAGATGGTTGATTCCTCAAGGTAGATTTTTTTAGTTCAGTTGAACTGCATTGATTTGGCAGCATCGGGTAGATGTCACACATGCACTGAACAATGCTCAATGACTTTGCTATCCTATTCCCATTTAAATTGCCTCTACTTTTCCTTTCTGACACCTGTTTAAATCAATGTCTTCCTCTGCAGGTCATGGGCTGAATGTACTAAGGCGCACACCGACCGCCTCTCAAATCCACTAAAATCAACACAATAATTGAAATATTTTCAAGCTGATTACACCGAGGCCCGGGGCTCGGCTGGTTGCTAAGAGTACGCTCCCTGGTTGCTAGGGGGAGTAAATCATCTTGCATTATTTGATTTTTGTTACTGATATGAAACCGCTAGTCCCTCGATTAAATGTCTCACAGTCAAACACCTAGGGGACAGACAGAAGAGGCAAAATAAAATAGTCACCGCGAACCTGTCAAATAAAATCTCTAACTTCTCTCCTCCTCAGGGCTTCAGCACAAATCTACCTGCTTGTTTATGTTCCAGTTGAAATAACAAAACTCCCATTCAAATCGCATTGAGGAAAAACAGAACAGACAGTGAAATGTCAAGAAATAACACATCAATCTTGGGTTTGGTAGGATCATAAGTGATCTGCCTATACCTTGTATTTTCACAGATTGCATAGTCTACAACATGTTATTGTAGCAGCCGGCTTAGTGTGAATTTTATAGTAACATCTAGAATAACCTTTACAAAAATAATGGCAAAAGTCAAAAGCTGCCAGGGAAATCATTGCAAGAATGATAGACATAACCACCGACAAATATCAAAGATAAACCAAGTTATTTTTACGATAAATTTTCAATATGTTAAAATGTGTCCATTTAAGTGTAATGAATAGCAGACATGACAGTCACATTGGAAATTTCATCTAATACCAACATTATCTTATTGTTTAGTGGAAATGAATACTGTAAAAGCAAGTCAGGGATTAGAAATTAACATTTTAATAGAAAACATGCACTCCATCCCTCATCAGTGCAATGCTGCATCTTGAGAATCGCACTATTCAGTTCTCTCCCCTGAAAGACCTCACTATGCAGCTAGTTCAACAAGCAATAATATGTTTCTATCACCCTGTGATGCAATTACCACAGATTATTCCAACGGTTGGAAATGGACTTTATCAGCCATCAAGAAGAGAACTCCATTTTTCACCCACGGATCGGATGCCCTATGATTACTGCTGGACATTCCATTTTGTCTCTTATTAACTTTGCATAGAGGAGAAATCGCTACAAAGAAATGCCGTACATTGAAGGCTGCTCTAGCCTGCCTTGCCAAATGAGATCAGTGCTCACCATAATGGTGAGGTCAAGTGGAGGGACAGCCTCTCCACCTCGAGGCAGGCTGACAGCCAGTGTTAGAGCGTGTCGTATAAGAATAGGGTACATAAGTGTATTCCTACACATGCTCGTTAAGCTAAGAAAGAGAGGAATGTATACAACCTGGATAATGAAGTAAAGCGTCTAAATCAAAGACCTAGCTTCTCCAAATTCCCTCGCTTTAAATAAATAATAAAACAGAACATTAAGCTATGCACATAATTGCACAATTTATGTTAATCAAGAACAGCAATATAATCTTTTCAGGGTATGTAATATAACTAATTGGTCTTTAATCATCTTTCAAAACAGGGTGAGGAAAATGAGTCGATGTACTCGAGCGATGTCGTTATCTTTCAGAGCACCAATCTTGCCGTTTAAGATCATTCAAGACGTAAAAACGTTATTTCTTAACCTCGGCTGAGAACCCCCCCCCTCCCTCTTCCTTTTCCCTCTCTGCAGCATACAATGGTCTACAAGTGAGGCTGACAGCTCCACTGAGAAGAGGGTCACTGGTGATCAGAGCCTAGCTGGCCCCTAAATAAACATGACGTCTAGACACTGACTAGGGCCCCTTCATTAGCCGGCAGTCAGTGCTGGCGCGTGGCAGTCTGATCGATAAGATAGTCCCACTCCTTTTATTTACCAACTCGGCGCACTTCTCGGGGCCGAGTTGTCTTTTCAATGCGCCGCTGTTTAACTGCTTTATTCAGACTCGGTGTGAGACCATCTGGTCCCCTGTCCTGTAAGACCCTCCGAAAGCCCAGGCCTGACAAGCAAGAGATATGTCAATGCCGGCCTCAGCACAAAGCAACATCTGCCATGCCTGACGCCCACTATTGTATGGCCATTTAATCTGTCCCCCTCCTCCCCTTAACGGCACACAACAGTTCCTGGTATTATGTTTTGCCACTCAATTAGCATTATCATCCCGCTGAAATAGAAGCCAATTTACCTTTAATGACATGATTGTTAGATGAGTGACAGTGGCCGGTGGTGCAACTATCGCTAGATAAACGGAGACCTGCCCCTGTTTCCCCAACTGGCCGGGGCCAGGGCTGGGATGCCAAAGCCAGCCAATCACCGTGGCCTGGCTTCACCTCTTCACCAGCAACATTGTTTCCTCCGGTTCACAGAGGCAGTGTGGTGGAAAATTGAGTCCAGATTCATTAGGTTTCCAGTGTGCCGCTTGAGTCAGTTAAATTGATACATTTCCTAACAAAATTGAAGTGCTTTTGTGGCGCCTGCGGATGGCTGGTGACCCCACTCGGCCCACTGAGCAGCCGAAGCAAGCTGATGGATCCATTAGACCGCTTAGACTGCTTATTCCTCTCCCTCCATCTCTGACTGACACTGTAAATCTGAACCAATTTCAGACTCTAATCACCATTACAAACCCCTTCCACTGTCCATTTGTTACTCTGCAATTCGACGAATACACTGCCCAGATTGGTCCAGAAATACCAGTTTAGAGGAGGCCTCCTGCTTCCTCTGGTTAAATGGTTCATGACTGGTACCTTCTCCCAGATCAAACGCAAGGGAACTGGCTACTGGAGAAAAACGAAATGCAGCTATTATTAAACTATGAAAACAATCCCAAAAGGCTGATAATTATTAGAATAAAAAACAGATGAATGAACAAACAAAGAGAAAAAAGAATGACAATGAAATGTATTGCGATGACAGACAGGCCTCACGGCCTCGCTGGCAGCCGGCAGTGGAGGAAGGGTGTCCCTTGAATAACAATCACTGTTACACCTCCAAAACATTTCCTCATGCACTAGCCATTTTTACCCCAGCTTTTATCTGCTCACTCAACCGCACAGCGCTAGCGAAGCGGCTGGAGGATATTATTTCCCTGTTGGCCCTAGTCATATAACTCTGCTTAATATGCACTCTATAATTTAAGAAACTTGAATTATAACCAGAATACACTTTGCTTTCTGATGTATCTAACCTTCAACTTTGTTCAACTTTGAATTAGTGACTCTGAACATTTACACATAACAGGTAAAAAAACCAAACACTAAAGTGTTAGCTGAAAGTAAAGCCTCACATACATTATTTATGCACTTAAATTGTAGATGTCCAATGAAAGGGCGTATATTGAAACACACTAAGCAAGCCCGTCAGTGCCTACATCTAATTACTGTTGCTCCTCATATCCACCAAGTGCAGTGGAGACACATTTTAATTGATATTGAGATGTTTATGCCCTTAGAAAGTAATTAAGATTTTCAATTAATCCTGTCTAATTTTTGGACATCTTGGCTCAGTGTCCTTGAGCGTCCAACGATTAATTCCCCAAACCTCCTCCAAATGAAAGAACTTCAATTACTTTGCATTGAATCATGGCCCTGTTAGTGACCTCATCCAAAGCCGCATCTACATCTAAATTAAAGCCAATACAAACTCAATTAAATCATATCTAGGTGGTACAATCACCCTCATCTTACGGGTGAGCAATTATACTGGTGGGGTTTTGGAGCCTACGGACAGACAGGTTCTGTAAAACCAGGGCATTTCTCTTATTGCTCATAAGGTGTTAAGACTCAGGCAGGTGAACTTTAAGACCGGAGGCTCTTAAGTGATCAATACTCTAGTTCTATAAGAATCAATTAAAACAGCCTACTCACAGAAAGTTGTGCCTCCACTGGGATTGGAGAAGTGCCCTGACCTTCCCAACACCCCTATGCCTCCATTTGTTTGCACTGCAGAAACATTTATTCAGCTTGTCGAATAAAAACCAGAAGATACTGAAGGCTTTATCAAATATACATGTGCTATGTTTTTCCGGTTACACCCTCACTGATATGTGCACAAGGTGGGCCAGGCTCGATATAAAAATAACACGTGTCTCTTTTTTTTTTACTATGGAATTACATCTCCCAAAACCCCAAGTGTTTACATCCAATATGACAACACTTTGACTGTCCAAACCTCTACTGCCCTGCTAAGAATAAATAACAATTTCTCTTTGCAGCCCTTGCAGTGCTGTTTTGCTCACACATAAAATCACCTGCCCATCTAGGCAACAAAACGCTTACTTGGGGATTATGGTGACATATCTTACGATGGCCTGTGAGTAGGGGGGCCGAGTGGGTTCGAACCCTCTATGCCACATGGAGATAACGTTTGTCACTGGGGCTGCTGGGCGCCCCATTCATAGATTAGTGGACTGTCGCCTTTCAGAATGTGAAATGGCTTTGGCACTACTGCATGTTTATTTTCAAAAGCCATGCCTCCAAGGACAGTGAGAGCATCTCGTCTCTTTCTTCTGTGCACCGGTCTATGCCCTTATGCGAACGTCCATCCAGATCAGCTTTTTCCTTTGTCTAGTTACATCTGTGAACCTCATGGTGTCCCCTATGCAAGCCAGTGTTGTTCTGTATTAAACTATATTGTTGCCCTAGGGCTCAGGGTGACATATTACATGGTAAACTAAGTATGGGTTATAATGTGCATGTTAGCTAAAACCTCTCAAAAACCAAACCCTACAGTAGCCCCACAGTAACACATACATACATACATACATACATACATACATACATACATACATATACATACATACATACATACATACATACGTACGTACCATGGTCCACATATCCATATATATATGTGAAATATTAAAGCAAAATCTCCAAATCTAGCTGTTTTTATTTGTGCGGAAAATCAATAAATAAAGAAATAAAACACCCTGACAGCGAGAGGCTGCTGGGGAAAATCTTCTCAACAGTGAACTCCCTGCTAACTGTCACACCATTAAATTGTCTTTCACGTTGACATGCTGCCCTCCGATTGGTTAGCAGATGTAAAAAGAGGGAGTACTTGCCAAACCGTTTCCCAAAGCATGAAATTGATATTGTGAATCATATGTGACACTGTGACTCCGTTGCCCTATAATTGTTCTACATTTAGGCTACAAGGCTCCAGTCTGTGATGGGGGAACAGGGCACATCCAGAAGCAATGTATGTCCCTCACAGGCTGACTGAAGAGTTTATTCTTGCACCCAGTAGACTACATCTTAAATTATACTGGAGGTGTATAGACCTTGGTGGGCCAAAAGATATCTTGGTATAAACGGGACCTTAGTTATTGCTCTTTCATGAGGTGGATCAATCCATTCGCTAATTAAATTGAGCTTTTTAATCTGGTTCCTTTAATCCGGAGTCGAGTGTGTTGGGACCTGGGTGATGTGATTTTGAAAGAGAGTACTCCTGATGCATGGAAACATTCTTATCTCCTTTTTACTGTTGAAGTAAGACGTGCAATGGAGGTGTGTGCACTTAATCATCACACAGTTAAAGATGACCTGAGTCTAGCCCGTTCGAAAGAATAATACAAAGCCATTCAAAAAATGTATTGAAATAAAAAAAGCTTCATTTTATTATACTGGAGCTGCTGTATATTATAGAATTACTCTCCTGAATTCTAAAATGAATCAAAACATTAAATCAAGGTTTTCAGCTCAACAAAAGTAAAGAAAATTTTGGGCAGAAATTGTAAAAGCTACAAAGCATTTGTCAGTTGAGGTTGAGGTTGTGATCATCAGGCTTTCCCATGGCAAATAGGGGATTCAGTTTTGATTCCAAATATTTCTTAGAGAGAAGAGCAATTTTTAAGGAAAAGATTGATAGAGGAGTGAATGGTCGTATCTCTCAAACCTAAATGTCCTCTCTTGCCAATACCAGACTCCATCAGGATAAAGGTAAGCCTCCCATCTCGAATTCAGTAAAGCATCTACTTCTTCACTCTCAACTCTCTGGTGGGGGGAATTCATGCAGTTTGGTCTTTAAGATCCAGATCAGGGCCAGGTCTGATAAGGCTTGTTCTAGCTGGGTATCCAGAGATAGGGGTCTTACCTAGGAGTCATTTTCAGCATGATCGCTCTTATCTGTGCTGAGCTTGGCTCCCCTGGCCACTCAGGCCCTCTGTTTAACTCTGGCCCTCACACAGCTTCACCACCACCACACACAAAAACACTCGCTGCCAAAGATGCTTGTTTGTCAGGGATTAAAGGTGTTTTCCCTGCCTCTGTTGCAGCATCCTCATTTAGTCACAACAGGGCTATTATTCAGCACCGATGCCAACACGCTCGAGAAACATAGGCCAATCGCCAAGTTATATTAGTTCACCTAAACCTGTGCAAATCAGGTGGAATATATTTGGAAAAAGTCAACTAATATAGAAAGAAAAGAGGTTTATGCATTCAAAATGGAAGAAAACTTAAACTTTAAATATGGATTTGTAGTTAGTCCCTGGGGTATAAACCCGGGAGAAAATCTAAATATGAGAGTACTGTTGTTGCATGGGACTATAAAGAGAATGGAAAAATGAATACATTTTAAGCAATTACCCCATAATATTGAGAGCATAGTTCCGTAATTTATCAGGCTGACGAGATAAAAGTAATCCACAACATAGAAACTTAAGAGCTGATCTCATAATGGATATTTTAATCATGTCCCTGGAAAAAAGGAAGAGCCTATTAACTTCCAATTTCAATTTATGAATAAAAATGTATTTTGCACCTCACTGAAATTACCAAAGGCATCCCACAAAAGGTTCTGGATTATATTCATACTGTAGAAAGTATTAAAACTAAAAATATTCAGAGTTAAGCATATTAGCTACATTGCAAAAGTAATCTATATTTTCTTCCACTTCAAATGAAACATGATTTAAATACACACACACACAAAAGATGAATTTCTCAACCATCATTAATATGTTGTCATAGTTACCTTACGGTATCTAAAGTAAGGGAACATAATGAAAAAGTATGCCTTTTAAAAAGCACATTTAAAAAAATAAGTGTACATTCTAAAATAGGGTTTCCATCAATATTTCCTGGTAACTCAATAAGGTTAATAGTCTGGAGGTTTGTTCCTATGGTAACAATACAGTTTTTTTCTTTATATTTACATCTTTGCCTCATGGGAACATGTATGAGAGCAGTGCTACAGTCTCCTAAGGAATATCACTATAAGCTAATCACCGAGCTTTGACACGTGTTTTGCTCACACCTGTATCTTCCTGACACCCAGGAACACACTCAACCAGACTAATTGCCAGCATTAACAGCAAAATGTGCATCCACTGAGACATGATTCAAAATGTCTTGAACACCTTATTATTATTCATGATCGTAAGGAAAATTATCACTACCTTCCCACCTCCCAAAGTTTCATCTGTCAGAGTCAACAAGGGATGTCATCTCAGGACTTGATTTGGATAATGGAGAACACCAATCCAGCATGCCTGATTCTATCTATCCAGATTGATGCATATTACCTCTCAAATAGTCTAAATGAGTGTGTAAACGACAGCCCAGCGAGCCCAAGCTGCAGTAAACAAACAGCAGCTGGGATGGGAATGGACTGCGCGAAAACCCACAGCATCACACCCCAGGGGGTTGCCAGGGGGACTTCTCCATAGTAACAGGATGAGATCAGGAAAGTCCCTGCTGAAATCTGTCCGGGTTACAATATGTCACAGCATGAGGCAAAGACTATCTACGCCATGAAAGCAGGAAAGGAGAACTATACTTTGACAAAGATACTACAAAGTCTAGTTCAACGCCCAGCTTGGCTTCTGACCGCGTATGTTCTGCACAGGCTACTGTGACAATAAAATGTAGCATTTCTAGCACAGATTCTAAAGCAGTACAAGACCTTAGAGCAACGTTACGGGTGTTTGACTGCGCGTGCACGGTCACAGAAAAAGAGATAGGTCGGAAAGCAAAAGAGGGAGAGCAATAGGGCATGGCTAAGGAACTATTGGGGTCATACTGATGGGCACTAAATTGTGTTGTGTATCAAATGATCTCATCTTTAAAAGGCTACTGTGGATTTTTCCCTTTATTGAGAGAATAGCCATATTATCCTCCCATTCTCGTTGTGAAGTCAAAGTCATATCCGATGATGATTGGGTTTGGGAGACGTTCTGATGGAAAAATAGAGCCCATTGCATCCCCATCACCATCTCACACCGCATTGGCATACGCGGCTCACTGCTCCCCAGTTTTGGCCAAAATTGAAGAGCTTACACAGAGGAAAATAAATAGATGGTTGAATAGCAATGGCCTGTGCCACTGAACCTTTTATCAGTGGGAATCTAACAGCCGTGGCGTTTCAGAATTTCAGTTTAGCTTCCGATTACGATATGTCCCGGCATTTTATTCCCTACATCTCTATGCTTCATAGCCTTCAAACACTTCTGGGTAACTGCCTATTATCCAACAGTTCCACTCCACTGACCCTGCCAATAAAACTTTTCATATCCTTATAAATGAACTCGATTGCCGTTCTAAACATTTACACTGCACTAACAGATCATCTCCACACCTTGGAATTGGCTAAATTCCCTTTTCCTGATGAATATATAGGAGGAGATTAGCGATATGATAGGTTTTCAGATTGCTGCACCCACAGAAATTAGTTTAGTGAGCGCTTACAGAGGCTAAATTGGAACCATTAAATAGCGGATTGAATTGATGGCACATTCATTGTCTTTCCATCGGTATCACTGTAAAATCAATTAGCCATCACTTTTCCATTCTCAATGAAGTATGATTGTCTGCCACGGATGAATACAGAAGACCCTGACAGCCATTCAGGGCTCATCTAATACCATGTGAAAACAAATTTGTGCACAGAGCAGAGGCTGGCTAACGTGACCTGTAATTGTGTGGGGAAGTGTGATTCTTCATCAAAAGCGCCATAAGCGCAGTATGGCCTATTAGTTTAAGAGTCTACCGCATCAAACTGATATGCAGCTCGTGGAAATTCTCCAAAAATTGTTTCAAAACAAAGCCTAAATAAATGGAATGTTTATTGAATCTTTATTATTCATGCAGAAAGGCCTTTTTAGCATTCTAGTTGCCATAGTATACACTACATGCAACTGAACTGGGTAGATATAATAAACTCATCTAATGAACAGCCATCTTGACTTGCCACCGAATGGATTAATCCAGAAGGATACCTACAAACCTTGCTGGTGAGGATGAACCCCTTAATGCTATATTGTGTTACAGTAAGTATGTACTTCAACCATATTAGATTACCTCATTCTTAGACAAACAATAGGTTGTCCATACAAATGAAGCCCTAATAGACATCTGTGAAACACTATGGTCTATAGTACTGTATAATTGTTCATTTTTATATTTCATGGGGTACATATTTTTTTTTTTGGTCAACTGCTTTAAAAGGCATTTGTTTGTTAAACATTTCCTGAATCAGTCAGCTGTGCAATTGTGGTTGCAAATCAGACAGCATAATGCCCGTCAATTTGACAGAAGAGTAAAGTGCCCTCAGAGATCAAGACTTTAATCTCATTTTGTTTTCTAATGAAATCGAATGGGGGGCCCACACATATCCCATTCTCTCTGCTATGAATTCTGCTATTTTGCCAAAGAAAGAGGATGATTTGCTCGCAGCGGTGGAATCCAACATATAAAAAAAATTATCGAATATGGTGTCATTTATGCCATTCAATGATACATGTCACAAGGAGACAATAGCATTGGGCTGGTTAACTTATTTTGTGATAACATACTATAACTCACTGCAAATATACTAACCCATTGCAGATGAAGATTCAAGAGGAAGACAAGCTGGCCAAAAGCTTGATGGGTTGCTAATATGTTTGCGTTCAGACCTGCCAAAGTAATCAGTGACAGGGGTTTGAAAGCACCAAGGAGCTAATGCCACCACACCTATTATATGACATCTAAAATGCGGTGCATTCACAGTTACTGAAAAGATTAAGGGGAACTGCCATAGCACTTAAGAGTACATACAATAAACCCATTGGAAGGGCCACATTTCCCTAATTTCTGAAGAGAAATTGAATGACTTCTCATCTCCCCACCACAATTACTGAGGTGTGCATTCAGAGTATCCTGTCAGATGATTGGTTATCTCCACACAAAGTGAAGAGCGTTTTGAATTCTCAGATGAAAGGTGATATGGAAATGCAATCCATTATTATGGCTGCATGTTATGAACACTCCAGCTTTCACTCTGGCTGATACATAGTAGATGCTCACCTCGAAGGTAGAGACTTTGATTTCAATACAAAAGGTGAGTTACCAAAAAGGCAGGGTGGAATTCTATCTATATTAATCTGACTATTCCAATACCTTAGACTAGAATGAGGGGGTTTTGGACAAACCTTCAGATATGAGCTCTGTGTTTGGTTTGTGGTGGAGGGAGGGTTGGGGTAATAAACCAGCTGTGTGTTTTACTGTTGTCCTATGGCTGTGGGGCTCTAAGGTTTGACTGGAGATTGACGATAATTGGGGAGGTGGGTAGGGCAGCATCGGGGTCAGAGGATGTCCTAAGAAGCGGATCAACCTCAGACCAGCTGAGGAGCTCTTTAATGTTGAGGAAGCCGGCTTGCTGAAGGGAAGGTGAGAAGAGCTTAGAGCAGGTTTTCTCATGAACCTGGCTGACCTGGGGGGTGAGGCTGCTGGGAAAGCCCAGGGCGCAGGCTCTGGTCCAGGGTTTGACAGCTGATGTTCGGAACAGGCGGCCTGGTGCTCTGTCCACAGGTGCTGCACAGATGCCTAGAGAGCGGAGTGAGTACCAGTCACCCAGGGACACCCAGATGCCCTGGAGAATCGGCAGTCCTGTGGCACCCACAGCTCTCACATCTGCTCCGCCATACTCGAGGAGTAATTACACGTCGCACAAAGAAGGCACGCGATGGAGGCTAGAAAAGGGGAAGAAGAATACAACAATTATTTTGGGATGCAAAAAGCATAATGAGTGTCTTTGTTGAGGTGAAAGGGGCTTGGAGGAAACTAATTTTGTTTGCTTTGATTTGCTTTGTTTTCATCCTAATTCAAAATGGCACATTTAGCGAGAAATAAGGCCACGACAATTCAAAACAATCATGTCCTCTTTAAGAGAGTATTTGTAAGATGTTCAATCTAAGCCATCAAGAAGAATAAATGAAATGTATGAGAAAATGCCATCCAATTGGTGTCATGATTGCTATTGGGAAGATTCATAATTACAGAGGGCTGCTATCAGATAAAGTAGAGGAGATAAAAAGGGAGTGAGGCTGGTAATGGAAATCTGTTTGGAGAGGAATGGACTCTAATAAGTAATTTTGCCTAATAAACTATAACCGATTTAATCTCCACCTTATCAGGCCAAGATTTCACCACTTTCTTTTTTAATTGGCTATTTTGTAATCCCGATTCCCAACAGGGCGGATGGTCTGTCTCCTCCTCCAGAGAGTTAGCATGAAATCAGTTTGAAATGCTGTGTCAATCTCATTCTGAAGTGGCCATCTGGCCAGTGTACAGGAGCCCAGGATGGCATACTGAACCATGGGGTCTCTATGAGGCAATCATCAGCAGATTTACACAACGTGTTAATGCAAATTTAATAGAGATTTCCTGTCGGCCACTTTAATCTTCTCTGTGTCCGCAGAGTGAGGCAGACTGAAGACCTCACTGCAGCGGGGAACTTGCACCCATCTCCTAGAGAGAACACATTGAACTGCTGTGCCTCAAAGAGGCCCGGGCCAAATATGCCCTCACCTTTCATTTTCAGAATGATTTAGGACAGTTAAAGTAGGGCTACCTATCTTTCGAACAATGATTGCAGTGATTTACATGCAAACCTTTAACCCTGATGCCCTTGAAGCATTTTAATAACTCTGTTGTAATAAAGTTGTTTCGGTATCATCCATTTGAGTGTATCAATATACTCACCATCACTACAATAATAAAATATCATTTTTTGCCCCGTGATTCATTCTTAGAAAGTAGGTTTAACTAAAAGTAAGCCAAATACAAACAAATTTACCGTGCAACAAATAGAAAGTTTGAAAAATACAATTTTCCTTGTGCAAAAAATTAAAAGCAAAATTAATTAAAATACTATGCACTCTGTTTATGTTTTCATTCTTAGTCCAAACATATTATCTTTAAATATTGGCTAGACTGCTTTTGGCACGCTTCTCAATGTTATCGGTCATGCTGAATCCCAAAGCAATTAAGAATTTTGCAAGGGGCATACAGAACTATTTTTAAGATGCCCTTTCATATCTACATAAGACAGGAAACTGAATTTATACGAATGGCTGGGAATAGTTCTATAGAAACCTTTGATTTCATTTTAGCTTGAATGTTTTTTTTAAAGAAAAGCATAAAAAGTGGCTGAGGAAGAGAATGGATATCGAAATGGAAATGCGTCTTGTCAATTTAATTGGACAGACAAATTTTGCTTCACTTGAATGAGGCCGTCGGCAAGAGATAAGTTAAGTGAGATGTTCCGCCAAGAGGAAAAATTACTTTTATTCTTCTCAGTTCAAAAGCATGTGCATTTAGGTGTGATGGGATGGATCAATGTAAACAAGTGTGACACTGCAATGTCCTCTCTAAACCAAGTGTCTCTGTGGATTCAAGTGTGCTCGAAGACTGTACCAATATAAATTCCCTAGCTTTATAGCATACATATGTCATTTACGATCACATTCAATTGAAAGAAAGGTTATAAAATGCTGGTGCTTACTTATTGCTCAGAAATGATTCTGGCGATATAAGACACAATCGCCCAGGAGATTGTCTGTAAGTGAGTCAATAAGACATGAATCATGATGGAGGACATTTGGAATGGTGAACAGTTACAACCTCACTGCTATCACACAGCAAGTTAAGACCAAATACTTTCATCTTGTATAGCTTCAGAATAATGGAGAAGGCTGTACATTATTGCGATTTCTTTTTCTGGGACTATAAAGACCAACATTAATCCCACCTGTCTGTAAAATCGAAGCAACAAAAAAACACACGCAGACAGTGCATCAAATTTCTCAGTGGTGAGACACCTGAAAAATATAGATCCACAGAGAAACAAAGATATCTATACTTGATTGTTTCAGTAAAGATTCCTGGGTGCGCGCTGTTCCCTTTGTTGTACATGAGAGAGACATTACACCCATGGCAGTATATGACCTCATTTGCAGAGGAAAAATTTAATTAGCAAGGCAAACATTTCCTGCTCCACTATCCCTCAGCAGAGACTTCAGGAGCTAGCTGCTACCTTACAATGTGTCCCCAAATGGTTCTAGCAGAGCATGACAGGCACCCCTGTCAGAAAAACTTAACTCACACTTTAACTGCTAAATCATTCCCTCTTTGGGGATATATTAACAGTGCTTCACTTACGATCGGGGGATAGAATACCATAACTATTTTGGATATACCTCACCAGATTATACTCATGAAACAAGGTTTGTGGAGTTTGAAAAGAATATGTCGGTTCAGTTGCCAATATATTTCTGCTTTTCAGTCGCTGTTATCTAGCCATGTAGTATATTCGTCTGCGTTCCTCTCCAAAATAAGGTAAACAAACAATACCTAGATTGTATGTGGCAAAGTACATTTACACTGGTCTACACCAAGATTCCATGTATCTTTTTACACACCCCTACGCCAACCTACGGTGATATGACACTAAAGAATAGACAGCGATTGCTTGAAAAGGGGCGACTTGATGAATCATCTGTACCCTGATGGCTGGAGGTGCCATTTTGACCTGTGAATGCCTTTATAAAGCACCAACAGCTTCTCCATCTCTTGATGGGAGAACAATGTCGTGACAATGCAAGCAGTAACAGAACTACTGGCCCATTACTTTTCCGGCCTATTCATGGTAATGACAGGCCCCATTACATCGCTCTGTCCTCTGTCTACTGCACTAAGCCAAGGACTAACGGCGCTCTAAAAATAACGGCCGACTAGCCACACGTTTACATGCAAACATGTAACATACAGACCTCAAAGCAAGAGAATGTTATGGGACTGTATCTATTTTTTACCTCCGTTTAGATTTTTTTCAGTATAGGACCATATAATTGGTTTTCTGTGATATTAAATTCGTATAGCTGAAGCGAGCGGCATCAAAACCAGAAAGCACAGCAAAACAATTTTAAGCCTAATTTGGGATGAGACATGACTGGCCCAGTGGCAGCGTGCAACACATCCAATTACGATAAGGATTAAGCACGCGCAATCAAAAGATAGAACAAGATAACGCGCAAAGATACATTTAGAACACAAGCAATTAATTGAAGAAGCGTGACACCCTGGCTGCTAAAGATGAAGGAGGAGATGATGTTTCAACACTTCATTATTAACGACAAAGACAACTGATTTCTCCCCACGCTCGCGTCTTGGCCGCAGCCTTCGTGGGAGCGGCTGCCGCGTGTTTCAGAGGAGCCAGACGGAGCTGTCAGAGAGTCATTGGTGTTCTGTGGCTCCTGTCTATTACTCGCGTGCCTAGTCAACCCAAGAGGCAGCAAATGACTGAGTTCACAAGGTGATTAATGAGCGCTCTGCCACCAGTTGTCAAAATCTGACGTCGACTGTTAAGCTCAAAACTACTCTAAGGACAAGCGAGATAATACACTCTGTTTCTTAGGAAATCAATTTGCTAAAGCAAAGACTCATGATGGATAGTCCCAGTCTTGACAAAACACATTTGTAGTATACACCCAAGTTGTATACATTACTGTGCTACCGAGATGCTTCACAAAAAGGCAAAGTCTCACGAATAATCTATCGCATAGGACATTCGTTTAATCTTCAAAGCACAGCTCCATCGGTATAATGAAAACAAAAATATTCTGAGATCTGTGAAAGGGCATCCTCGACTGTACAGTAGAACTGGTTTTCTAAGATGTGGTAGAGATAACATGTGTTTAATCTGCCGGGCTGATAATGGTCCAACGGTTGGCAGTGATGATGAGATTAATTAGGGGAGGGATGGCTACCGAGGGAGAGATGAGCCTGTCATTATAGGTGTTGAGTAATGGCTACTTCCCTGTCTTTCTCATCCGAGACAGTCTCCCCAGCACCAACTCTGACCCAATTAGAACCACAGGTAAACAGGCTGCTGCTGTGGTCACTGGCCTGCTCCTCCAGGGACCGTTGGGGAAATGAAGCCGTACACCTCGTCTTTGCATCACGGTTGGAAAGTCAACTTGACAGAACACAGGGCACTTGATAAACAGGCTATCTAGGGCACGCACAGCATAGCAGACCTCTCAGGGGGCGTTGTCAAAACCCAAGACATTACAGAGACGCCCAAAGCAAATTATCCTGACATGGATGAAACAATAGCAAATTGGACAAATGATATAATTTGAGTCATATAGTCCCCAGCAGAGTCGGGTTGTTTCTGGCACTCAGAGGGAATTGGAAATAAGAATAGTGTTTGATGATAAAGGTCAGGGAAGACAGTGGCTCCCTGCATTGCTTTCTCACCGAAAGGAAATAGGGGTCCCAGAGAAACATCCTGGAATACCAATGTATTCATTATTTTGTTGCTGTTCTGCAAAGGACTTCATATTAGGAGAGGACCCTGCTTCCATTGTTTGAGGGGGATGGGTCTTTGCTCAAAATACAATAGATTCGATGAACTGATTGAGGCATTACTTCCAACTATCCACAGGACCTTACTGGTCCTCAGCAGCTTATGAATCACCTCGTAAATCAAACAAAACAGCACTTCCCTAAGGGAACGTTAGATCTCAAGTGACCCTTGTAGCTCAGTGTTTTTTTTTTGTATGTTGTTATTGATGCGTTTTTA
Organism: Galaxias olidus; assembly: GCA_026901105.3. Lineage (NCBI taxonomy): Eukaryota > Metazoa > Chordata > Actinopteri > Galaxiiformes > Galaxiidae > Galaxias > Galaxias olidus. Next base: position 676,982 of record JAPMUY010003760.1, read on the forward strand.
CATGACATTTAAACACAAGTAATCTTTACACCACAAACAGTTAAAAGGATGTAATAAACCCACAATAATTTGCTGGAATTCGTAAAACAAAAACGCTTTTGGCATAACGATACTCGATTCAATATATCTCAGTGTTTACATAAAAAATTTGAACATCATTAACAAAGAGACAAACCTCAGATAAACACCGGGCTGCCCCATAACCCGACAGGAGCTCAACAAGCAAGGTCGTTTAAGGATCAGCGCAAGTAGCGTGTGTGATCTACATGGCTTGAGCTGTTTAGATGTGCGGCCGTGCGCAGAAGTGGGCACCGGTGCGGCTAAACCGTGGGCTAGACGGAGTCGGCACCTTTCCGCAGGAGGTAGCCAACGCGAGTCATTAATCACTTTGGACAGACAACAGGAGCCTTCCGGCCCTTTTAAGGACAAAACAACCCTTGCAAAGGAGAGGTGGTGCGCAACTAAGCAGCCAGAGACAGCAAGCTATTTGCCGGTCGTTTATGGTCCCCTCGTAAGCAGCCCATCCGACAACGGAGGAAGGAGCAGCCATTTGATGCACTCCCCCCGACTGCATACGAGCCGAGATGGACATTACATGGTCAGCCTCACTGGAGACTGCCCCCCTGTATGTCACCTCACATCCACCGGGCCCTGCATAGGGTCATTACATACAGTACCTAAGTATATCCATCCAGGAAATCACACTCGAAATGGATACAAAGACACACTACAGTGATAAGAACCCTGAATAAATGCTGTTTGGGTTATGATCCAGAGGACCAATTGAGGCACTAGATGTAGTAGTAGACTTATGTATTTAATGAGGCTACCTTGTGGTATGCAACAGGTCATCGTGAACGTGGAACATCACCACATAGTCTGAGTTATCTACTGCAGTCGGGAAGCACACCACAGAATGATCTAAGGCATCGTAATGGCTGGTTGAAGTGGTATTTTCATGGAGAGACTGAACCTGTGGTTTCTTCAAGCCATTCATTATCGTTTACGCAATTACATATCTAGGCATTGTATTAATAATTCAGCTGTGTATGAACCGCAATTTTGACTTTGTTGTTATAACATATAATGTTATAACAGTGCATTTATTTTGTTAAGATTAGAAAAGACTAGCTAAAATCCATTTTTGATATAGATGTTACACTGAATACAACCCCAAAGTCAAGTATTTTGGCAAATTACCCACAAGCTTGCGTTGATTAGGCCCTTAGCAACACAAGTATGTCACACGGGAGAGGTACGGGAGATCTGACAGATCAGGGAAGCACAGGGAAATGGGACCTTTAGCGTTATGCATTTACACATGCATTTGCATCCCAGTTGGAGAGGAGGTCCAAATCCAATTGATTAATAGAGACAGGGCTTGGCAGGCCATAACAAGACGACTGCACAGGTTAAGTGGTGCTTGGATTGTTTTATATCGTCTCAGATTAGGGGATGAAGCAGGAGAGTTTGATCGTTTTGAATTCACGACCCCGAAATCTCAGGGGCCCATTCGATCCAACCTGGCCTGGCAACTTCAATCGGAAATGCAAACGCGGGATTTGAATGGAGGTTTGATGAAAAACGAAGTGAATAACTGCAGAAATGTTTTTGGTTTATGAAATAAAACAAAGGAACCAATCTAAACTAAGATGAGTTCAAATGCATTAAATCCACTTTGTAAAAAACACACACACACACACACAAAAAACACACACACACACACACACACACACACACACACACACACACACACACACACACACACACACATACACACACACACACTGAAATCTCTTAAATTCTAAATATGCAAGTAAAATACATGACATGAGCATGAAGTATATTTGAGGCTACAAAGGTCCCACATATTTTTTCCCGTACTGGTAACTCTCTAGGGTTTAACATTATTATCTACATCATCAAAAACAATCACGGCTGCATAAATTTGAATGCATGTCAACTCTTTATTGTTCCTTGCTTATTCGTCCCTTGCACAGATAACACACTATTAACATCACAAAGGATGGGGAATAATAGAGTCGCCCAGCTGGTGGAAAAGATCCATAATAATATGTGTGACAAGCCACAATCAGATGTTGTCCACAAGAAAACTTCTCATGCTATTCAAAAAGAAAAAAAAAAACATTTAGAGGTCAATTTAGTAATAAAAGATACTAGAATAACATGAGTTTATGAACCCCTCAACCCCTGCAAGATTGATTGATTTTGACCTAACCCAAAAGAAGAATTGGTGACCGTACTTCACTCACATTACCATCACTACCTGCTGATAGACATCAGCATAATTTCCCAGGCTAATGTACAGCACACCCCATCTTGCTCTCTTCAACTGAGACACTCTTTGAATCCCTGGCAGCTCATATATCAAGGGAGAATCTCACAGCAGCGCTCCTCTTCCTTTTTCGGTGCACCGGGTAAGTATTTTAATTAGTTGGCTAATTGTCTAAGTAATTGGTAGACAACTTAGCTCAAAGAGTAATCAATCTCTACAGGGCTATGTTCTATCACATCAAAGGATCTGTAATTAACACTGCTAACCGTGGGATGGTCTTTGACAGAGCTCGATAGCATGGGGGCGTATGATCACAGATAACTCTCGGCTGAGGAGACGGATCTGGGAGGCCTCCAATGAGCAGTGAGAGGGGTTATCATTGAGAGACAACAAGCCCACTCCAAGCTTAAATCCAAACACAGTAGAAACACTATCCTCCTCAGACCTGGGCTGTGATGCAAGCGTTACACTCAGTAGGAAATGAGAAACAAATGGTCATAAAGTCTAATGCAGAAATGTTTTTTATTTTCAAAATCCTAATTTTATTACATCCTAAACTAAATAGCTATTCATTTTCCCTAGAAATAATCTTCCAATGTTCACATAAGCATATTTGTTGCACTGCTCTCCCCGTGAAAACGAGCAATCCTCCTTCTTACATCGAAGTAATCAATTCAACAATGCAAATATTTTGATGTACTATCTATTATAGTTTACACCAATGCTCATATCTGGCAGTAGGTAATTATACCTTTGGGATTAGAAAGCCTCATCATGCCTCAAATTCATCCATTTGTCGTATTTTTAATTTCCCTATTGTAGAAAAACATGATGTGTATTACACAATTACACAAACAATACAATTTCAGTTTTGTGCGAAAGACTTAATTAAAATGTCTAATGAAAAATGCTTATCAATTTCAAATTGAGCAAACACTTCCATTCCATCCAAGCTAATGAAAATGACCTTAATTGTAATACAAATACCACTTTTACTTACAAACAAAGTATAATAAACAAGATTAGCTCTTACAAACCCATCTTGCACTTCGTTCCTGAATATAATATGCCGTAATTGAGCCAGTTGCAGCAGGATATAGCTGCTGATCAATACCATTGTTTTGGGATGGTGTATCATCTCATCAATTAACACATTGATTCAATGTGCAGAAGTGGATGTCACGCTTCCAGCAAGCTAAATAGCTAATTATGATGAAATGTCCACAGCAGAGCACAGCAGACACAGAAACCCTGCGAGTCCCTGAAGTGATCCCCCACCCCCTCCAGCCTCATACTCCCTGCAGCAATCCCCCACCCACACACTTGCACTGACAGATTGACAAATAAGGTTAATAAGTACTTTCCACTTCTCCTAAAGGCTAATCAAATATTAATCCAAAGGTGTGGTCAGCAGAAAAAAAATAACAAACAATTGGTAGAGAGAAATTGACTGAATTGATTCTCTCTTTTGCAATGTTAAGAGCCATTCAAATTCCCCCAGCCTTTGGGGGAGTTCAGGGAAATTACCTTTCCTCTACAAATACAATATACATAAATTCTGTAAGCTGTAGAATATTGTTGTTTTATCCTCCTAAAAAGTGGAATATTATGATACAGTTGCTTACCCATTCGTCATAATTGAATCCAACAACACAATGGGAATTAGGAGACATTTAGGTGAGAAGCTTCACAAAATTCAATCAGTAATATGGGGTTCAGTACCTAATATAAACGCCACCTAGTTGGTTGACAAGGACAATCTTCTAAAAACTCAACGCTTTGAAAGACAAACTATTGGCAAATTTGTATTGCAGCGAGTCTCTATTTTCCCACATAGCTTTGACTAATCAGAAGCCCCAGGACATCTCAAGGCCTAGTGGACCATGTGAGTAGAGCCACACACTCTTATACTGATAGGACAAAATTGGATCCAGTGAGAATGCAAAGAAGCTTATCAGCCAACACTTCCAGGCAGTGCTTCCTCCTAGAGCATATGTCAACATCATTTATTAGATGTGGCCAGGGACTAAATTATGTATGATCACAAAAAGAAAAAAAAAGGATCTCACCCAGCAGGTGGATAGAATAATATTTGGAAAGAATATGAAATTATTAATAGAGGCCCTTGAGGGAGAATATTTGTTAACATTATATGGTAAGTCATTTGCAATGCTTTGAGCCTATAATTAATAATATTATCCATCTACATAATAATAATCATAATAAACACTAAGGATTTACTAATTTAAGTAAAAGCGAGGTATTCCTATATCAAAGGAAGTCCATGATATTTCACCGTGGAACAAAATTTATATTTCTGTTGCAATGCGTATTGACACAAGAGGAACAGAAACATACTCTCCTCCCCCCCCAAAAAAATCACAAAAGTTTCAACTATTTATCACCACTAGTTTATATATGTACAATTTGAAACTATTTAGCGATGTATTTCCATGGCTCAATATTTTAAATACTTATTAAGTAGCTATATTGCCAGATAAGCAATAGCTACCAAAGCATAGCTACACTTCAGAGATAGTCTGTAATTGACTCCCCATCTAACAGAATGGAACAAATCCCACTAGCAGAGGGAGTCGACAAATTGCATTAAAAACACTCAATTGGGCCAGGATTGGATGGAAGCTCATGTCCTTCCTTATCCCATTAAACATGAAACAGTTTAATCTCTAAAAGTTGCTGACACACAGGGAAATGCCCAAACACAACTGCAGCACGTCTTTGATTGAAAGGAAAACCAAGGTAAGGTGGAGTTTAACGGTCCCACATGCTGCAGAAGGTGCATTGCATCCTCCAACATATGAGTCATAACTCCAGCTACAAAAAGGTACTACAGAACTACAACATGAATTTAGGAAAACTAACCAAAAGAAGAAACGCTTTATCACCATCGATAACAACACCATACATAATATTTCAGAGGCTGACACATATGGGTTTCTGGACTCCCAAACGACGCGGCGTAACGTTAGGGAGAACAAAGAATCAAACTGTCAAATCATCCAAGTTTCTTTTTCAGTGGCTTACCCGATTTGAACATGTTCCGCTTCCTTTGATTACACGTAAACAGGTTTTGACATGGGTCTAGTTAGATGCATAAGACACACTGGGAAAAAAAGGAAGGGAAATGCCTGTGCAAAACTGAACCTGTCAACATGCACTACCTGCGTTAAATCTGTTCCCCATTTCAAGCAATCTGTGGGAACCAGGCCTGTGGAGTGTAATCCTGTTTTCATCCGCACCCCCCTCCTCTGTATCACACTTTCAATTCCACTTGCTGGTGCCTTTGTGTGATTTTCATTTGATCTCGCTTTTAAAATTCAAAATCTATTCAAGGTTTTTTTCAGTTGGTTTCATGCTGGAGCTGTGAAGCCCTATTTATGTTCTAGATTTGGAATTGCAAATCAAAAAAGTGATTTAGTGGAATGCAAGTGCAACATTCCCTAGCATCACCTTTTATGATTCCGTAGGTTTAAAATGTTAACAAGGGACGTTTTAACAGGCTGATTTGTGCAGTATCAGCCAGTCACCGACTGGGTGTGTGGAGTCTTCTTCTTGGTCTTTCTGATTGTAAAATACAATACTAACAGAAACGTACTATTTGGAGACCTACCTTCCCTGCCAGGTGAGTTCATGTCTATAGACACAGAATGATATTTTCTTTCTGAGGTCTAGACAGAAAACTGTGATCGAGAAACACCATAAGTTCCAACAACACGAGAGTCTCCGCTCACAATCGTGCATCCCTTTTTAGAGGGATTTGATAATGATGTTCTTTACCTCTTGAGAACATTTAGAAACTGTTGTCCAGATTCTCTGCTCACATTTCATAAAAACGAAAGGCCCTAGTATCAAAACAGAATATATCATTGACCATTTGGGTGGGCAATGGAGCTATCTCAAAAATGTCTTATTAGTTAACTAAAGCTCAATATGTTTGACTAACTGATAAGTTACTGAACAAATTCATATAAAATCACAATTTGTCTTTGTTTTCAAAGAACGGTCTACTAACCCATTGACTGCCTAATCAACTACAGTAATTAACTGATGGAAGACAGCCCTCAAAGACAACTCATTGTCAAACTAATAAAACAAGATAACCAACCACTCACTAGACTGGGAGAGGTTTCTGTGTGGCATATGCTGTACTGAAAACATTGAAACAGGAAAAAAACAACCTTTTCATTTCAAGCTGAGTTTTCAAATGTCAACATGTACTACATGGAATTACCACTGAGTGCTTCGCAAAGAGAGAGCCGCATGTAGAACAATCCGGAATTCTTTGATAGAGCAGCGCAATACATATAACCTCCTGTACAAGTATTATGTCTATATGATCTAGTATTACTGGCTTATGTTGAATATCAAGTATTGTCAAGAGATAAAAACAAGGGAAGCTCAAAGTTTTAAATAAATATACCACATGCACACTTCTTAAATTCGATCCTTGTTAGTCATATTAATTTTAGAGGACTAATACATACTATTAAAAGTATAACAACACAGATTAATTGAGACATACAGTATTGTCAGATAATAGAGGGTTGCTTGTACAATATCCAACAGTCCCTTCCATTTACACATTCACACCTAAGTGTAAATACCCACAAACACACACCCACACACACACCCACATACACATACCCACACACACACGCACACACACACACACATAAACACCCACAGACGCACAAATAAATATATAGTGAGAAAACTAACTTTGAATACATTTAAGGAAAATTATGCAGCGACATTTAATATTGCTTCATAATCTCATCCACGCCGCCAATAAATGTTATTTTTCCTCATAATTCTCCACTCAAATATAACTCACATGAACATATCGCACAGAAGTCCCTGCATACATTGGAACGTGATTTATATTCGCAAATGTCAGAGACATAAAGATTTTTATGAGTTGTGTTTGGGCTTCAACATCATACTGTAGAACGTATCAGAAAGCATTAGATCAAGCCATTCTATGAGAGCCTTTGATCATACTTGTTGGAACGGATAATCTTATTATGTGAATAATATCTGGCTACCTGAGAGTATCATTGGCATATTTGATACCCCTTGAGGGATTCAGGTTAGCTGAATGAACTCAATCATAATATGACCCCTCTTCCTGTGACTCGCTGCCAATAGGTGATGGCAGCCCTTCACTTTTGACATTTTTGTTGATATTGCCATTGAAAGTGACAGCAGTGACATGGGCTTACTTTTTTTGCGTTGCAATGACATGACATGAACTTGTTTTCCTCTGTCAGTTAGTAAAAAGGAAAAACCAACAAATATAAGACTTACAATAGTAAATCTGTAAGAATTGTATCAATGTTTTGTCTGGTTAAATATGCACTTTGACACACACTGACAGGCACATTTGATTTCTTGCACTTAAAGATAGATGTGGAGATTATACTTTACTTACTAATTCCCATACCCAAATTCAACCCAAATTGGAGCACTTACGGCCTGAATTGAGGACTAATCTGACAAAGCTTTCTGACATCACATATCGGAACTGTTGTTACAAGTATTTCTGTTTCATTGGGTTGAGCCCACACATTGCAGAGCTGAAACATCTTCAATGTACCTGCACTGTTAAAGCACCATTGCAGAACAATATAATAAAAGTGTAACATCTAATTGAATAGGGTAACACTATTGATACTGTTCATCTATGCTGTGAGGTGAAAAGTAGCATTTAGCTTTTGTCGTAACCCCAATATAAGGATACCATTCCAGAATTATTGTTTATCATACAATTGCGGAAAAGGTTAAGGACAAAACACTTGGCTGCTTCTCAATTTAGTGAAATATTTGCATGCACATCAGACTCCTTCACTCTAATGAATTGTCTAGTCATTGACTGAAAATAAATACTTCTGTGTAGAGGTAGGCAGGTATTCCGTGAATACAAAGCAATAATTAGTGCACAAAACCATTGACACTGAATTAGTAGTAACCTTTAACAGAAGACATTCTACAAAACATCTAACCTGAATAAATGAAATCGTTCTTTTGCTAAACTATTCTTACCAATGTACTACTTCTAATTCTGCAAGCGGCCTACGCTTAACAGTGTACAAAAGATTGCAGTGCTTCAGTTTAGCTGTTTGAAAAAACACCATGTTAACCAGTCTCTATTCTGTGAACCTAGGAACTACTGCAAGCATTTCTAACCTTCCAGTGGATAATGGACATGGTATTGGGTTTTCCCATGACATTTAGAGGTTAATTTGCGCTCGTTTCATGGTCACTTATTGATGGCGAGCCCAGATATTTGCATTCACCACGCTTTTCATTGACAGAAATTATTAATAAACTGCCAAATCTAACAGGACTCAAGTCAGAAGTAGTTGTGCTCAAAGGCTGGCCGGTGTTGAAAGTAAACACTGCAAAGATTCCAGGCTCAACCTCTGCTATTTCGAAAGAACTAATATCATGGCGGGTCTGATAATGTTAACTGTATTTCCGTATGGCTAATAGACACATATTTGTTCAGTGCTTGTGATTGTTTTTCGAGTTACCTGGTGTTTGGAAGTCAATGGCCCCCTAGTTGGTCAGCGATGTAGAGACACAGGTCACGGTGCCACTGATACAGCATGTACTGCTTCAAACCGGACCAATATGGGCCAACCTGAGAACAAGAGAAGGAGAAGAGGAAGGACAGATTCTTCATGGTCTCCTCACTACAGATTTGGTTTCCTCCCGGCCAACATACTGACAGCCCTCCCTAATCAATTATTCTGGTGTTCATCTGGGCACCAAGAATCTACTGCTCACTGATTGGGGGTTTCATTGTTCTGTTCAGTTATTTGTAGTGGATGGCGCGTAAATGTTTCTGTAGTTCTACTTACTTAGTCCCATTTCCCATTTCAGTCTGATAACCAGTGTCAGACTTTACAGATTGCATTGAAAATATATTACAGGGCAGTTGGCACACTTTACCACATGTACAAAACAATAGAAAGGTGTGAAGTAGCTATTCAGGCATAGCATGAAAACGACCAACAAAAGCATGGGACTATGCTGTATTTTTGATGTATATGAAACTAATTCAAGCCAGAAAACACCATAATCCTACAATTACTTATATACTACAGTTTCTTCTTCTGATCCCGAGCACTGCACTTGTACCCGAATGTGTATAATTTCACATCCAAAGATTCACACGGCATGTCATCAACTCAGAATGAAGTATACTTATGTTCAAAGGAGTTCTAATGTGGAGTGATGGGGGTGTCTACAGTAGCTCAAAACCGCTGACACACAGCTGTCTTTGCTATAAATCTGGTAAATCCACCCCACTAAAACAAATCTCTTGAGAATTCTTCGAGTAGTGAGTAACAGTACCGAAAGTGGGAACAGTTTTACGGCAGAACATTTTACAATTGAATCGGAGACATGCAATTAGATTAGAGTTGTGGGAATTTAGAGAACATCTCTAATTACCCATTAATGCTTTCAGGATAAAGCCATTTGGCCCCAAACATGTAGGTATGTAACAACATCAAAGGCCTACTACAGTATGAAGTATGGCGACTTGACAAGGTTAATCTCGCAGGTTAATAAATACAATGCATTCTTCCTCTTAATAACATGCCTGGCCATGTCAGAGTTCCTCTATCTCCGTGCTTTGTCTGCTGTGGTTATTATATAATGGTATGATTGCATTTGTCATTTTGTGTTCACCCTTGGGGGTCAAGAACAAATTACAACACTCAGTGTGTTAGCTTTATAACTAGTATGTACAAACCATAGCGAAAGTTCATATTTTCTGTGTAATGAATGCTGCATTATTTATGCCATGAATAATGTATGAACTTGAATAGACCTGCACAGACCTGAATAGAAGAGAGCTAATGATCAATCCCTGTCTAGTGTGCCTCTCCAACAAAACAGTCATTAGTGACTACTCTGTCTCTAACTATGAGTCCCATATCAATATACGTCTAAATGAAACCATACATTGTCATTATATCTCCTATTATTAGCTGTGACGGCAGACTAGATTACAATGAACAAGTTAGGGCAGATAAGAGTTTGAAAACAGGCACTGCGACTTCATAACGGTGCAACAGAGACGGAAGCAATGACAAAGGTTGAAGGAATTTGAAACATTGAAAGGCCTGCAGCGCAGGTTGGCTAATGCTCTGCCCAAAAGAAACGTGAAAGATACTGCACATTAAATGACGGAGTCCTATGAATTAATACACTTTGTAACTTCTCTGGGCCCGCCAAAGAGCAGTGAGTCGAGAAAGGGTGGAAACATTATTCATGGTGTTTTCCATCCTAACTCTACTTTATTAGCTTATTTGATTCCCTATTCTACTCTTAGTTGATTCAATACATTTCCTATTTGCATAAAACTGTCCGGTAAGATTATCTTCACTTATTCGATCTATCCTAAGAGTCACCTTGTTCAGGATTTTATATGAATAATGAGATTTTAAATTGGAAGACACTCGCACAGAGAATGAGCCATTTACAGTTAATTCATCTCATTGAGGTACATTGCTTAGAGGTATTGGAGGGTTTAGATTTTTATTCAAGCATCATATTTAACAGTGTCTGCTTCCCCCACTTTACCGGCATTGAAATTTAAATGGCTTGATTCTGACAGATCCAATATTGCGGGCCACAGTTGCTATTTTCCTGGGAGCAAATGTATTGTCAGAATCCCTTTATTCACGGCATGAAGTGGCAAAGAGAAAGGGATCACACAGAGGTCCGTACTTCTGCGGTGCCTTCTCTTGAATATCTCAACGAGATGTATCTTTATTCTTTATTTGCCAATTTATAGATACTGCACCAGATTAACCTGTGGGGCTATTTATAAGTTTTCCGTCTTTGAAAATGCATTTTGCAATGTCAGTGTTGCAAGAAATAATATAATCTTTGGTTCGTCATTTAATAATAAGCACAGCAATATACTCAACTGCATGTGTGTGAGTGCGTGTGCAAGAGAGAATCAGTGAGGGGGAGGGTTAATTGGCTTTTTATGACTCCAATTAAATAACATTATGCATATACTGGCTTAACAGCTTATATGTGGCCTCCATTAACAATGTCCTCTTGATTGGTTCTTGGGCTTAAGGTCTTCTCTGCTACTTGCTTGTCACAACATAGAGAGAGTAAAAGCTGTCTACAGCAAGAGAAAACAGATGCACACAAAAAGGAAAAAACTCGGAACCACAAAAAGACGAACGACCTATCTACCTGCTCAAAGTAGAACAAAACAACCTTACACCATAAACATTTTTTTTTGGTAAAAAACTTAAATGAAACTAATTTCCTCATCAAGGGTTTGGTGTGGTATTTCAAAAGCGAAGGCGGAGGAGAGAAAACAAGCATGTGCCTGTCCTGAAGCGCAGCTCCTGAGGTGTTAACTAATCTCTGGTGGCCAGTCTATGCACTGCCTCCTCTAATTGCTCCCTGTATTTCAGTCTGGTGTGAGAGCAGCCATTGTAGCGAGCGCCCAGCCAGCCCCCAGAGGTCTCACACCTTCATTATCACTCTTTATTGCAGAACCTTATACGGGCACTCCACACCACAACAGCCTGCCCGTTAAAAATAGAGCCTTCTCCTCTCCTTTTGGTGGTTTCAGTTTTAATTACCAACATGGAGCCAAAGCTAGAGTCCTCGGCAGGCCTGGCTTTTTTTTGTTCACTAATTAAAGCGAGGAGGGAGTTTATTGAAGGGACCATGACTCTGCTCTCTCATCTATTATTAAGAGGGCAAGACAAATCATTTTCAAATTTAAACCCTGAAACCTGTCTAGGGACAGCCACATGGTTGCGTGGTTGGGGGAAGGAAGGTGTAGAAAGATCTGGAGCTGAGGACACAGGAAGACAGTTGAGGACCAGAGGGAGAGGGTCAGTGGTCAGTGAGATTTGGATTCCACAGGATTCCAAACGCAGCTCAACTACAGCAAATCCATTATGATACCATCTCACTGTAAAAAACAAAACAAAACAAAAAAGAGATAAGCAGTGAACAATGCCATTAAAGTATTGCTCGGCGCGCAAACTTTCATGTTGATTGTTGTAGGAAACTTTTGACGTGATCCTGGAAGCTCAGACCCCGTTATAGTAGTAGCTTTAACCAAGATAATGTGCACCTCTGGGCATTGATTGGTGCCCCCCCCCTCTGTGTGCTCTGGATAAACAGTGGGTATAAATACCAAAACAGCAGGCTGGTAATGTGAGAACTCAACTTCCTTCCAGATTGATGTTCTCAGTGATTTACTGGCCCCCCCTCCCTCCATCGCATACTCCTAATTGTCTAAACAGCCATGACCCTGGCAGCTGCACAGGTACCTCGGTGAGAAATCCCCGTTCACAGACAACTTAACAGACACACTGGACTCAGGGTGGTTAGAGAGGGCGGGAAGAGAGATTAAATAATGAATATATTCAATTTAGCATAAAAGCTCAATCTTATTGCAAAGAGGGGGGAAAATAATTACGCTTTGTCATTACCTATCACCTTTCAAAAAATGGTAATTAACTGGTAAAGTATGATTTCTAGCTGTACTGACCTCTGCTTAGACCCAAGGTAAAGTTTTACAATTGGGTAAGGATGGGGAGCTTGAAAGTGTAATATGGGATAGAAAGTGGTGCAGGATCTTCAATTTGGCTCTGCAACAGTCATCAGAGGAGGTGCAGTGAATTGTAAAAGAGAAATAACGAATTTAGCCAGGGTGAAGACCAAGTAAATCCTTCTCTGGCCTAACAAGCAGCTCGCATCCTTAAGGCAATTAGTCACTGTCATATGAGGGCAAATGTAGAAACCTCTGCATGCTTGTTAAGTAAAACCCAACATGGAGGTCAGTGACATATAAGGAAAATGCAAAAACTACTGAGCTATATCAAAAAATCCAGGGGAGAAAACGGTCTAGGACGAATAATAAAATATTGTATAACCTGTAAAGCATTACATAGTTCAGTATGTTTTGTGTTTGTAAATTAATCGATTGCTGCTACAGCACATAACTGGACACACACTGAAACTGTTGATTTTGTATATACTGATTACCTTAAGAACATCTAAAATGTGGTACTTAACCCAAATTAGTTAATCACAGAAAGAAAACATTCACTACATTCTGCTTTAGAGGAATTCCAGACGGTACTGTGGGCACATGGCTCAATTATTTTTATGGTCATTGTGCAGATTAGTGTGTATCTCTACCAAGCCACCACCTCACAAGCTTGTTCCACTGTCAATTGATGCTTCCTTTTGTTTCTACTTTACATGTTTAACTAAAGACTATACACCATCAAGAACATGCTCTACCAAGACATGCTCTCCTGAAACCTTACATACAGTGGGTTTTCTTTATTACTTGACTCTACTGACAATTTAATTATTTTTGAAAAACTCCATTCCATTTTGCCTGGTAGCCCTCAGAATTAGTTGGTTTGGCGGACAATGTTAGAGTAGCATAACATTCCATTTTTACAACCTTGTTTGTCCGATTGTTTAATTTCACTATTTCTATGCATTAAAAGGTACATTTCTTTCAGGGTGGATTTTTCCAATATATAGAGGGAGAGATATATAGGTCAGAGACCTCAACGCCTTATCAGTAATTCACCATTGCCTGGTTATTAAGGACAGCTTAGGTGGAGAGGGCTGAAGTACCAGGAGGGGTTAAGGTGAATTGATTGCCTGTGGACATGTTAAACATGACCCTGTCAGGCCTTCCCTCCCCTCCTAAAATGCGCCAACCTGTGCGCCTCACTCCAAGTAATCAGCTGTAGAGGCTTTAATAAAATTCACAGAGCCCCGAGAACTTCACCCCAGGGACTGTTTTCTACCAACTTGGAAATAATCGAAACCTGCGGCAAGAGACATTTGCACTGCTATCGTAGGGAGCATAGCAAAATGCTCCGTGCTCAGAGCCTCCTAAAATATGCTTCGCGCCAGAAACGTAGACCTCTAATAGTTTACGACTGTAATGGTGAATGCTTTGCGTCCGTGTTGCTGTCTATCATTGTTAAACAGATCGGAAAGTAATTACCAGGAAGTGTCTGTTACTTCGCTTACCAGTAAAAAGGCACCAGCTTGCGGAAAAGGGGCAGTAGTTGTAGAAAGGAGGGGGATAATTACGGGGTAACTTGGGCTCAATCTGTCTGTGGGCGCCCTCCCTCCTGGAAGGGGTGTTTCCCTTGATTAGCCGAACTCAGGGTGCAGCCCCCTCTGCGAACGGCAGATTGAAGTTCATCACAGGGGTCTCAGCTGCCAGTGTGTTGCGATGAATTGCCTGCTGTAAGAAGGTGTTGACAGGAGCAGCTGGACATCAGAGTGTGATGAAAAGAAAGGGAAATTCATGGAGACCCCAGACAGAATGGGCCATTGGGGAGAGAGATAAATGGTCATCTGCTGGTAGAGGTTAGAATTACACCTATTCTAGGATGTGTTCAAAAGTTATCTTTTGTTTATATGGCCTACGAACGAATATGACAAGCTGTTAGCAGTGTTATTGGATCACTAGATTTGGTTCAGCCTTTCTGAAATGTGAACTTTAACCAAATAGATGTAGCCCAATTGCTATAGGCCTACTAGTTTATTTATTTGTATGTAATCTGGTGCCACATTTTTCCAAAAACACAATTATTCAAGAAGAAAAAAATAAAGCCAAGCTAGGCCACTTACATGGTCACCTGGAGCACAATACTAGTGGTTGAGTGAAAGTCACTCTAAAATGTGAATGCTCTAGCTGCATTACTTTTTGTAATTTTCTTTTGAAATGTAAATTGTCATATTTTAGAGAAATATATTATTAATAGAGTACTTTTCTTGAATAACTAGATAACTACAACAAATAAAAACATTATTTATTATTCATACATATTGCAAAAACTTTTTCAAATTAGCTAATTGAGACTTTTCATATATTTATTTACAAATAAAATATGGACAACTTGCACTTAAAGTGTGCTGTTTTGCAAAACCTTTCATTCTATAAACCCAAAACTTTTCTAAAACTACTAAAAAGGCCTTATTTCTTTGATAAAAATGTACATATAAAAGTCCCCTCTGTGGAATGGATCTCTGTCATCTCTTACGTGCTTTGACATCAATGGAGAGACAGGTTAATGGAATGTTGAAGTTGACTGCATTTTTCTATAGATTTAACCCCATTATAGAGTGCTGGATCCAAATGTTTTTATAATATTTTAGAGGTATGTTCATAGAATGGCATTCTTTTTACAAATATTTATGTTTGTGTGAAACCTGTACACCTCTAACACAGCTGGAAAAAAGATCTCCTGTTCTAGTAACCTACGCCCCTGTTGACAGGGGTGAAAGTAGTTGAAATGTGACACAAACATCTACTCCTGCGTAAGCACTAGGTCTTTGTTGGCTCGCCATTGGCTGTAGTGAAAATTAAGGATTGTGGCGTGTGTTTTGATGAACAGAACCAGTGCCCTGAGGTGAGGAGAGACTATATTGGTGTGATTCTGCCATTCACTGTATTAATGAAGTGCCTAAAGGTGCAAATTAGGTTTTAATGGGTGTTACTTTGGTACGTTTGGTTCTGCCACACACAAAGCCCCTTCGTTCACCAATGTCTTCCTTTTACTTTCACAGAAAAAAAAGAGGCAATTACAGTTTATGGCCACTTTTAAAGTGCACAAATAATATGAAAAACATTAGCTCTTCAAACTTATTGAAATAGGATCACTAATTCATTTAGTTTTTATGATACTAAGTCAAAGCTATTTCTCCCACACACTTGAAGTAACCTCTCTCTGGTGAATAATTAGTCCTCTTTAAGCTGGTTTCCACCAGTTTACCATGGCCAAGTCCAAACTATTACACAGCTCTGCTGGTGCTCAGTGCTGCACAATCTAAAACAATTTGAAGGCTGTGCAAATCAGACCCACCAGACGGTTCAAAGTACTACCTGTATGTCATTACGTGTAAACATTGTGTACGTTGTACTTTATCCAGTGTGGATTATGCTTCAAATGCAATAACTGCTTACATTGCTACTTGTTATGGTTTTGTGAAGTTTAGTACTATGTTAAGATAAAACTTTGGGAACATAACGCCTAAGTGCTGGTGGTTTGTGGCTCCCTGGCCAACATGGTTTCTCTGCATCCTTGACACCAGCCACTACTTAATTAGCTGTCATCGGCCTAGCCCTGGAGGAAAGGGAGAGCCTAATGATTAATGATAAAACTGCCTGGAAAGAACCCCAGACAAAATATAACATGTCACCCGGCGTGCTCTGAAGACGTGAACTGCGACAGTAATTTACGCACTTTTAAGTCCACCATAGATTATTAATTAAACAAACTTGATTACGCCTTCAGTAGCTTTGTTCATAAGGCTTTGTTTATAAACACAGATTGAGCTTTTGGTTTGATTTTGTAAATCAAACAATTTACTCCCTCAAGGAAGAGGTGTTCAAATAACGATGCAATCAAAATCTATAGAGAGAGTAATGTGTCTCTGTATATTGGCGCAAATTTATTTTTTATGGTCTTGAGTCTTCCACTCAAGCCCTCGGCATAGGCTACTGCAAAAATCAATTGTTTTATTGATCTACAACTAATTAGGGGAAGATAAACGGTTCAGCTAAACAAATACTGCACCTCTAATGAAGTGATGAAATGTATTATTTGAGTTTAAGTCTACTTCAAATGAGATGTACCCTTTCTACAGTATATACAGGAGGAACATGGCATTGTTTTTTAAATGCATTGTAAGCGTAGGAGAATAAGCGTACAGAGGGATAGTCTTTACATCAGAGAGACTATGCAGCACCGCCTCGTGTTTCCTTAAGTCATTTTCTCACCCAATTATTTGCATGTTTATGCCATTTTAACAGATCCTTATGTAGAGCTATCTCACTGCTGTGACTTGTGTTGTTACAGTCACTAACAATTAAACCCTAATTAGTTTTAGCTGACAGGGTATGGCCCATAGGTCAAAGATCATGACTGATGTCACGGAGATGATAGTGGAGAGAGAGGGTCAGGGAGGAGCCAAGGGATCAACATCCTCATTACCAAGAATTTGCTGCTTTAACATCAAAGCTCTGACTAAACTTCTTACTGGATATTTTTACAAACTTGGCTCATAGCATTAGAAGCAGTCGGGGTACTTTGTTTGTTCCAACGTGTCACTTCTTTTTTGTCCCATGACATGTGTCTTGTTATAGCGGAACTAGTGGTTCCTATTTCTGGACAGACCCAGAACCAGGGGCTCCCTCTGTAGGCAAGTTGTGGAACCATACGCATTACACGCAGAACGGCAGAGCTCTGTCTTCGTCTGACAACATGCTCTCAGTGCTTGATTTATTATAACAGATGTTCAAAACTATTTTCCCTGGAAGCCAAAAATCTGAAGAAGTAAATTAATAAGCACTCCCTTCCATTTTAAGTCCCCCAGACTCAGTTCTTAGCCTGTACTAAGTGCCCTTGTTGACTCAATTGGATTAGCACTAATATGTAAACACAGGAGGTAAGAGGAGTAATCCTCTAATGAGAGTAGAAGAAGTGAAATAAATAAGTTGAAGTGCCATGTCTTCTCTTTAACTGAGGCGTGTGCCATGTAAGCTAGATATATTGAAACTGGCTCAAGTTTGGGCAATAAGCTGTTCATAGCATAGGCAACTGTTATGACCATTCGATGGCAACGCAATTACACGATTGTAACTTAGTTGGATAATAGGAGTCTAGCCTGTAGGGGATAAGACAAAGACTGGTTAATTATTAAAAGCTTACATCAGACATGCACTGGAGAGTTGCAATTATTAATGTTGTTGTTCTTGTTTGTGCTTAAACACTACCACTGCTGTTAATATGCTCATTAACCAAAATGAGTGATTTTATTACTCTTGATTTGGTCTGGGGTTTGTTAAATGCTCCAAGAGCTTTGTTGTCATTGCTTACTGAGGGATAAACACTTCTGGCTTTGGCAGACAGGTTACAGATTTTAAGCTTATTTTGTTAAACATTTAAATATTATGTGGCAGCTGTTCCCAATTCAAGCGTAAGCATCCCAGTGCATCTACATTTCATGTAGAGATGATTCTGAAATTGAGCAGCATACATAGTTATCTGCCCTGTGATAGACTGGCGACCTGTCCAGGGTGTACCCTGCCTCTCGCCCTGTGTCCGCTGGGATAGGCTCCAGCCCCCCCGTGACCCTGTACGGGATGAGCGGTAAAGCTAATGGATGGATTGATGGACATAGTTATCTTTTAAACCCTGCATTTTGTCATTGGAAACATGCATTTATTTTTAATTATCTTGGTCACACTAAACCCTTTATTTGGTCAATATTAAATAAATCATTGCTGAATAATAGAGTCCGAAATACATGTTAGATTGTTAAAAAGAAATCACAAAAGTTATCTAATTAAGAAAATTCCCACTTAACACATGCAGCAGCTTTCAGAAATAGCAATACCATCGTGGACTACTGTAATATAATTGCTTCCGTTATTAAAAAAAAATTACCCTATGTTAATTGTATTATGGCTCAATAATTCTAACTTGATTGAATTACAGCAATGCAATTTCGAAAAATAAGGATGTTAATTGAAATAAGAGACTATTGTTCTTGTCACTTAAAAAGTGATTTTTTTTTGCTTTAGGAACCAAATTGTGTCCATGTACATTTTAGAAGAATCACCTGCCATTTGAATATGGCTCAGTAATGGTATATATTCAATATTGTGCATCATGCACTATATTATGCATTATAGCTAATGGGAGCAGCAGTGTAAATTATTAATTCTCTGAGGTGTATGTAGATATAGTTCAACCCTTTTTACTGTTTCAATGACACCCCATACTGTATTTTGGGAATGGTCAAAATATTTAGTTGGTTGTTAACTTTTGGTCTGGCCCATTTACAAATTGTTTTGCTTGATATTTTCCACAAGGTTGTTGGTGCTTGAAATTTTTTTTAATGGACCTATTTTAGGACCTCTTTATGTGGGTGTGATGTTCCTATGTTAAGCCTTTATTGACTATTTTAGGATGAACCACGAATTACAAGTAATTAGTCCGACCCTATTATTAAGTTGTATGTTGTAATATTTGTAATGTTTGCAGTATGTAAGTAAGAATGACCGAAAAAAAATCAGATTTTGTAGAGTTTAATGCATAATACATAACATGCACATAATGGTTAAATTTCTAAAACATTATAGACATCTATGTGGGTTCTATTATGGGCAGATTATGTACATACATATTTGTTGTTCACTCTCAATTGTAAACTTAATCTGAACCATATGCATTTTTAAAGGGTGTTCCTTTTTCTAATGGGCCCCTCGGGACGAAGGGGTTAATTGATGCAGATGTTGATAGCTTTTACACATGACGCAGGGATCGCCTCCCCAGTGCCTCCTATTAGAGGGCGTTTTAATGAAGTGCTAAACAGAAGGCTTCTCTACAGAATGTCCTGTCCCCAAGAAATACGTCAGCAAACAAAGCATTCTGAAGGAAAACAAGTTCCCCCTATTGATTGGATTCGCTTTCAAATCGATCCTTATTTCTTCTTTTGAGAAAACCCTGTCATGTGAAGATAACCTCTGTATGATCTAGTATGTCGATGGTAAAGCTTCACCAGTTCAGTAACGATTCCAAAGAGACAAATTGGTTTGCTTGCAATAAACATTACACCATGTCCTATGCTCTAAGTAAAGATTTGGTTTCTGATTATCAGTGTCAGCCACTTAAAGGATTATTTATATACTGTGGGGTAAAGAAGTACTGGCAGTTAAAATAGCTATGTATGATCCAAACGAAATAAAATAAATGTTTGTGAGACATTTAAACCTTATAATAAAAAAGGAAACCTTTCCGCCAGCTAGTGGGAGTGGAAAAATGATAGCAGTGTGAAGGGGCTTCACACAGAGGATTACCAGCCCATACTCACTAAATTCTGCTCATTAAAGTGACAAACCCAAACACACAGTTAGTCAGGCGTGATCTTCAGCTGTGTACGGCATCTGGCCCTGACACCCTTCTACCCCCCCCCCCCCCCACCCCCACCCCCACCCCTCTATCCCAAAGCATACACACACACACACCCACCCACGCTCGGACGCACGCACGCACACACACCAACCCCAATCAAATTTAAAACAATCAACATTGCTTTCATTTCCAATTTACCCACCTGCCTCAAACCCCTATTAGTGTCCGCCATGATACACTACCAGTGGACTGTAAATGAGGAGGAAACGGTGTCTTGCTCCCCTTCAGTCTGGAGGAGTTGTCTCCATTCCCCCAGTCAGCTTCTCCCTCCATCCGTCAGCCTCTTCTGTCCTGATTATCAGGAGACGCCAATTTCAAAGAGACATCTTAATAGTGATGTCAACGTATTAATTAGAAGTGTTAATGAGCTAAAAGCAACCCAAATTAAATTAATGCAGCAATAGACACAGAGAGCGAAATTAGCTTCAATTTCTGTAAATGATTCTGAAGTGTGCACAACATATCAGCCTGTCTGAACATTCCCATCCCCCAAAGCTAATCAAGAGCTACATTGCAATTAGCTGCTTAATTAAAGCAACACTCTGCTCTGAAAATCCGGCACAATTAAGTAATGGCTGTTATAGCATGAAGACAGACTGTATTTTTCTTCGAGAGAAAAAAAATAAAAACAAAACATATTTTGTCCCTAATGGCCTGCTGGGGATTGAGCCAGCCAAGATGTGCCAAGATGGAACGGCCTCTATCTCATGCTTCAATGGGGAGCTTTGCTCCAGCTGGAAGCCCCGCGAATCACTGACAGCTCGCCAGATCAAACTGCTTTGCCCAGGGTCTCACAGACAGCTGAATTGGCAGTGACTGGGGCAATAGTGTCCTAATCGTCATCTCTTGTTTTAACAGCTCACTGGTTTCCAGTTGGACCGAGTGGTTGCAGACTATTGACTCTCTCCACATATTTCAGCGGCGGACCTGTTACTGACCCCTCAGACTGTGGAGCCTGCCCCCGTCCAATTACAGCGGGTGTGGAGGAAATAAAGGCTGACTGACAACAAATTTGGAGCCTCATGGCATCGTCCATAGCCAGATGCCTGGAATTACAGGGCAATATAACATGTAAGACTCGAAGAGCAATAAATCATAATGTAAATAATATTGATGTAAGCACCGAAGTCTATAGCGTTTTGATCAATGGGTTTACATATTTGCCCTATACCTCCAAGTACAACATTAGACCCTAGGCAAGAGAATGGCCCGCAGATGTAAAATAAAACACTTGCTTTAATTCTCAGAAAAAGGAAAGTTGGGGAATGTAAAAATAAAAAACACAGCAAAAGACTAGAGGGAAAAAGCACAGCTCTAAATCCAGTTGGAGGACCCCCGCTGTTGTGTATTCAGGTATTTGCTGGTTTTCAATGTAAGCGTGTGTGAGTGAGCAGTGAGCTGTGATTAACAGCCCACTTGGAGGTGGAGCCGGGGGACTGTGGTGTGAACACCATCCTTCAGCAGGTGTACACCACAGCAGAGCATATGCCGTCAGGTTGGATGGGCCCCTCTGCCGAGAGCACTCGGTGCCGGTTTCCTTGGGCCCGCCTCCACTGGGAACCGGCGTCACTCACGAATACCATCTGCCGGGAACAGGTTCACCTGCTAAGAGCATTTAACAGAGGGGCTAGGAGTGGTGCCTCTCTCTTTCGAAAGCCCCTAACACCTGCCGCGAGAAACAAAGGGAGGAGAGCGCGCCGGGCTCTGTTTTCATGGCTCCTGGTTCCTCTTTAGAAATCAGCCATGTAAACACGGACCACTAGAGACGTGATACACAAGGGATGGCTCGGCTCCTGCAGTGCTCCAGGACACCTTTCCCTTTGCTGGGGAGCGGGGGAAAAGACACCTGAAGTGTTTGACGCTAAATTAGGTTTTCAAAGACAATAATTAGACTTCTCCCCTAAAGGTAAATTACCTGCTAAGCAATTGAGCTGTGTTCTAATTATAGGCTTTTGCCTCTGAGCAATTGCCAAGGATCAGTGTTTCCGTGCTAGACGATGTAAAACATGTAAAAAATACATGCCAATGTGTTAAAGGCCTAGACAAAGCCAGGAGTGGAAATATGTTCCATGTTTTCATGTGCGTGAAGACTAGCTGCGATTCTGACAGTTACTCTATTCTAATACTTTCAGAGTATTTTATACAAGCTTATAATTACGGTGCGTGACAGCAACAGAATGAGGACTATGAGTCCTTTTTCAAAATATGTGCAATTTTGACGACTCAAATTGATTCTAGTAGTACACTGAATCTGTGCCCGTACGGATCAGCTGTACATTATCGCTTAATGTACCTTTGCATATCAAAGTTGATGTCATACCAGAGATGTGTTTGACACCAGAACATAAAACATTATTGAATACTTTTGCGGTCGTAGTGTACTAGAAATGATCGGGTCTATGGTGGTAACATCTCGCCCCGATGCCCTTTAGGCAGTCATTTGTCTCTTTGTTTTGTGGAGTGGGTTCCCCACATGGCGGCACTGTGACGGAGGGCTGCCCGGGACCACCAGGCACAGAGAGAGGCCACTCATTTGAATTCATCACCGCCGCTGATCGCCTGCCACTAATTAATATGTAAATTGTACATTGTTTGTTAGGTGCTGTGTCAAACTTTGATGTGAGGAGCCGCTTCCAGGTTAACAGAGATTTACTGTAGATTGAGGTCTGGATACCTGCCAAATATCCCAGACAGCTGGAAATCTAATATTGTATTCAAATAGCTAGACTACTATATGTCTCCACAGCTTAAAACCTGAGAGACAAGCTAATGATATTTTATTAAGCCAGCCTAATTGAGGATCCCATCAAAATATGTAATTAAACACTTAGGCATAATTATGCAACACAGTAGGAACCTGAATTAATTAATTAACAAAAACGTTGATACATCAATTTATTTTGATTCCTTTGCCCTTTTTCTACTTGTAATAATTAACATTTTAATTGCCTTCATTTATGACGTGTAAAAGTCATTCACACTTTATTTTACATTGGCAATCAAGCAAGGAATTGGAGCTTTCAATGATGTGCGCATGGCCACAAACAGCTCATGGCCATTTGGGGTAAATTGTGTACAAATGTTTTATCTGTGCAACAAACTGTAGATGTTTGTAATGTATGTCTCTCTGTGTGTGTTTGTGTTTGTGTGTGAGATAGAGAGAGAGAGAGAGAGAGAGAGGGGTGGGGGGGGGAGAGTATGAGGGAGAGATTGTCTTTGTGTTATCAGCATGCTGCCTGGTTTTGATGCATACCTGGAGAGCAGCTTAATATCCTCAGGCTGCCACTACATGGCAGGCCATGAGAAAGATACACACGCTAACACAGAGACAGAGGCACATCTCTGGCCCCGGTGGAGCCATTTACCTTTCTCCAAGTAGGTTCAAGATATTAATTAAGATAAATCTACCTCAATTCACACATTTTGCCATCTGCTTATTTATCAGAATTATGTTAATAATTTCTGTAGGGCAGGAGAATTATTACCCATTTGGTTTACACCTCATTTTAATATTCTGAATTAAATGATTCTGTTTTCTAGCACAGTTTGCAGCAACAGCAACAGAAAACTATAGAAAAGAAATGCACAAATCCACACTAGTCTGATAATGTGTGTATCATAATGTATCAAGTCTAATCATATGCAAGTGCACAATTCTGAATCCTCCTCACCATTCCTCATACATTTTGAATTGCTTCCTGGACTAAACAATAACACTATTCCTCTATGTATCCTATCCACTTAAATGTCATTCGAACCAACCAATATGGTATGAAGTGGTCAGACAGTGATCTGTTCTCCTTCAGTTGCTCTGTTTTCGAACCAATTCAAATAAGCATGTGGACCAGGGACTAGGTGCTTAATTAAACTCTGAGGAGATAATTAAGGCAAGACAACTGCTTGGGTCCCTGGTCATTGTGCCATGATGAGGGGCGGGCCTGGCAGGTGGCACCCACTGAGCTCCAGCAGGTGATACGATGGCCAATACGTGGTGCAGCTATGCCACCAGTACCCCCAACTGTTTTAAAGGGGACCTCTTTGTGTGAGGCCCCAACTCAGATCCTATATGCAAGCATGCACAGACCAATACATTCACCCCCCACCCCCCCCCTGGACACCACACACACAACACACACGCGCGCGCACACGCACACACGGACACATCCCCATGTGCATACACAGTCACCATCGCACAACAAGTGATCGTTCATGCTTTACATACATTTGCACAGATGCATGCATTTATATACAAATCTCCTGTTTGCCTAGGACTTAGCTTTGAGCTTGAATTAGTCCAGCTGTTGGTTGTGGGGCTGAGGCAGGGGCCAGGAGGGGAGCGCCAGGTTTGGAGCAGGGCAGATCACACTCCAGCACCAGCCAAGGACTAATGAGGGTGAAGACGGGGCCAGGCGACGGCTATGTGATTAAATGTAGATCTGGAGGGAGATCTTGACCCACGGTGGCCCACGTCTAAGTGACATTTACCCAGGATAACCGCACGGCAGCTGAGGCTTATTAACCTTCCATAGACCTGAGTTCCACCGCCCGTCTTAATTGGCAAATGGATTATTAAATAGAGCAGATTCAAAATGATTTAACATCTCTGAAGTTCTACAATGTGGGGGCTATTTTGGGAGGTCCGGGAACCATCTGTTCGCACGATCTGTGTGGGGGCTAAATGCTCTGATGCTGTGTAGCCTTCTCTGTACAATGTTGTTGTGCTTAGATGAAGGATGGTGAGAGCTCAAATCAAACATTAAAAAGACATGTATGGTTACTTTTCACAATAACAAAAAGCAAAAGAAAAATCATGGAAGAATTTGCAACGCTACAATCCTGATTTAATGCTTCCAATAACCATACCTTTGATGCCCTATGAAATACTATAAAACCCACTTTCGCTAGAGCCATGAGACTTTTAAGTTGAGTGTTATATCCACTAGTGACTGGGGTGCTCCGCTATGTCAAATCAATGCTTTCGAGTTGTTGAGAAGTCAGTCATATTTTACGCGGCTCTACACTTGTTGGTAAGTGGATCATTTTCCGGGCTTTCTCATATTCAAATAGAAGATTACAGCGCAGCATGTGATAAATGTCACCTAAAGCGCTGTGACCTACATTACTGTGTGTTGAAGGCTCGTTCCCTGGCACTGGGCTCTCTAAATCCTTCATGGTGTGCTGGCCACAGGCTCCAGGTGAGAACCTAAGGGGTCTGGCCCCAAGCAGCATAAACACCTGAGCGGAAGAAAGTCAAGACCCTCGCACGATTAAAATCAATGTAAACCGTACACACTGGCTCTACGCAGAGAGTGGTGCTGGACAGAAAATAAAGTTTATTTTAGATTTTATTACAAATTGTAAGACTTCATATTTTTTGGTCCATCAATAAAGCTCCAGCATAAAATAAGAAAGAAAATAAAGCTATTTAAAGGTTCTGTTTTGGTTCTGACATTTGGATGTTGATTCATTAGACGGCGGCCAGGCTTGGATCTGTGTTCAGTCACTAAAGATGACCGACAAGCCTTTGGAACATTAGTTCAGAGCCACAAGTCCCATACATCAACTGTCATGTGGCGGGTAAGAGAGGGGGGGGGGGGGGGGGGATCAACATACTCTAACGGAGCAGACATAATCCCACTAAATGTGGAGTTAAGCCATTTCATAATTAGCCGATTTTCTAATGTATGCCAGGCTTTAATGACCTTTGCAGATGAGAATAGTTGTTTGAATTTTCATCATTCATGTCATTCCCCCCCACCCCCCCTCCATGTCTGCCTGATAGAATGAGTACACCATCGTTTGATGCTATGCATAAGCTTAATGAACAAAGTCCATGGGTAAAGAGGTGCATGTAAATGTGAACCGGTGAGCTCACTGAACCTGGAATGCATTTTGTCGCGGTGGTAAATGCAGTTTCTCATGCATTTCAAATTTTTCCGTGAGGGGCACTATCCACTATTTCACCTATATGTCAAGGATCCCAGGACAGTAAATGGCGACTCACAACCACAGTGTCTTCATTAATACCATTGCCAAAAGACCAAGTACACAGCAGTAATTCCAACACATTTGGACCAACAACACTCCTATAGATAGGGGCATGTAACATGATGCAGCACACTGGATCCATGGGCTCTCCAACATGCTCCTCGCTGCTCGGATAAAGGAAAGTTCACGGACAACATGGATGGATTTAGTGTTCTCGAGTCAGGCTGCCAGCGTGCCACAGTCAGATGCCTGGCAAGAAGCCTGGCGGAGGGGCTCAGTGAAAGCCACCGGCGTTCATCATGGCTTTAATGCTATCAAACTCTAATCTGTCTGACATTTCATGCGTGTTAACACGGCTCCAAAATGCAGAGAGCAAACACTTCAACAACACTACATAAATGTCTCAATATATTTACCAGACAATAAACAACCCATTCAATCCCACTGATTTGCATGTGAAATGTGAGCATTAGCGAACATAGACAAGTCTTCCCTTTTTCACTGTGCACTTTGAGCAGCGGGTTTGACTTCAAACATGATCCTGTGAGTGAGAATGGCAGAAGGGAGAGAACAGCCCAACAGAGAGAGCCGCCATCTCCGTTTCGGCATATCTAGGCTCACAATGCCATAGATTAGTCCAGTCTCATTGCAGAGCTGAAATAAGCTAATTGCTTAATTAGCTGACCCAATTCGATAAGCTTCTTTTAGCATATTAACAGGAGCTATGTAACAAATAGCTGTGATTCATTCACTGCATTTATTTATGGCATTACCATAATGAGGATGTAAGACAAAACATGCGGTCAATGATGACGCTTTCAGCAAACCGTTTCTTTTTTGTTTTTTGAATTATTGGTGATCATGTCAACTTGTCCCCCTTGTTTGTTTGTTACACAGAATAATGATGCAGGTGCTCTTGGATGATTTGTAATACAGATCCATGAGCTGTTCTTTCATGACTGTGTTTCTCTTTAAAACAATTAGATAGGCAGCATCTGGGAATGATGTGACCACACTCTCCAAAACGCTGAACACTGGAGCAATGGGGGATAAATGAGAGGAGAAAAAAAAACATTATTAGATTGAATGATGATTGAAATGGATTAATTTACATTTTCTCCTGGAATATTTTACATATATGATCTTTTGCATAGCACATGGAGTCCTGGGCAAAAGAGCACTATTTGTATAAGATGAACTCATCTAAATGCTAATTCATTGGCATGTAGGCTGGCCTTATTTCTCTGATTCATTCCTGTTTACCTATTAGCTGTTATAGATGCAAAGGGAATTGGAGTATTAGAAAATCAAAAAGCTTTGGGCTACAAAGCATTAGCAGTACATCAGCTGTTATTATATTTATATTAGTTTGCCATTGCTGGCCTTTGTTTAAGCTGTACCTAACAGACAACCTCCCGGACAGGTTTTTTTAAATAAAACGAGCCCTCTCTTTTACTGAAGATCTGCTGCCGCTGTCAGAGGCATAATGGGCTGTCAGGTGCCCTTGAAGACCAGATATAGTATGATATTGATAACAAAGGCCACCTGTTACAAGTGAGTGACGATGAGCCACTTGAACACTGAAAGCAACGTTTAGATGCCTACACTGGCTTCAACGATGCTGCCTAAATTGTATTCTGCTGTGCCCTTTCAAGGGCATTACTCTTATATATTATTTCGGTTTTTGTTTCGTTAATATATTGTAATCAAACTTTCGACAGCATTGTGTGAGTAAGAATCAGAACACTTTTACTAAATAACACAACAAAACTGTCATGGCCTTCTACAGAGAAGTGTGACAGATCATATTACAAGCGAGGCCTAGATGCTAATGTAATTTCACATGAACGAGGCTTAAAGAGATGCAATCAACCATTCCTGATTTAAACTACTGTTGTGTTTAAGAGGATGACAACCTCTCTCTTATTGTCTATATAATTCACCAAAATTGCCACTTACAGCCGCCCAGAGAGGGATGTTTCATCTCCAAGCTTCTGGTCTTTGCTACTCATCCCATTTCGACTTCCTCCAAAAGCGCCACCACTTCATTAACCTTGCCAGGCACGAGATAAGAGAGGCAGCATTTCAAAGCAGTCTGCCCGCAGAGAGAACAGAGCCCAGTCTCCACAACACAGCAGCCACCAGACACACTGGCACACACACCCTCCACAGTGCCACGCGAAATTCAAGAGGGCCTTTTGTGTTCCACACAGTCTGTCATAGGCATAGTTATATGTTTTAAACGCCATTCTGGGGGGTGAAACAGTCATTTAGTTGAACTTGATTGGATGGATTCTGATCAAGCTTATTTGAGAGAAGAGTTTTCAATGATACCAGCATTTATAACCTGAAGCTTCTGAAACTTATCACATAGCTCACTGGCTCCAATGAAATTGTACTTTCTACAATTTTACTTTAACAAGATAAGCACAACGCTTGGAAATACAAAATGTATTAAATATCATTGTACTAAATGTTTAAACAGAATTTTATATATTGTCTTGCTTCCACCTCATATTTGAATCTCCCTCATGCACTAAATCCTTCTATCTACAGTATTTTTAAAAAACCCAGGTAAAAATTATTTTCTGTTTTGAGGAAGCAGCAAATCCCTGTCTGGATTCTGTTAAAAGGCTTAACATGTCACTAAATGCCAAGGCTGAGACTCCTGCTAACATGTAGGTCTTTAAGAGAAGACGCGAAAGCGTTGAAAGTTACCTGAAATTGATGAGGTTAATATCCTTATCGCAAGCTGAGAGTTCTGAGAGTGTGGTTATTGAAAAAGTAGACGGCAAGGTACACCCTTCACATTAGGGGGAATCACAGGGCTTAGTCACTGTAAACAGCCATCCCACGCTCATTAGGTTGTTGATTATTATGGTTTTCATAGGGCACACTATGATACACAGTTGCTTGGGCAAAGAGAATAGAGTTAGGGACATAACTCAATATGAATATGAAGTATAACACATCAATAACAGTCAGCTGTTATGTTCCGCAACTGATATATTTCTCATATTCATATTACCCACCAGTCCTTACACAGCGTAATGCCAATTTTGTAATGTTATTCTCAATATTTCAAAGTCTACGCCCTCTGCTGCATGAATAAACGTGTTGTAGAAGGGCCATCACAGAGTTTCGAAACAGAGGACATGGGGATCCCAAAGAAAATGAGTTTCATAGGTTGTACAACTTGTCTGACAGAGTGAATCATAGGTAAACTGTGGTGTGGTAAGTCACCCCCTGAGCTCTCACACTGGGAAGATAGAGTGAGCTATTCTGCAATCTATTACTTATGTGTATATTGTGTTTGAGGAATTTCACTGATCCACAAAACCAGCGGGAAAAGGGATAAGTTTAAGAGTTCCTGAGACCGTATGGTAAGCAACCGCACCACAGAATCTCAGTGAAGTTAAAAGTTGCTGTGCCGTTAAGGAGAAAGTCGGGCAGAATCCTGCATACCCACTGATAACATGGTTGGATTAGGGATGTTTAAGGGAAGTGAAAATTATTCATTTGAGTTGGATGAAAGCTGCACTTGTCAAGTCTACCAGTCATGCACTTTATACATTTCATTTCCAGTAGCCAGCATGCATAATTTCTCCTGAATGCAAATTTCTACACAGAAATTGTGAGCACATTTACCTCGTTCCCTCAACACATTCTATGACACAGAAAACGGATCGCCTCTGTAGAAAATGAATTTGGCATTGAAGTCAAACAGTGCAGCAAAACAATGCTACTTTGCTCACAGAGGCGTGGGAACCTTTTTTCATACACAGGCCAAGGTAAAGTGGCTACAAACAAACAAACAACACCCCTTCAAGATCAAATGAATGCAATATATCTGCTCCCCATATTAGCACATTAACACATTATTTCTTAAATAATTGTAGCATCAAATTCGTTTTCCTTTTCCAGTGTCTGTCCTCTTAAGACCATATTCACTGTACGATTTATAGATGTCACAAAAGTGTACTCTTTCTCTTTGTGTTAGTCTAAGAGCCTAGTAAGTCTCAGTATATATCTTTCTCCCTGTGCAAATATTATGATCTCTCTGATGAGAATTAAGTCTCCAGCCTGGATAGCCAATAAATTAGAGGCACGCTTCTCGTTTACTCATCAGAGCTAATGAGCCTGATAAAATTACCTCGAGGATCATAATTACAGGCTAGTGGCAGAGACTCTGGCACTCTGAATGAGATGACTGCGCGCATACACTCACACATTGGCAACACACAATTTAGACTGCATGGCAAGTTCCAAACCCACAGACAACTTGAAAGGTCACTGTGTACTCCGACGTGTTAAAATCACGACTCAGGCCACCATAGTCACAGTCTTCTGTCTTCGAATAAAACAAAAGATGTGAATATTTTTTGTTTAGAACAACGTCCAAAGCATTTCATTTAACGTTATGTAATTTGACCATTCAACACATTAACATTAATCAGAATTTGTGAGCTGCTTAATTATATTAAAATGTCCTCTTTCAGAGCTGTTTCAACCTTCCTTCACTTCTATTAATACAAAAATTAAGCACTTCAATTGTAATGGCATATTTTGATGGGCGATGGCGCCTGGACACAAGAGCTCACCTCAGAGGATTTCATTTCATCACACATTCACAGGATGAATTGTTTTACTTATGAATATTAATGTCCCTCTAATTTGAGGCTGTTGTTAATGCTTGTCGCTAGGAGCTTGGTAAATCAGGTCCCATTCCTGTCGGAGCCTTGTATTAGACACCCCCTGACACTAAGCCCTCGCCTTTGATTCTTAATTGCAGAAGTGCAAGCATTTGCAGTAGATGGGGCGCAAAGCTTTAATTAACTCTAATATCACACGTATTCAGTCTTGACTGTCACCCACATCACGCATGGCATTTTGTACCACTACCATTCCCAGCTCCGCTCAGCTAGAAAGATGGTGTTCCAAGTTCATGATCACAATTTCATGCATCTTAAATTGGGGATATGTAGTTTATAAGTAGCAGCAAAATATATTGGCGTGAGCAAATTATCTTGATGCCTTCACTAAAAGCCACATTAAAAGGCATAAATTGATGTAGCTCTGTAAATAATCATAACTGAGCTCTGATACTTAAATATCCCAGACAACATTGGGTAAAGTATTGCAGTTCAGCGCAAGCATTGATTGAGATTTGCTGTATTAAAACCCACAGTATAGCCAAAACTAAATGTTGAGCCTGTGCATGCTAAATTATTGTACTTGAAAGTGTAAAGCTTGGTTGGATGATAACACTCCCTGGAAATGAAAATTTGTTTGTTTTTGTCAACTATGACCAACCAAAACACAAATTGTTTAGAATATTTATTAGACATATTATTTAAAATTATATAAATAGACAGAATATGTTCATACATTTCTCTAATATTGTGGAAGACAGTTAGAAATTATTTGAAAACTGTGATAACATGCATAACCATGCAACAGCAAACTGTTAATGTTTGAAATTAAAGCATATTAAAAAAGGCCCAGGTACAGAACAATACTTCAGCAGATATATTGGTAATGACTAATGCTTAATTAAAGCAGGTTAAGATAGAGCTCAATACAACCTATAGTTAAAGCTTTGCCAGGCCATAAGCTATTGCTTTACATAATCCTCTTTCACCCAACGTTATTCCATCAGCACAGTTGAACATTTCTGCAGCATTTATAAAATTACCAAAGAAATTAACTGTCTGTACGGTGGCAAATTGGATTTTCAAGTTTTTGCATTTCCGCAGAATATACCCACGCTGCCACCTACAGTATGAGAGTAGAAACACTTTAAAACAACAATCTATACAAAACTCGCTCTAGCTTGAACATTGAGATATCAAAAGCATCCTTTAGTGAGGTTTGAGAAATACAAAAATAAAGAATCTGATGTTAAGGCTATTATCATATTTTCATCTACACCACACACACACACATCCTGGTGATGTATGCAGGCATCTACTCACTTTACATTGTGCATTCATACATACAACTGTGATTTTAATACTACCAACTACATGAAATGACTTAAGTGAGAAAAAAAAGATTTAATAGTGAAACCTATGAAGCGCTGTCCTAGCTCAGGAATTCCCACACCCAAGTAACCTAATGAAAATCACAACGTGTTAAAAAAAAAACCCGCAACCGAAAACAGTTTAAGAATGTTGAATTACTAGCATGATTTTTAGATCCACCATTAGTCACAACAAATTCTGCCTTAGATTTGATTTCTTGATTTAAAACAGGTCTATGTCAGTATTATTACAGTTAAAAACCATCATCATTGTCATATGCACTGATTCACAAATGGATCGACACAGTCATCTCACACGACAGGTTAAAATTAGACAATTAAAATTCTTCCACTGCCACTTTTTTACTTCTTCGCCTGAACAGTTTTGAAATTGAGGATTTCCTCTTGTTTTTGGACTTCTTAACTCCTATTGACGACAGATTAGAATAAACTGAATATTACAATATACAAAAATATATATGCACAAGTAAACAAAAAGGCATAAGCTTCTAGAAATTCTCAGCAGAAAGGCTGTTTAACATCTATAAAACGTATCTACAAGAGTGTGCAGCAAAAGCGGAACACGAACTGCAAGTGGTTGACATACTGCCTCTAGAGGTTTAATTGCAGGTGAAAAATAATTGAAGGTTGCCTTCATATTAGTTAGTCACTGTATACATATTCTAGTCTACTTACCCAGATTCTGCATCATTTCATTTAACTGAATATCCTCCTCCTCTTCCCTAAAAAAACATTACTCTTAGAAACCCAAAAACACTAAGTTGTTTTTTTATACACAGCAGCAACTATTTCTATACAATACAGAGCAGTATTCTACCTAATCCGGTCTTCATCCAGAACCTCCACAATCGCATTTCTGCCATTTACTATCTCCATCAACCTCTCCATCAGCCTCTCTTCTCGCTGACGCTCCTCTGTAGACTTCAGGTGATCTATAAAGGAGCATACATCATGTTGAAAACAGAAGTTGTTTGCTCACCTTATCTAGAGTAAAAAAAGTAAGGTTCTGTGTCTCCACACACACACACACACACACACACACACACACACACACACACACACACACACACACACACACACACACCTGGTTTCTCAAGCAGTCTCCGCAGCTCTCCTTCAACCCCTGGTTGCTGCCCCTCCAGGTCCTGAGTCTTGGCTCTAAAGAAGCACTAGGCCATTACACAGTAAACAACAACAAGTGTCAAATAGGCCACATTCTGAAAAGTATCTAGTCCTCACATGTACACAAGCTCAGATTCCCTCCTGATGTACATCTGCTTTTTTCTGATCAGATTAAACCAGCTGACCATGAGAGGATCCATCAGTATGTCCCCCTCACCGTCTGTAAAGAAACATAAAAATTTATTTATGAGCCAGTTTTGACATAAGCATAGATTGTGCTTTATTCAGAACATATTTGAATACCATATAACTCGCATCAGTTTTGTTTGCAGCCTGAGTCTTATTGCCTAGGGGTTGTATGTGTACACACACCATATTCATTAGTTTACAGTAGAGCAGAGCAGGGGCTGGGGCCGGGGCTGTCCCATTACTGCCAACACCCGCTATCAGCAGGACAGGTGCACGGAGTAAGGAGTGAGGGGAGTAAGCAGAGAACCCAAGGATATTACTGTGCCCAAACTCTAGTGACCTTGAGCAAAGCAATCAGGACCCCCTCCCTCTGCTCTATAGCCAGTCTCAGGGGCTGCTCCCGGCACCTCGTATTCTCCCACTCTCACTCCCTATATTCCACCCACCACCTCGATAGCAGGAAAAGAGGAGAATAGAGAGAGAGGAGGGTTCCTCCCTGTGGGTAGTGCATGCCTCTCTCTTCATTTGGCTGTGGCTACTGGAAATGGAGGCCGCTCGCTGGTCACACCTCTCCCCTCCGGGCTGTGGTTGAATGCATGTTAGTGTCCCGGGTGGGCTAGCATGGATAACAGCCTCGCCACGAGAGCACACCTCTATAGTGACCCCACCGCCCCAGCACACGCTCAGGGCAGTGTTGATTCAAATACATCAGAAATCAAATCAAAAGGGCCTGGTCTAGGGCTGCGGTTCACGTTTATTTCCATTTATGTCAATGAGGATATGACACAAAGTCATATTGTGGCAAAAGTAGTTTGGGCCAGTGTACTGTTGTAAATTTGGAACAGAGCTGTAAGGATTCATTTGCACATACATGGGGCCTCATTTCAAAAGGCATACACCACTTAGTTCCTACCAAACTTTAGGATTTCAAAAAAAACAAACATTGTCGGGAGAATGTGCAGTCCTCCGCAGACACTTTGAGCCATACATATGCACATAAACTGGCTACATTTTAAACTGTCACTCTGATGGCAAAAGGATGAAACTCGAGGAATAAGTGTTATGAAATGTATTATAATATGCCCAACTGTTCACCTTAAGTTTAAAGTG
Organism: Galaxias olidus; assembly: GCA_026901105.3. Classification (NCBI taxonomy): domain Eukaryota; kingdom Metazoa; phylum Chordata; class Actinopteri; order Galaxiiformes; family Galaxiidae; genus Galaxias; species Galaxias olidus. The sequence goes on from JAPMUY010003760.1 coordinate 711,768, forward strand.
ATTTAAAGCGTTTTCTGTCGGGCTGAGTGCACAGTTTCATATATTGTTATCACATGTTTGTTGTGCAGAACGGTCAATGTCAGTTACAATCAGAGTAATTACCACACCAAAAGTGGCAGTCAGCATGGAGGAATATGAATTACGGGCATTTGACTGGGTATAGGCAACTACGGGTGTGAAAAGGATGGGACAAAACGTGCTCTCAACGAGCAAATTTCCAGGTCTTTGTGAAGGGAAACCAACGTGGGACATGTATGCTCGTTGAGTTATAAATCAGAATATTTGTTTGCGTTCGTACTTTGTGTTTTGTCCATTTGGACCTTTTGAGGTGAGTCCTAGGATGTTATAGAAATGGAGGTCCCTGGTCACATTCATCCCATAACTTCAACAAAGCACACAGGAAGAAGAGCAGTGGGAAAACCCAGAGAGAGTACCTTCCTCACTGGAACGAAGCTTCTTCTCCATTTCCACTCCTTCCTTCTCCAAGTTGCTCAAACTGCCTTCAATAGCATCCAACTCGTTCAGAATCAAGTCCAATGGAATGTGATGTTTATTACCCTGATCATCACACGCACAAAGAGAAATTGAGCAATTATTTGAACACAAGTTATGGTAAACACAAAATAGAGATCTACAATGAGGCTTTTTGTTTGAGTTCGAATGTTACAACAGCATGTACTGTAGGTTCTATAATGGATGAAAAGCATAGCGGAGAACTTACAGAGGGTGACCTCGTTTCAGACCTGGAGGCGGTAGCGGGTGACAAATTCTTTCCCTTTTTAGAACCTTAATGGCAGATAAAATAGGATTAATTAGACATTTTATGGCTGTGGTTAAGCAGCCCATTGTCACACACGGGCAGGATTTTAGTTTCAGTTGAGAAATTGATCACACACAAAACATTCGACTACAGTATGACTTATTTAATTTCTTTAATATCCGACCTGTGGAACCCGGAGTGCTGACAAACTCGCCTGCTGACCAATTTGGTGGGAGCGGAGCAGGAGAATTACCTTCTACCTGTGAAACTAAAAGGCAAATAGGCATACAGCCGCAATAAGAAGCAACAAGCAAAAAGCCTCCTATGCACTGGTCAAAATGAACCATCCTCTTAAAAAAATGCATTTAGCCATTAAACCAAAGGCACTACATCAAAAACATTCCAATAATCCAACCAATACATATTTGTATTTTCTGTACCCCATCCTCTAGGTTCGTGGCAATGCTTTTTGGGAGCAGGTCTATGCCAAACAGGAACAAGGGGAGGAGGAGGAGAGCTGAAAGGTGGCATAGGAGGGATATCTTTGGAGGTTCTAGGATGACTCCCCTTTTCAGAATCTGAAATGTCAATCCACAAATAAACAAAGGAAAATCTGACCACAGCAAACTAACCAATTTTCTCTTTTCAGGCTATTGCAAATGCAAGACAGATTCCAAAAAAGGAAACTCACCCGGGCTTTCAGAGGCCTGAAGAGGCTGTTTTAGATGGGGTGTTCTACAGAGGTTTAGACCCGAGGGACAACTGTTAATGTCCCCAGGTGTTTGAGGTGAGGTGGGCGTTATGGTGCGGAGAAGTACATCGGAGGAGGCCTTGAGGTTTGAGTTGACATCCGTTGTAGAGGTGGCCTCAGGGTTAGAGTAGCCATCGGGTTTAGGAGAGGCGATAGAGTTGGAGCCGATTATAGTTTTACATGCCTTTGAGTTAGAGTTGACTTCTAATTCAAGATTCTCATCTTTCACATCTGGAGTCCTGAAAAGAACAGTAGATATGGAAGTCAAGTTAGAAAACAGTCCACTACGATTACAGTACAGAATAGGAATTTGTATCCAAACCAACTAGTTGTTTCAGACATACCGAATATATTTTTATATATATAAAAAATAAAGCCTCACCTCTTGTTTTCAGAAAATGATGAAAACTGGAGGGTTCAAAGTAAAACTAGAAAACTTATCTAGCGAGGTACTATGGTTTGTTTCAGACGCAGAACTCCTTAGGACTTGTTAAGATGGGGAAAGGACTAGTGGCTGAAATCTGAGCCAGTCAGCAATGACATTGTGGGGTGATGCCGGATTAACCATAACTCTGGAGGATGAATACATGGGAAGCCCAACTGTTATAGGTAAATGTTCTTATGTCTTTTTCCTCACCCATGTGACTTTCCCTGTCTGTCTCCCATTTTGTGAAGTACAGTATTTTAGTTATTTTTAAAATAATACCTCAGTCCTGGTCCAGTTTTCACAGGTTTCAGGTTCAAACGCCAATTAACCGGCGCCTCTACAGTATGCGCATCTGCTGCCAAAGAAAAATGCATTAAGAGAACATCAGAAAATAATTGGGAAAAACTAATCCTGTTTTGAGGGACATTGGAAGAAGGGACGACAATATCAGCGCATGCATTTATGACGGTGGTGTTGACTCACACCAACGTTACCACCTCCACTGAATAAATCAAATTCCAAAATTTTTATTAATTGTTCCACTGCCGATCATTTTGTAATCCTGTTAACTCTTAACACATCCACCCCTTTCTGTGGTATATGAGCTCATGGTTTAAAAAAAAAAAAAAAAAACCTTGCCTTGAGTGTTGGCGCATGTAGTTTGTATTGTGTAGTTGTTGTCAATGGCTTTGATACATGGGGATTCCATGTTTCTGGTAAGGATGGAAGAGGGCTGGCCTGCTTGTTGTCCTGCTGTGCCTGTGATACATTTAGCCTGCCTCCAACTGTGAATGTCAGCTGAACCTGGCTGCTCTCCAAACCTAGGGAGACAATACTCTCCTCAATCAGCTTTAAATAATAGCAAATAGTAAAAACAGAGTTAGAAGCGCATAAGAGACATTTTACTTCTGTACTTCTCACCGTCGTTCTGCCGATCTGATGACAAACTGACTAATGTTGTTATTGTTGCAGTTTTCATCCGCCAGTTTCTTGTTAATCACGGCACGCGCCGCATTCTTCTGCTCGTCGGCCCTCGCAGACAGCTTTTGCTTTCCAGGGATCTCCAAGTACCCAGAGGGAGCCTGGAGGCTGTGTGAGGCCTCCGGGGCTGGGGGCATCGCCTGGAAGAACCTCTGGCGTGCTGCCTGGGTCTTCTGGGCTGAGATAGTCCAGGGTTGGGGAGCTGGGGAGGCGCCAACCGGCTCCAAAACCACAGCGGTAACAGGAGCGGAAAGCACCGACGGAGACGGGGTAAAAGCATGGGCGCGGCTGTCACTTTTGGGGCGCTCCAAAGAGCCGTCTTTCCCGTGTGTTACAGTCCCACAGGGAGGGTGCTTTCTGTTTTGGTGGGCGTTACATGTGAAGCTGTCTGGTTGCTTCCCTGCTTTGTAGGCTCCGGCAAGGAGGAGACTGGAGCATTCGCTGCACCTGGTTAACAGGGGGAGGATGCGGTCATTACGCACAGTTGACACGGCAAAATTAAACACCCAGGTGGCACGGGTCTTACTTGAAGCAGCTCCTGTGATACAGCTTCCCTTCTACAAAGTGACGCTGCACCAGATGAACGTGGGTCTTGCAAGCAACACATTTACTATTGAGAGTCCCTGTCTTATTGGAGCTCTCTACCAGAACGGCCTTCTGTGGAATCATAAGAGGTAGTACAGCCATAGGTATGATCATTTACTGTGCTAAATGTGTCAAGTCCACAGAATATTTCAAAAATAAACATGAATATTTACAAAAAGCAGGTATTTAAAAAGGAAACCGGAATTATGAAATATCCTTTTTTAAACATTATGTGGAAACCAGATCAATATTTAAGGAAAATTACATCTTAATTTCAATTCAAGGACTTAGGCGCACTAAAACACACAAACCTGCCCAGCAACCTTGGCCGACTTAGGCGAGGTCTCTGCTTTCAGTATCGGAGGCCGATGATTCTCTGTGGCGGTTTTAGACACAAAGTTTTTTGTGGTCACAGGAAGATTCTTCTTTTCGGACGGCGCCTCCTTGGAGCCCTCTGCTGGACGTTTAACACCACCCACACCACCGACTAAGGAAATAGCATTAAGTATTAAAAATCACAGGTAAAACAAAGGCTTATCTATTAGGATGTGTAATTGTAGACCAGATACTTCCATTGCATTTTTTATAAAATGTGCCATACACTGTAGCACTCTTCAAGTGAGCATGACTGGTGGTCTTACTTGGGGAACGTCCATTGAAGTAATTGTAGTACTGAGAAACATAGGTGAGAATGCTCAATCTGTCGGGAATCCTCAGAGCCACCATGTCCTCTGCGTCTAGCAAAGCAGGGATTCCCAGCTTCTCCTCAGCAATCCTGAAAGCCTAGGGGAGACAAAAAAAACTTGATTAATAGGCTACTCTAAACCCATGCACACAGAGACAATGATAACAGAGGAGATGGAGACTAATAATCAATATTCACAGACTACAATAAAGTTGTTTTTTTGGTGACTCAATGGCAGTTAGTGCAGCAACATAGCTTTACATCCAAATGTTTCCTATATATAGAAAAGTAGTGCAGTGAGCAGCCTTTTGCTGCCCTGAGCTGGAAAGGTCCAGGCAGGGGGTGAATAATGAATAGCACATTTCCTGTGCACACTCAGGACTGGAAGAGAGGATGGAGGGAGGACGATAAGGAGGCATTGTTCGGGATCAACCAGGATGTGCTCATTAAATTCTAAAAAAGACACTGTGACAGAATGGCAAATCTGCTGCTGCCATGGCAGACAAAAGGGCCAAACAAACAATGTCTGGATTGGTGGGCTGGTTTCCCATGTACAGAGCCAAGTGGGCCACATTTCTACAGGCACACTAGCCAAATGTACATGTAGCATGAGGAAACTGTAGTTAGAAACACGAAGACCAACTGCGGGCTCCTGTTCATTAAATATAAAATAGCATTGTCTTATGTGAGAGATACAGCACCACGTCTGCTACAGTCATTAAGCGAGGCATGATATCCTAGTTGGGCAAATAGTGAACACAAGTAATACTACAGTGATGTACTATTCAGCACGTCAAACCTGTAGCTAGAACTGTACCTGCTTACCTATGGAGAGTGTCATTACACTTGTAAATGGACCTTTATCGTGACTATCGAGTGACCCATGACACTGGGCCTCATTCATTATGAAAACCCTTGAGAGCCTCTCTTGGGCTCAAGTTCTTTGTTTGCCCGTATGTTGGATCCCCCTCTGTGGCGACAAAGTGCTGCTACAGGGCTTAAGAACTAGTCAGAAGTATTAAGGACCTCCGTTTCATCTGCTGATATGCAATGCACATTCGGTTTAGAAAAAAAGAGGATCGAATTATGCAGAAATCCCAGCTGTGTGTTTTGGTCAGTCTGTTTTATCGTGCACATCCTGGCTTTAACAAACCCAAGTATGCAATATTTTATGTTATGCCGTTCACCATGTGCAACAATGAATCTGCAGCAATTCTAAGTTCAGGGTGGTAGTTGACTCAATCAGCAATTTTAAAAATGACCATTGAACAATGTTATCGATAAGCCTCAGTTGGTCTCTGACTATATTCAAAATTCAATATGCTGCATTGTTAAATTTTGGTTCAGTAGTAATTGTAATATGACTAAGGCATTCTCCCCTCCTGACAAACCCAAAAGTTTTGATAAAGGCAAGTTTGCTCTACCGGTCCACTTTATTTTTCCTCCTGCTTCCTTTAAGAGAGAATAAGGGTTAAACTGTGGGCACATTACCATGGCCAAGTTTGATTCAAGAATAAAGCACAACTGAGGTAATGTGCTTGATGTAACTTTTTGGCATGCTAATAAAAAAAAACAGTAATCATCCTAGTTTGTCTATGGTATGAGGGTAACTAGGTAGGAGTTTGTCCTCAAAATAAGCAAGAATACCTAATTGTACCAACTCACCAAGTTGTTGTTCTCAAAGATATCCTCTTTGTTGAGTGATTCAAAGTCTCTGGGGAAAAATTAATAAAATAGAGCCTTGTCATTGAGATTAAACAGAGAAAATTAGGGTCTTTGCCAATTTTTATATTATTTCAAACTAACCCTCCGACATTAAATCGCGGAAAGTAGTTAACTACAATTATTTAGTGAAAGATACAATGATGTGATCAGATTGACATAAAAAAAATAAACTCTCCTCTTGTAGCCTAAACCCCACTTCCCAAACAAACTTTATGAACGTTGGCCAAGTATGAAGCACCAATCCATACTCGACACAAGTTGTGTGGGTTGTGTATTATTCAAAATTGCAGTCTTAGGTAGAGTATTTATATATCAAATTTCCAATCCATTAACTATCAATGTGACTAGAAATTCAATCATGCAATCGCGCACATCACAACATGCTCAGTTTGACAAAAATATAATAAAGTCAAAGTAAAGACAGACCCCATGGGTCATCATCTTACATTAGGTCCGGTCTGTATTTGTGTATAAGCGCACAAAATGCTAATCCGTTCCTGAACGACGTTGTCATGTTGTTAACAGAAACATCTCGGTACCCATCACTTTGCATTCTGCACCATTGTTCTAAAGCCTTAATTGCAGACATCCTTTTCGAAGCGTGGTTTCCAACCTAAAGAAGGTTAATTCTGACAGATTAACTAAATAGGCTACTACCAACGTGGAAGAAAGTGGTGAAAAGACACTTTGAATTCAAACAATACGCGAGTTACTGAACAATTACACGACCATCTGAAGTTTAGTAGTTGTTCAACTGCAGCTCCCTCCTGTATGGTTTATTTACGCAAGGGGGTGGAGCGCTTGGCACATTAGCCTAATTAACACCTTTCATTTATCGTTCTTCTTTACCTTGGAAAAAGAGTCAAAGCTAATTAATAATTGATGACAATTGATCATAAAAGTATGGTAAGACAAAGTAACTAGTAGGAGCCCGAAATGCGATGGTTAAAATAAACGTGTAAGATTGAATAATGTATTTAATAACCAATGTATAGGCCTATAGCCTAACATTTTTAATTAGTATCTTACTACTACACAACTTACTACTTGCATAATTTGTGTAGTACAGTATAATTGACATGAATGGGATAATTAATAAACCATTTGGATGTTAATGAACGTACTCTGAGTGTTTTAGGAAGGAAGTTCAATAATTTGCCAAACATGGAGAATGCTTTTAAAGAACGCATGGAAATAATGCTGGGAGTTTGGTTGCAGTGGGCTATTTTGAGAATGCGTTTTAAGTTGGACCCTTTCAAACCTGTTTCCAAGTAATTCTCTAAATTAATTGTTACTATAGGTGAACTAAATAAACATATACTGTCAACAGTATGAGAAGTGCTCAGTTCCAGTAGGAGGCACTGTCAGACTGGAACTCTGAATCGAGTACCACAACTCTCCATTGAGTGGTTCACATCATCATACAACGAATGCATTCACAGCAGTGCATTGTTTGGACTTTAGATGTAGTTCAATTAGTGCAGTGTCTAAGGAAATCTCCAAGGCCTTAACAGGGGTCATGTCCCATTTACCAGGCACATCAACATATATTTTTTACTGTGGACAGAAACCTGGTCATAGGAAAGGATATAGAAAGAAACAATCTTACAAAATGCTGCAATTTTTATGGACATACTATTAAAATTAAATATAACCTGAGTTAGACATGATACGACCCAATTATAATATCCCAGTTTCATCCTAAACCACGCAAGGTACATACAGGTATAATAATACTGTATACTTAAATCTTATGCTAGAATTAAAATAGTAATAATTTTATTTAGGTTTCTGTTGAATAACTGTGAAATCTGTTATTTTATCTGCAGAGACGGTTGTCAGTGTCAGAGAGGGCAGTCATTTTTCAGCCACTTCCCCATTGTTTCCTTTGAGGGCTTGTGGCTGCACGCAGACATCCTGCTTATGTCTGTAGTGAAGGTAACAGGATAGCTCAGGGAGCTGTGTGTGTGTGTCATCAATGAGATCACAGAGAGGCCATTAGAATATTTAGCCTATTTAGATTGTACTATCAAGCTCATTGGAGTATTTAAAACACAACACAATTTTTTCATTTTAAGACAAAAGCAAAGGAAAAATATCGGCAATACATTTCCAAATACACAGGATACGATATTAGATTTAGTTATTTAGATTGTATCAACATTCTCTATAGTTGCAGCAATCTTACAGAAACACACAGATTTGGTGGAATTAATCCAGTCAAAAAAATTTATTTTTCTAAGATTTGGATTTTACAGATTCATCACACTATAACATATGTCATTGCCTTTTTTCATTATTAAACATAATACAGAAAATATATGTATTTAAAATTTCAGTTCATAAAATATCATTTATTAATAATGAAAAGTAGGAAAATCCATGTATACAAACAGGAAGAAAGAAAGTATTCTCAGTCACAGTGCATGTCATCAGTTTCCTGTGTTTGTGATTGTCTTTCCCCTCCTGGTTTGGCCACAGTGCTGTGAATTTCAGCCTCATGCTTCCTGGCCTTGGCCCGTAGCTTTGCAATACTAGAGAAGCGAAACTCCTCCGGACTGGGTCGCTCGCCCCCCTCCCACGTCCCGTGGATCAGCCTCTGAACAGGGAGGGCCAGTGCGGGCCGGGACACTTTAGTCCAGGCATAACCTTTGGTCTCCTGCTTTGTTTCCCAGTGTTCACTGTCAGAGCCGTCTGGCTCATGGACACTCTTGTGAGATATGTCGGCTGCCTCGTTGCTGGTCTTCCTGGGCAGTGCCTCCTCTAGCTGGCCCTGCAGTTTCAACTGCCTCCGCATCTTGGCACGGCGGTTTTGAAACCAAACCTAGAAAAAGGAAACCGCTCTTTAATCATCTCTCTTCTAAGGAACACTCACAGGCACTGCTTTGCTTGTTATGAAATGTCATGAATTACTTTGGAGGAGCACTTTACCTGCACTCTGGCTTCTATGAGATCCAGTCTCAGGGCCAGGGCTTCCCTCATGAAGACGTCGGGGTAGTGGGTGGTCTCGAAGGCCTTCTCCAGCTCCTCCAGCTGCCAGCTGCTGTAGTTGGCCCGTGCACGACGCTGCTTCACTGGCCTCTGTTCATCTGGAAAGCACAGCACAACCTCCAATTAAACAATTGCCACTGGGTGACAAGGAACTAATGGCTCTAGATTGGATAATTAGCAGTGCGTTCATTAGGCCCACTTAAACAGTGCCTGATAATTGATTATTTGTTACAAGCAATTAACCAAGCTTCTGTAAACATTTGCACTGCAATTAGAGGGTGCTCATTGTCTTGCTGGACCCTTTCACGTAAAGCAATTCAATCAACTCATATTTCAGAGCAGAAAACAATGAAAACCAGGTCATGTGACAGTTTTGGGACAAAGAGGCTAGATTTGATTGAGCATATCTGGGTCCGTGACAATAACCAATCCCAGTGCTTCCCCTTACAAATATTTACTGCCAGGGACAATAATGCTTAGTTGCTTTGTTTTTCAAATGCGCCAAAAGGGGACAGATTCAGAACAATACTAACATGACTGTCATGTTTTGGATATTTACATCTTTGGTGAACTAATGAATTTAAGTGAAGTCTATAGTTTGAACTCACCAATGCTGTCTGTCAGGTGCCCCCTCCCGGCCATCTGGGTGGCCAGGAGCACAGCTTCCTTGCATGGGTCCGGCTGCAGGTAACTCCTCAGGGACTCATAGCTGATCAGGGGCCCAGGGATCAGGATCTGAGAGTGGCTGCCTAGCCTAGCGGGAAATGCAGGGAAGAAGTGAGCCGCAGAGGAGTGGAAAACCGCAGGTAGGAGAGTAGACACCAGTTGTCCCGGCCCAAACATATCCAGTCTCTGCGATGATTCCGGTGCACCAATCTGTTCAGACAATCCTACAATCGGTTGGGTGTTGGATCAATGAGAGGAGTCATTTATTTCAAAATCGTTAAATCGCTCCTCGTTTAAATAAAAACAGAGGCTTACAGAATGGTAAAAGGCATCAACCAGTCCAGGAGTTAAGCCAAAATTTGTAGAGGTAAACCAGCACCGCAACATTGATATTTTACTAATCAGACATGGAACAGCCCTGTCGGTTGAAAGATCTGAGTTAAAATTAGCAAGGCACTCAGGTGAGAGTCAGCAGGTGACAGAACCTCCCTTAGTGCTGAAGGTGGTCTCACCTTAGCCTAATGTGGTTCCTCTCCTATCCTTTCTAAGTATACCATTCCCCCCCCTCCTTGGCAAATCACGTGACTCCAAAAATGGCAAGATAGGGTTGGGCTTGAAAAACTGACTTGGTGTTAAACGGAACCCAGATGAACGGCTATATTGATTTGAATGGTTAAATAGTGATATCACTCTATCTTAACCTGTTACAGCTTGTTATAAATTAATTTCACTTATTGGCAGTTAAAAGTAGACATTCAAAGTTGTTGCTTATGATGTGTCTGGGTCGGGTTCCTTCTTTAGACAAGTCAAGACAACTTTTGGTTGCTTCATGCTCCATCAGAGTGATGGTTCAGGCATAAATGTGTAGTAATTCAATTAAAACAAAAAGCTTTCAGATGAAAATGTATATTCTCAGTGGATCACAGACAGCCTAAACCACTGTTTTTCCTGTTTCAGTCTGCAATTTTCAAATATTGATCTATTTATAGTAACCTAACTCCATACATTTTTTCCAACCTATTTCTTATGAATTTATATGAAGGAACAATGAAACTGAAGTTGAAAGCAACTAAAAATGTAAGATACTAAACCAAAGAAAACACATGAAGAGCGTAATTCTTTTTCTTGGGCAGAATGAGGATTCTGTTGTTTTTTAAATGCAAAGGCTTTTCTGCTTAACTTGTTTTACAAAACATTCGGTTGGGCTACGTGATAGTCCTGTCACGCCAAACTAGTAGATATATTGCCCTCAATCATGGCTAAGTAAGGGGCCTCCCTAATCTTTAGACAGGGTGGAAGGTAATTCAGCCCGGTACCTCAACAGACCGTGACTGAAAGCCGTTTCTCACATATCCAATAAAAGCCCTTCACGCAACTTTTTGACACACCCCTCAACACTTACTTCCTCACACCAATACTCAGAACTGATTATTAACACCTTTACTGAGTTACCCAGCTGTGGCTCAGTGTTGAAGGATATCTCATGAGGTTATCAGAAGCTGTCAATTTATCCGAGCGTCTAACTGCTGCTAACTTCTTATCGGATAAGGCAAAGGGGAACGTACATGGTTGTCATCACTAACTGGCGGCTGGAGGAGGCTTTGATCAGCCCAGAGCATGAGCAGGAAGCAGCTGGTCATAGCTCCTTCAACCACATGAACCACTGGTCACTCCACGGCACTAGAATCCGTGTCTCGCTCACATCTGAGGCTTTCATCTGCACCTGTTCAAACACAAAATTAAAGTTCATCCACAGGTATTAAGGAGGTCAGTGCGCGCGCGTGCGTGCGTGCCTGCGTGCATGCGTGCGAGAGAGAGAGAGAGAGAGAGAGAGAGAGAAAAGGGGAGACTACGGGTTTAATATTCTGTGCCTTGGCAGACCCCTACCACCTCTTCCCTTTACTAGTTGTAAAGATAAAGGGATTCAGATTGAAAGTGTCTACTTTGAAGGGTGACTAAATAAACAGGGTGTGTGACGCGACTGACGTCTGAATGGCCATCTCCGTTTGTCCCTGGCACACAGGTAGACACAGGGATTTTGGGGATGTCTGAAAGTAGATTCCCTCCCGCTGTGTTTGGTCTGTCCCTGGCTTTTTTAATGCCCATTGATCCAGATAATCAGGGAAGAAATTGGTGAAAAGCCAGTGGGGGTGGCTTTACCATCAGTTGGGAGCCCTTGTACAAATGAGCTGCCTGTGGGTAATTGAAGGGGGCATTAGGACAACAATAGTAGTGGCTAACACCAGCTTTTATTGGTCTCTCAAGTATTCCTGACTGCCTGGATCACATCGCAACATTAGAGATCCACGGTCGGCTTAAAAGACAATCATACTATCATTAGCAGGCCGTCAACCCAAGGGACGGAATGCACATTCTCCATGGGTTTAGAAACCCACCAACAGAGTGGCCCTCATCCATGATTGGTGTTGGCTTGAAAGGACTTGTTTGAGCTTGCATTCGTCTAATTAAGACCTTGAGGTCCTGAAGAATGACCTTTGAGATGTGATGAGATGGATTTGTAGGACTCTGAAACACAAAATCATTTTGATCATTTAAAACATTCAAACCGTCAGAAAGTCACAAACACAACGATAAATAGAGTACTGTATTGCTTAATTTAGAGTCCATCGATTAGTAGATACAAATGTTTTGATGGTGATAATTTAATAATTCTAGCGTGTATTATAGTACACACTGCTGAGTAACAACAGGTATGCCTACATGGTTTCTGCTACCATGAAACTGGGTATAAAAATCCACTTTAGATGTAAAATGTACAGTAAGTATTACAAATCCCCAATTATTGTTGAACATAAAATGTGTATGTGAATACACAGCTATCCTGCATGTTTTCCCCTTAAAACAGGTTGTGTTAGAACAGGACCTTAGATGATAGATATTGTGAACAATAACATTTACTCTCATCCATTAGACTGACATTTCAGCTAATAAAACAAGGGGTCTGCCAAGTGTCACACGAAGATGGATGATTATGCTTGGTTAATGTGTCATGGGAAAGTATATCTTTCTGTTGTAATTTGCAGTCTGGAATAGCAATGAGTGCAGATACAATCAATATTTAATGAACGCATAAGTGAGGCTTAAGGGTTGTCACTTGTGCCTCTGCTGTTAATGACATGTCACATTATCATACTTATCAGATGGGGTGTATGTGAACTGCAATTACCATCCTCATCTCATGAATTTATGACACATTTTTAACTGTTTCAGACCTCGACTGTTATACAGATTAATTAGACAAAGTGTCTCATTAATTGGGTGGGGATTGATTGCTAACTGTAGTGCCTCACTTTCATTGACCAACTCTAGGTGAAACGTCTTTGGAAACACAATTCAATCATCACACCTTGTATACGTTTGTGACAGCGGGAAAGAAAGAGAGTGGTGTGTTTCACGGCTGAAGAAGCCCCTATGCTTGGTGCCTCACTCTCTCTGGTAATAGTATCTTGCATTGAGCTGGCTGATTGGTTTAGTCCTGGATCACCGGACATGGGATAAACCTAAGAGCCAAGTCTGCTTTTCATGTCAAAACCTTCAAGGGAAAGCGGTCGCAATCCAAGAGCAATCACACTTCAGACTTCAAAGTGCCAGGGACAAGAGAGGCAAGCGCTGGTCCACATTTTTTCCACACCCGCCAAGTGTAACTCATGCGAGGAGGAAAAGGAGATGATCTAAGGAGAGGGTGCCATTGAGAGGGAAGCGCAGGGCAGACAGGTGTGCATGGGCAGGTAAAAGCACATCGGGGCCCCTTCCAGGGTTGAGTGAGACATCGGAAATTAATTCCTCTTCCCTCCACAACCCTCTCCTTTCCACCTTCAAGTCAACAGAAAGACCAGTGCGAAGCCCGGAAAAATCCTGTCGACTTGTTAAAAACCGTTAAGAAAAACAAGGTGATTCAATGTTTTAATCACAGTACACTAACCTTAAAAGATTTCTCTCTGGCTTTTGAGGGAACTGCAAAAAGCTGGCGTGATGATAAGAGGCGCAGGTTTTCAGCGAAGTCAGTGGCCAATCGGGCGACTCAGTGACAGCCTGCTCCCATCCAACCAACTCCTCCCTAGCTGTCACTCATCCCGGTTCTGCCTCGCTGCCTCCCAGCCTATGGGATGCTGGCGTCTGACCAAGAGCACAGGCTGTGAAGGCGTGTTGCAAGCTGATGGATAACCATGCAACAGAACTTTCAACTTTAGTAGGAAAGAGTTATCTGACACCTTACAGGTGCAGTATTGCACATCATGCAGGAAGTGAGTAAGAAAAACAGCACAGATGGGTATAATAACAACAAAGCTACATTTCCAAACAATTCTTTTGGGTTTGGTGAATGTATATTTCTTGAATTATGGCACTGTATTACAGGTTCTTGTATATATACAAAATATTTATATATTATAACAATTGTAAGTATTTTGTTCTATACATTATTTAGGAATATAGAATCAAATAAAATATCAAGCTGTCTCGTGTCAAAATGTATGAAATTCTGTTTCATTGTCAAAGTGAAAGTTATAAAGCAAATTTCGATCCCCATTTCAAAAGCGCTTTCAAAACCCAGTGTGTGCAGGATTCTGAGTGCCGCTCAATCACAAAGGAGGACAGCCAACCACTGATCCACTAGCATAGACGTGTCTCAACCTCACGGAGAATTCAACCATTAGTATACAGCTTCCTCCATGTTTCTCTTGAACGTAACCCTATACCAGCAAAGTCAGTTCCAGTGCAGGGCACAACAACCAGCCCCCATCCATGCCTTGAAAGATGTTTGGTCTGCGTGATTGAACAATTACTGCCAGGGTTAATTTCACCTAAACAGCGGAGGCCACTTCCCGAGGTTACCCGCATGCCTTCACGTTGCTTCTCCTCTACCTTTGACTTCACCAAGAGGCTTTCAGATGAAGTCAGTGGCACCGGGCAAAACAACTCACACTTTCATGGCAAATTGGTTTCCATCACAGCATTCGTAGCTTGCCGTTCATTTGTCGGCTACGCCCCAGTGAAAAGAGAGCATACCTATGACAGTCATTTGCAGCTTTATCAGGTGTCGAGAATGATTGGAACGTAATGAAAGGGCACCAGAGTTGGATCCATTAACCGTTTCTCCACACGTCGCTTTAAGAGTTGGTGAAACAGTAACGAAAGGTAATATTAAGTTCGGATGAATTTTTAAATCTTATGCCACAGAGGTTCGTCTGTAAAGCTTTACATAGAGGCATACAAAGGAAACTAAATATTTTTTGTTATAGCATTACTCACGTTATTGTAAACGTAAAGTAAGGAGACAAAGTTCATGCATTTCAATAAGCATTTTTATTCAAAGTACACTACAGTAGCTTAGAGCCAGTTTTCATAATTTCCAAATGAACGGCAAAACAATGTAACTTGCAGAGTTGAAGTGGAAGTATCTTTCAATATTCATCAAACATAGAATGCTTAAGTACAAAACATTTAGTCTCTTAATCAATTATCTGGTTTAAACTACCAAATGGATTAAGTTGAGAGCAGTTGAGTATGACACAGACTCCAAATCAGAGATGGAATGGTTTCTAGATTTAGGGTAGGTTTGCTTTCTACGTTGTTGCTTCCATATGCAATACCTTCATAGATTCTGAGATCATCGAACTGGTGTCAATCTGTCCGTAGATCCCAACCAAAAAGGCCTTGTGGAGCAAGATGTCTGCATGTTCTGGCGAGAAAGCACAAGACCCCAAATATAAACGACTCGTAAAGGCAATGGAAGGAGTGTGAAACAGAGACTCTTCCTATGGAAAGGAATTAAGACTTAAATTTACCTTGGCAGAGCAGAACATACTCTGGCAGATTTCTGAGTGCTGTCTGCACCACGTCAAAGTTCCCGCTGCCCATGCAGTACATGAAGGTGGGCAAAAAGTCTTGCGCCAGACTGCAAAAAAACCCAAACAAGACATAAAACTATTTCACAAACCCATGGTACAACATTTCCTTAGAGACGGGCAGCTGCATGGCGACGGGTCGGAGAGTTCGACCGTGGCTTCGACGTACTTGGGGTTGTTCTGTATACAGCGCAACGCCAGACTGAAGGCCATGTTCCGACACAGCTCCTCCGAGGAACTCATCAGCCTCTGAAGGTCAGTCTACAAGCACGGGAATCGGAGCATCAGCCTCCTAGCACTTCCTCTGCATTTTGTACTGTGTGCCTTTGATTCGTTCGTGCTACTTACAGTGAAGTACTGGACAATCTCCGGACTCCTCTTGGACTTCTCGTCCACCTCGGTCAAGACTTCCAGCACGTCTAACGTATTAGAAACACACAGTGAGGACGGTGCCCAGCCAATCTCCACAGGGGTAATTTTATTTTTATTACTATTATTAGCTTTATTATTAGCATTATTATTATTATTATTATTATTACTTTTAATAGTAACACTACAGGAAAACCACATTGGCCCTTTTACCTTCCACAGCCTCTCCTCTGGAGAGCTTTTTGAGGTACTTGGTCATATCGGTCGCAGTGAGCGTAACGGAGGCCGAGATATTGACCAGTGGCAGGGAACCAGAGGAGGAATCACCTGATCCAAACACAGAGACCCTTAATATGATTGCATCTTTCAATTATTACACAAAGTAAAGCTTACTTCACAAACCCACCACTGAGGATTATGAATGTAGTGTTGAACTTTGCCTACCATCTCTGCTGTCGGCAGTCATCTCAGAGGACTTGGTCTTCACAGGCAAGGTGAGACCAGCCAGCAGGGACTTGAGCTGCAGCAGATCGGGGTTCTCAGCTGAGAGACCCCTGATGGACAAAAATGTGAACCGCATGTTTCCTCAGAATCAGACAAGTTTTATTGACGGACACGGACAACTACGGTTAGAATCAAGCTGTAGACATAATTGACGTTTTTGTGCATCTGGTTTTAATGAACACTTACATAACAACGTAACGTTTGTGTGCGCCTGGTTTTAATGGATACTTACATAACAACTTAACTTATATAACATCAAAATAATACATTCTGATCTTTGAAGGTGGTGTCAGTGTAGCAGACATATGACTTACTGCAGGATGTCAGAGTGCTTCTGTAGATACTGAATAGCTGCTGCCCCATCGTGGGCGATGTACTTCTGAGTGAACTGCAGGAACTTATTGATGAAGACCAGCGGCAAATAAGTGCTCTGGAAGTTCTGCAACAAAATGTCCCAAAAATAATTAAGTTAATGATTTCTAAATTACATCTTAGTTATTTTGTATGAACCAGGAACACAAGAAAACATCGTGGTGTCCCTCTGTTTTCGTGCTAGCGGGTCTGAACCGTTAAAGAGGGCGCTCCCCTGACCTGAAGGACCTTCATGAAGCAGAGCAGACAGTCCTGCAGCGCCATCTGGTGGTCGCTGTGGAACACCAGGGGCTGCAACAGCTCCAGGATGGCCAGCACGTTGGTGAAGAAGGTCAGGTGGTTCTGCTGGCGGAACTCCTGGTAGTTGAGGTGGATGCGTCCGTGCAGCAGCCCAGCGATCATGGCCAGGTGTCTGACACAGAGAGGGGGAAACACAGAGTCAGCACATAGCCGAACCGCTGTCGCTGAGACGTTTCAATCGTGAAGCCGAGAGAAAAGATCAGTCGGCAGGTAAATAACGACGCGAACGAGCACAGATTGGACATGGCGCGTGGCTTGTGCTTTCTGTTTGAGTTCACCTGAGCAGCAGGACGGGGTGCGACACGGCCAGCTTCCTGCAGGCCAGGTTGGCGTCAGACATGCGGTTCTCGGCCGACTTGGAGTCTCCCGTGTCGGCCAGCAAGTTGACCAGCCGATGGACCAGCACGTCCAGCTAGATGGGCCCAGACGAGAAGCGTGATCACAAAAAGCCGTTGGCCCGGGGACCAGTCGTCAATCGGGACAGTGCACGACACCCAAACGGGCCAGGTGGACGTTTTACCTTGCAGGTGCTGCCGTCGGCCGCCCCGCCGCTGCTCAGCGCCGCCTCCGGAAGGGTCACGTGCTGGATGACCTCCGGGAAGTGCAGGTAGATCTGGAGCAGGAGGCTCTGACATCGCTTACTCATCACACTGGGGAAACAAGTCATTTTTTCCTGGGATTAAATATTGGACACAGGCCAGAGAGACACTAGGCTAGAGAGACAGTGGGGGGACTGTGGCACGTGTAATAATTACTGTAGCGAATGCATGCTTGTTTTTGCACTAAGGTTTAGTCAGCTCATGTGTGGCACTGTCTACAACCCTAGAGTTTGTGCGTTGATCTGCACAGGCTACGTGATAGGCAAGCTAAAGACGACCTTGACCACGAGTCAAGATTCCACTCTGCCTCTTCAATAGTTGATGTGTAATTGGAGTAAACACCCAGCTTATCTACTAATACTGATAGATTTTCAAAGGGGAGACTGAGGAGAATACTCAGCACACAAGACCGGTCTTTATCCTGGTCCAGACCAAACAGCGGGCTTTGTGAGGTGGTTTTAGTAAACCACGTTTCCATTCGCGACTATTTTACCAAACAGCTTAGCCGTACTTAAAACATTGTAATTTGGAAGCTAATTTTGCTTGACCTTGGCCGAAAGCTTCCTCATTAAAGTGGTTTAATAACCAGAGACATATTCATGAAAGAGGCCTTGGGCCTCCACAAAGAGTTGCCGCCTGATCTCTGACAGCTAAGTCGAAGCAGGAATTCACAACACAGGCGAGTTTAGAGCCTCGGCCCTAATCCGCTTGCCTTCATTATAATATACTGAGCTCTTAAAGAGATCACAGCACAGTCAACTTCTGCTGGTTTTAATTTCACACCAATAGACCTAATTATCGGGTTTTCCCTAGAACACGGCGTCGTGTGGCTGACGTTGGGTCTGAGAAATCTCATCTGTTCCGTGAGGAGAAACGTGATGTGATACGCCCCGAGTTTATCATCACGTTCTAGCGGGCCAAAGACCAAGTTATACACTGGGGCTAATTAGAAAGAGCAAAAACGTGTCCAACTCTAAACTCAGACCTTGGACAAAACCTTGTGGGACAAAAATAATGGGATATCTATTATACTGCTAAAATAACAGCAGGGATATAGAAACAGCAATAAAAACAAAGTAATCATGGTATTACCGGCATACCATTTACAATTACATAAAATAGGATCAACTGTTCAATAATAAAATGAGCAACTGAGTAACTGACTAGGTCTGTATCGAGGCTCGTCCAAGGACGCCTACCTGTCTCCCCATTTCTTGGTGCAGTTGATGAGGTAGTCGGAGACTTTCTTAACGTTCTCCAGGTCGCCGTGGCAGCAGGAGTGGAGCAGGGGGAGCCGTGCCTGGATGAGGGAGCAGGAGGCCTGGTCTAGCATGCCCCGCCCCAGGGCCGAGGTGCTGCTGCTCAGCTCAGACTCCGACAAGATCAGGTCCACCAGGCTGATCAGCTCTCCGGCGCTCAGGTGAAGGACAAACTTCTCCGTTCGCTTCTGGGGTTAACGGTGACACGTGAACAGGCAGTTAGGCTGAACGCGTTATTATTGAATCGTTCGTATTTTTCATTCTTATTTTGCTCAAATGAATGGGAGCTCTAGAGTTCATGATAAGATGAAATATGCTTTGCGATATGGATTCAATAAAAGGAGAGGGGTGGTTTTTACGGTCTCACCTGCGGAGTCTTTTGGTCCCGGCCTTGCCAGATCCGGGGGATGTGGCTACAGGCCCACAGGAAGTCCAGGGCTGAAGAGGGGTCAAGTCTGGACAATAGGAGAGAAACAGTTTACCTACATAATCATACCTTTTCTTTACTTATGTCCCCTGAAAAAATTTCATAATCCTCCGCCTTGCCATATAAATGGCATGGATAATTAAAGTGCTGTGGTAGGCAAAGTACCTCTGGTCTCTGCGCTTGCTTAGAATAGCACTGATACACTGGTGCAGAGTGCTCCAGTTGGACTGATGGGTCAGCAAAGCCAGCAGGTAAGGTCTGTAGGAAGGCGCTCCTCTTCCCTGAAACAGGGCATCCCAACAACGTTAGGCCAGATAGATCCTCTGATTACAGTTGGTAAGCAGGGTAAGAAAGACATGCTGTACTGTCGAAGGGCACAAAGAAGAGGTTACCTTGTTGAAGGCAAACAGCAGCTTCTGCTGAAGGTCTGGGCACACCGAGGTCACCTCAGGGTCCAGGTGTTCCAACCAGTCCACCAGCAACCCTGAGCTGGACCCGGTCTTTGTAACCTCGGAACCGCTGCGAGAGAAGTCACCGTCATGACTAAAATAAATTTAGAGTGGATAAATGTTTTTTAGATATCTTACACCAATATATATTATACACCCTAATGGTCTGTTTGGACTAATAATAGTAAATAAAAAAAATATAACTTTTACATTTTTGGAAGACATACATTTTTTTTTAAAACAAAATGCAACAGATTCTTTCATGCCTTGAGGGAAATAGAATGTATGTGCTCACTTGTTAGAATCCACTTCCATTTTCACAGTTTGCTCCTCAGTCTCGTGAAGGAGCAGGGAGATTACCATGGCAACAGGGCCCGCTGTCCCAGTCTGTGTACCAATAGTCATTAGCAGGGAGAGTAGCTCCTCCAAATAAGGCGACTTCACCTCTACCAGGCCCTGTAACGCTGTCAAAATACAAAACACATTTCTAACAGGCTGCATTTCAAGTGGAAAGGGGTGCAGTTTTTTGCGGCTACACTGGCATATTCAGACGTCTCAAAAACAAACAGAGCCATAATAGGATTTTTTGAATCCTTGACTCAGAGGAGACAAAAAAGAGAATCATGGGAGCATGTCAAATTCCAGCCAATCCCACACGCCAAAAATATCAAACCACCACAATTACATTATTGTGTAAGCCAGTTCCCTAGCGTTGCAGCTTACGACACATCTTAGACATAAACACATTTAAAGAGACCAGCCACCCTCTGGAGTTGGTCAGTTCAAAGAAGTACTTAAAACTGAAGAGTAATAGACCAAAAATAAAAAAAGAATTCACAGAAAGCAGAAAGAACATAAACAGGTCCGAGTTATTGCGACACACCAGCAACCGCATGGAAAAGGGCAAAAACAGCTTGATTCAAATGACTGTAAAATTGCTTTTGGACATTTTCCTTCGAAATCCGGGCATTTTCCAAGTCAATAAAACCAGTGGTACGAGAACTGGAATACCTTTGCTTATGAGTTCAGCCTCTGCGTTGCACCTCTCCCCAGCTTTCAGTGTGGCGATGATGGCTCTCACGGGCACTTCTGTGTCTCGCCTGTACGCCAGGGCTTCGGCCAGGTGGAGGAAACCTGTGCGAACTGCAGGCAGCCACCACATTCATTCACAAATGAAAACACAGCCATGTGCTGCTTCAATACTGAACACAAATACCATGGAGTACAGTCATAGTGATTCCTTGATGACTACAGTGCGACTAAGGCTCGAGTCTCACAAACAAAATCAGGAGACATTCCTACCATCGCTGAGGCGGTGTTTGTGAGAGTACTGTCCGGCCAGCGACTTGAGCAGCGGCTGCAGTGGTCCGCTCTCCAGGGTAGGGTTCTCCAGCCAGGTCAACATCTCCACAACGGCCTTGAGGAAGAGCGAGGAGAAGGCCATGTCCTGGGAGACCAGCCGCTGGCAGGAACAAACGTCACGCAGGAAGAGAGTGGGGAAGATGAACGTCCAGAAGTGCTGTGACTCGCAGGTGGGATTTGTACATTTCAAGCTTTGCTTTTATTTATTGCGCCCCCCAACCCCTCACCAAAAGCAAGTGCCTTGCAAGCGCCACCTGGTGTGGTCCACACGGCGTACCTGATAAAGATGAAGTTGGCGCATGAGAGGGCAGGAGAGGCCGTGATTGCGGTGCATGGCCACCACGAAAGGCCCGGCGTGGGCAGAGGTGAGCAGGGCCGCCAGGGCCTGCAGGAGACGCACCGCCACCCCGCCCTGCTGCACCTGACCCTGCCTGGCCCGGATCAGCTCCTGGGCCAGGGCCTGCTGCAGAGCCAGGGAGAGCTGGCGCGGAGGGGGACCGTGCCGGCGAGGGTCCGCCTTCGGGGGGAAGATCTGTCGAGACGGGTAAATTATGCAAAACCCATCCAAAAAATCCCAATAAAGGGTAAGACCATTATTAACAGCGACAGCTGTCGGATTCAACTTTAATTATCATGAAACATTTATGAGGCTAGAGAGATTAAACGGACATTTTATCAGAGCGAACTACAAAGATGGCGGTGTGTAAAAAGAACAGGACAGCTGGCTGGTCCTACCTGAAGCAGCATGCCGGTGAGGTCATCGTCAGGCCCAATCACAGGAATCTGATTGGCCGCCCTCATCCTCATCGAGCTGTGTGGTGTCTCCACGGTAACTTTAGCTTTACTCACCTCGGTACTATCTGCGAAAGGGGACAACGCAATGAATGTATCCGATTATTCCCCAAAGTTCAACTGAAAGCATACAGTATCGTCAGAAAAAACGTTTAACGTGAAACACGGCACACTACACTGTGAAGAACGACACACACAGACCTCTGCGAGGAGGCAGGGACGAGCTGAGCAGCGTGTGAAAGGTGTGCCCCCCGGTGGCTCCTCGCTCATGCTGCACCTCCACCAGATGGGCCATGTAGTCTGAGGAGGCAACGGTCAACACCACGATTAATCTACTCGACCAACCAGAAAACTACAGAGAGACCGGATAGTGAATGCCTCTTACTCTTGTCCATGATGTTCTGCTCCAACGTCTCAGAGTCGTGGGACACGGCCTGGTCCAGGTACTGCAGCAACTTACTCATGCTGGACACTGGGATGCCAAAAGACTGGACAAACAGCAGCAGCTGCTGAGGCTCCAAGTCATGTAAGGCTGGAAACATAAAAATACACTTCGCTTAAACTTTATGCCATAAAGTATTATGGTATGGTTTATGTAATAAAAACAATAATTGGTATGATATGATAATTGGTATTTGTAGACTTAAAAGACCACGTCAAACCAATACATTCCTTTATGGACTCTTTACCTGCATCAACCAATCGCGAGACTTCTGATCGTATCATCCTAAGCTTCAACCAATCAGGCAACAGAAGCGCCTCCTCTGAGGTGTCCACTAAAAAGGCAGTAGGGAGGGGCTTCTTGTCCGGGAACCAGATGTCCAAAAGGTTGAAGAAGTCACTCTCACCTGAAAACACAGTCATATAATGCCTCAGACCATTGTTGTCAATGCTGAACACAAATGTCCTGGAACACAGCGATCATAGTGATTCCTAACTGATAGGTGTCTTTACCTTTGGGGGGTCCGAGTGTCAGCAGGATGACCATAGCATGGACCACCAAAATGTGCATGGTGGCTGTCTCTCCAGTGGTCCAGCGCAGAAATACCTGATCCTGGGATTCTGACTGAAAGATTTGAAGGAACAAGAAGAATTTGTTAACTGTGGTTATTAGAAAATTACTTAGATTGGCCTAAGCACTTCGTGCAGCTTAACAATGGAAGAGCAGACGTAGGCCCTCTGACAACGCAGCGCTCTGCCCTGCTAGGTCTAGGCTGAGAATAAAAGTTGATGCCACTATTACCATTAGAGGCTCTTAAATGTGGATCAGTCTGATGGAAAATGGAAGGCAGGCTGCTCCCCCTCTTCTTGGCGTAAACATTAGTACATTGTTACACGGCTGTTAATTTGACCACTTGTGTGATCTGTGACTGCGGTAAACTCTGTAATCCTTTCACAGGGATTTGTTTTAGCCAGTGGTTTTTATATTGATTGATTGAGCAGTTACAAACAACCTTTAAAGTAAATGCAATTAAAAAAGACTGTCGATGTAATTCTATATAACTACTACTTGGAGGGATCCTTATGAGTGAGTTTTGTTAAGATGAGGACCTATGAGTTGCTCACCCAGCTGTAGAGATCCTCTCCATCCTTGGTCTTCCTCATCCTCCTGATGTAGGCGGAGAACATGGTGATCAGGGCGGACAGCACGGCGTCAGACTCGGGCCTGCAGGAGTGCTTGGAGAACAGGTTGTTCATGATGGTGGAGCGTTCCACGATCAGCCTGGCGACATCCTAAAAAAAACAAAAAACAAGGCAACAAAAAAATATTTACACAACAACTACCACGACAGAGACAGACATGTGAAGTAAGTAATCAGCGGACAAAAAGGTGTCCATGGTTACCAGAGCCAGGTCGTTATGAGAGGCCTGCTCCTCCACTGGTGCATGCTGGGACAGGTAGATGAGGTAGGCACTGATGGTCTGGGGGTCCGTCTCCATGTGGATGGCCTAGCGAACAAAACACAGACTGGTGCGTCAGAAACTCATCCACCGACGAGCCAAAGAGGAACGGCCCGCCCGGCTGCGATGGCGACTGACCTGCTGCAGAGCGGTGGAGGTCATGCCCCGGACGCTGTCGAACAGGGGCAGTTTGGGGAGGTCCTGCAACAGCCACTGGTAGCCGGGCAGGAGCTCGGCGTCGGCAGAGTCTTCCTCCATGGGCTGGTCGCGCTCCTCTCCGTCCTTCAGGCCTCCCTCCGTCAGCACCAGAGACAAGCCCTGCACGATTCCACAACGGAGAGTCAATGGCCTACATAAACTCGATCGCCATTAACGACGACGTCATTTTGCGTGCGGCGCACAGTGCAGTACCTTCATGGCCAGGACCCTGGACGCCACCTGGGACGAGCTGAGGCGGCGCAGGAAGTAGTCCAGGACCTCACAGGTTGTCTGCTCGTCAGCCTTAGGACCCAATAGCAGGTCCTGTAGGCGTCCAAGAAGCTGCCTCTGCTTTTGCTGCCTCTGTTGGACCAAAAGACTTAGGGCGTTTAGTCTTAATCAACCATCAGTTCATTGACTTATCTCTTGAACTCGACATAGTTTCCGTTGATGGTAGTGAAAGGCATGCAAGGGGCACCTGTCGCTTCTTGGCCCTCTGCTCTTTACTCTCTCCTTCCTCCTCATCCTCCATCGGCACATTGTCATCGGCTGCGTCGTGGAGCAGGAATTCGCACAGGCACTGCACGGGCAGCACATCTAAGGACCCCTCGCTGGACTGCACCAGGTCAGCCAGCCAGGGCATGGACTGAGAAGAAGCCTGTGAGGACAGACGAAGAACAGGAGCTGAGAGACAGGATTCGCATTAGAATGGGATCGTTGACAGAAAGCTAAGCTGCAGGGTGCTGACCTGTCTCTGGATGATGTTGAGCAGGAAGTCCGGGTTGCGACTGCGGCACAGGAGGTGGCCTAGGCGGAGGGACTGGTTGAGGCTCTTCACCTGCTCCTGGATCTGGGGTGGGGGTCGGCGAGGAGGACCCCTGGAACACAAGAGACGTGTTACAAACTATCATTATGGCCGAGGAGGGCTGCATCATGCTTCAAGGAGGTTGAAAGACTTACAAGCTAACTAGTGAGCTCTGATATGATTTTTATGTATGATATATGTAATAGCACTAAATATGTCTCTCTAGGCATCAGTGAGGGTATTACTGTGGGTCCAGGCTGGTGAGCTGGGACAGCAGCAGACTGTTGCTTTCTGTGATGGTCTGCTTGGTGGAGGCAGCAGCCAGGTGGCTCTCAAAGGCCAGGATCTCTTGCTTTTCCCTTTGGGACATCTGCAGCTCCCGGCTGATCATCTCTGTCTTGGTCTCCTCATCCGCCACAGTGCAAGGCGGGTAGGAGTAGTTGCTGGCAGAAGAAAAAAAAAAGTGTTTTTTGAATTCATATTTTTAAACAGTGTGAATTTTACACATTCCAATTGTGTCGTTTTGTCATTGTAAATGTCTTACTTTGTCATGACCATTTCCATGAGCATCTTTAGTGTCGGATAGCCATCCCAGGCAGCCATGCCTAGTAAAGAGCCATGGAGATCAAATAAAATAAAAAAGAGTTTGAAGTTTCCAAATCATCTGGTGGGTTAATATCTGGGCTTAAAGCAGAAAAAAACAAGTGGAAAGAGTCATACCAATCTTCTGCGGGTTGAATGCTGCCACCACAAGAAGCAGGAGCCATGCCTTCCAGTACAGTGTGGATATGGCCAGGTTTGGCACTTGGTACCTTCAACACAGACAGTAGGTACATCATTACAGAGCTCTTTGTTGGACTAATTTCAGATGCAATTGTGAGGGATTCTTTTTATCATAATCTTGTTAAGAGAGGCTGGCATTGGCAATAAACCACAGGTACAACACAAAGGCTTCTGTGATTAAACATGTGCAGAAACTGAGGGGGCTGTACCCTGAGGGCAGCTGGATGTTCTCCGGGTGGTGGTAGGTGCACAGGTTCAGCACGGCATCGATCAGCTGGATTCTCTCCACCCTCAGGACATCCAAATCTGCAGCACAAGAAGGGAGTCGGTTGAGCGTTGTTCTCAAACATCAGAGTAGGAGAACTAGGCCTTACCCGTCCCCACCGACTGACACAGCGTACCGTCAGACTGGATGCCCGCCGCCCTCTTCACCAGATGGTCCGCCAGCTCCATGGCATCGGCGGGGCCCAGGGGCAGGTCCCGTGACAGGCCAATGACCAGAATGCGCATCAGGGTGTCCTCCAGCAGGGGCACTTCGGAGCACAGCCGCAGGAAGAAACTGAGATCGAAGAAGAAAAAAAACATTTTATTGTTATTTTTAAAACCAACAGTAAGATTAGTGGATATAGATTTAACAGACAGCCGCCATGTCAGTGTTGGGTCTAAAACGCATTGTAAACGAGCAGCAGTGCTTACTTCCTGTCACTCTCAGGTGGCCAGTTGTCCCACTTGTAATAGGTCTCCGGTTGCTCTGTGAATAGCACCTTGTGAAGGCTGAAAAAACAAACGTACATCAAAGTGAAATCTAGTACGTGAATATATATATATATATATATAAGAGCTCTGTGTGATAAATGAGGCATAGCATTTTGCCTTTACATACCAGTGGACATAATCTTTGGCGCCCACTTTGCTAATAGTGGGTACCACTGTGTGAAGCCACCAAACCGTGTCCCTCTGGATGGCAGCTATCTGATTCTGAAAGGACCTCAGGGCCTCAAGGTCTGAAACAAACCCAAGAGGGGGGTGGGTTAGGGTGGGGAGGTTCAGGCGTGTGATACGACTTAAAAACTCTGTAGCGGAGCAAAGAGCGGCACTCACTCTTCTTTTCCCCTTTGTCCCATGCAACGCCAGATTCCTTGACCTGAGCCGTGATGCCCAGCATCATGGAGACTGTGAGCAGGTCTGTGACCTGGATGACAAAACGCTCCTTTTGGGGGGACCAAAGGACAATCGATTTATATCACAGCTGTACAAAACTACTTCAAAAAAAGTCATCATTTGAGTTCATCATTTGAACACAACATTTAAGGTTTCCATCCAGAGACCTACCTTGAACTCCATGTCCACGTACGTGGCTTCCTTCCTTTCCTGCATCAAGCCCAGACAGAAGGCCTGGAAGTTAATGTCGTGTTTGGTCTGCTTGATGATCTCTCTCAGCAGGGCTCGCGAAGCCCGCAGGTAATCGTCCTTGTTAGTCAGCAGGTCTTGGAACACCATGGCCAAAAACTAGGAGATATATTACGACAAGGACGGACATGAATCAATATCCAATTATGCAATCTAACAGCTACAATATATAATTCATATAAAGAGATATAGTTTGTCAAGTTGGACAGCAGTCACCTTTGGAGCCTGTTCAGAGCTGTGCTGCAGCACTGTGTGCAGGACTTGCATGTTGTTTGGATTCCTGGCGTTGGAAAGCTCATTGAAGACCACCAGCTTCACCATAGTGCCCAGGTTGTCTCTGTGTGCGTTCAGCAGCTCTCTGAGGGTCATAGCAAGCGGTTAGGCTTCATGGTTTAGTCACACTCTCGATAAACAGAAGTACGTGTGGCCAATGGAAAGAAAAGATGAGGGGACAAACCGGACGCAGAGCATGTAGTGATTGAGCAGGACTTTGGGTTTGAGGCGGATCTTTATCAAGTTAGAGATCACCTCCATGTCGTCCGCTCCGTGAGTATTGCAGTTCATGCACAGAGACATGAGTAGGTCCTGAGCCGGGCGGGTCAGCTACACACACAAGCACAAAAAACAAAAATGAATAAAGCAAAATGTCATGTTGAAGCGTTCTTAGTTAACTTAGGTGCATGCACATCTGCCTTTAAAATGCATTGTGCCTTTGGCCGGTATGGCGTCTTACCTTTGGGTTTTGCAGCCACATCTCAAGCCTCTGGACAGCCATGAGGCGCACCTCTTTATAGCCGCAGGTGGCAGTGAGCAGACGCAGCAGGTTGCGGGACACGTTGTCCATGGGCTGTCTGCGGTTTAGTTGGTCCCGGAGGACGTCCAGCACATAGTCCTCTACACTCTCAGCCAGGTCCTCATACCTACAAGGCAACACAGGAGTGGTGGAATAAAGAGGTAATTAATTAATCAATCAATCAACCGAAAGTAAACTCTGCTTGGAGGGTGGTCACGTTGCTGCAGAAACCGCTGCATGAGGTATTGCATTACCGCGGCATGACTTGGCCGTCATCCTCAGGGCTAAGTTTCTCCTCAGCAATCAGCAACTCAGTCTGGCTGTCATCTTCATCCGGGGTGGAGGGATGAGGGCTACTACCTGTAATCCAACATTGAGGGTGGCGTATTTAACACAAAAGCGTCTCCACATTTTCACTCCAATGCACAATCCAAGGTCCCACTGTACCTGCACTGAGATCTCCAGCCATGCGACCCGTGTCAGCCTGCAGCAGCATGCTCTTAGGGGGCATCTTGGTGCCAAAAGCCGTTTGGAGGTTGTCAACAAAGTCCTTACACTGGGAACTGTCCACCCAAATTCTCTCCCCAAGAGAGTCCTCAATGTAAACCTAAAAATGCAGCGAATTGAAGTGGGGATGTGTAAGAAAGGCTCCTTTGCAACCATATACAGCAATAAGAAACATGGGGAGATGTTAATTACTTTGACAAAGATCTCTGGCCAATTCTCATCATCTTCATAGGCAGCCATCAGAAGATTGCAGGCCAGCACAGACACCAGACTATTCCCCTTAGCTTTGAAGTTGATGGAAGCATCACGCCGTAAAAGACTGCACAAGGCCTGTCGGCAAGTAAAGACAGATCAATTAAAACATTCAGTCCTATATAATTTGAAGCTAATGGTAATGCAAAGCATATACACCACATTTTTTACCTCAATAATTCCTTCCGTTGCAAAAACATTTGGCTTGATTTTGGCCAGGAACATGAGGCTGAGGTATAGTGAGGTGTCTGGTTTTGCACGGTTCATTTTTAACTGCTTAACAGCTCCACATAGAACTCCCTCAATGCGATCATCATTTCCTTCAGACTCTGCAGCCTCAATCTCATCCAGGAGCATCGCTGGCGGGACTGTAACAAAAGCCCAATGTGAAAGTACTTAGTCATATAGACAAAGAAAAAAAACTGTATCTCCTGATATAAATCAGTTTAGCTTCAAACACTGCATTTGTCATCTCAACCAAATTAATAATCAACATTGAGCCATACCTTCAATGGGTATTACCGACGGCTCTTTGATGGAGGGTGATATTGCCCTCTTGTCCACAGCCACCACATCAGCAAGTCGTCCAAGTGCGCTCACTGGAGGTGTTGAGGATAATTTGGGACGCTTGGTCAGACTGGATAAACCTGATGATGAGGGAAGCGAGGTGGTCTCCCTTTTACGATCAACTGGTCCTGTGGATGGTGGCTTTAGCATAACAGCGGGTGCCTTGGACTCCCCACCTTGACTCTTAGACCCCAAAGCTATGAAATCTCCAGGAGGAGGATGACCTATAAGTACCAGAAAAAATACATTACACAAAGACATGATAGATAAAAAATACCACTTGGGGGTTTAACATAGCGTTACGTTACCTGATGGCTTTGCTGCACTAGGGCGTCTTATCGTGGTTGGTTTTGGACGATTCATCGTTAGAATTAAGCACAACTCACTCACTGTCACTCAAAGAGGCTGTATTATCTCTGGAAAAGGGATCATAATGCCAAACAAAAATCTGTCATTCCAGCTATCAACAACTCCATAACCCACAATAATTGAGTGCAAGCAACACAGTGCTCAGTTAGCTTATTATTTAGCTTACCAAACAAGACGTGAACTAACCAAACATTTACATCACAAAACGTTCCCGGCCTAGCTGTAAATGAAAGAATCTTACTGTATTTCCCAGTTGCATTGAGTCAAGCTTGTTCCAGTGCCACTACTTTGCTCATAAATGCATTTTACTTGTTTTAATGGAACATTGTTCGTTAGCTAGCTACCGGGCGTTAGCGGAATTACCAAACCAGTACCCTAGAAACTAGGAACTAGTAGTTAAGGCAGAGAGAAGCTGTGGAACGGAAGTCCAATTTTCAGTGAGCACCATACGTTCAAGAGCATCAATTGAGCTTTTTTAGCGCAGTGTGGACAGACGCGGTCAGCTTTTGGATGAGAATGAGCCCTTAAGAATATCTTCACATACATACATAACATTGTATTTTTCTAGGTAAGCATTTATAGACTAGGTTCTGAATTATAGGGGATTTCAGATGGAACACAAACTATGAACACTGCAAATCTTTACATGATTGTTTAAGTGTATATATAAATCACCCGGTCACAAGTGCTAAGGCAAGGACTCAGTAGGAGTAGTATTTTACAGTTTGTAGGTGCTAAATAATAAAATAATAATGCTTTATGTGTGTATAACCTTTGTATTTAAAAATCTGGAATAAGGACGGCTATAAAGGTTAACTTAATAATGGAAGTGTAGACGTTATTAAACTAGATTAAAACAATGAAATAGTCTACAATGTGTTATCATATCAAAATGCCCAATTTTGGCCATCATGCAGAGAACCAACATAGATAGCACACAACTTGTCAGCTGTATACAAGTTAAACAGTATTTTTTTTTCATACCACTTCAACCAGCAACATGTATTTTTCAAAGTTTCAAATGTTTTAAGACGGTGGAATATTTAGCACATTTTCTAAATATAAACCCTGTGTAACTTACAGAGAGTAGCATTCGGTACACACCCCTGAAATAATCATTTGTGAGTAATATGTTGCTATGAGTGCAGCTATAGAAAACATAGAAAAATTCAAATCAAACCTGCAATATATAGTTAATTGGTCTGAATGTTGTGAATACCAACACCCAAACATTCAGAAGGCATATACTTCCACTGGCAAGAAAGTGTGCCAGTGTAAATGCAGGCACTGTCGTCAACAATTGAGGGGAATTTTTTTATACTTGTCAGACATAATCTTATGAGAGTCTGTGGCACTTTCTCAATTATAGATTAAAGTTTAGAAATATGTATTTTAATTTTGTGCAAAACTGAAGTAGCCGAAAGATGTCGCTGTTCACTACTTCTCAAATAAATAAGTGGAAGACCTATTCAATTGTATGTGTGTGTGTGCTTACGCACGCACATGTATGGACACGCGCGTGCAGTTCTGTTTGTAACTCATCATGTCCGTGTCTGGGATGGAGGAGGATGAACTTGTGGCCCTCCACAATTCTTGAGATGTATTTATTATTTCTCGTATTATTAATCATACGTTTAATCAAACAATTATCCATCACGAGCTACTTTTTTTTCCTCCACGGAAAGCGTTTACGAGATGCATCTACTATTTATGACATATCCAGTCCCCCCCTCACTCACGTCAGCAGAAAGTTATTTTCATGAATGGAGGAGGCGGTCACGAGGAATTGGTGACGCGAGTGCTTGCGGAAGCAAAGCGTGGAATGTTGATACATTGTTGTTGTTTTGTAGATAATTTAGTAGGGGGATACATTACAGTTCTATTGCTGTGGGCGTATGCTTATTGCAACAACCACGTTCAAGTCCGTACTAGAGGCAACTTCACAAGTTTTACACATTCCCGTGAAAGAATATCCGCATTCATAAGGTAAGAAAACAGTTTTTTTTTCTAATAGATGTTTTGACATTCCTTTGAAAATTGCTGATGTTCACAAAAAGGTAAAATAAATGTAAACATTAAAATGAGTCTATGTATAGAAAAAAAAGATCGATCAAGTTTATGTTTAAAACACAACGAAAACTTTAAAAAAGTGTTTTATTCATTATTTTAGTAATGGCCAGGAGCACGTGTGTTGGCCCCTCATAAATCCAGTATAAATATCCAGAAACTAGCTTATAGCAGTAAACTATCCATGATGGTCTTGTTGTCCCAGTGGAAGTTGAGAAGCATATATGCTGTTTTTTATGTGTGTATTTGTATATACTTTATTGGACCACGCTTATGGTAAGCCTACTTATAGTCTTCAATATTATTATAAACTCAAATGCACGTTTGCTATAACTCAAGTTAAGTTAAATTGCCATTTTTCTTAGACTAGGCCTAATAATGTAATTTATAAAAATTTGATTTAAAAAAAACTACTCATAAATTGTACTTTATATCACTCAAACTGTAAGTCTAACGCGTTGGAGCAAGACAAGTGGATTTTACCAGACTAGTTGTGGGAAACCACACGTGGTCTGAATTTTAGAATTCTGGGACAAAGGGCACGATGTAAGGAAAGGCCGACCTGAGAATGTAGAACGTTAAGAGAACTGGGCTCAGAAACAGGGCTAGAACTTAAGTCCAAAAATAGTAATACAACAGCAGTGCCTCCACATATCACTATTATGACCCATATAATGTGTACAAAATGTACTATCTAATGTATGTTATCATTATTGTTGTTTCATCGACAAAATTATGACTGCTGTGTACCTACAATGTTGCCATTTTTATTGTCTTCTATGCCTTTAGAGCTGGTAGCTTATCAAGAGTGTCATAGCAGTAGCCAGCCTTTTATGAATATATTTTACATAATGAAATCAAAGTATTTAGCCTGTTGCTTTACTGCCTTATATATGATGTAATTTATTACTTGCATGTTAACTGTAAGTGCTACTTATTTGGTTTTAAAGTTAGACTTTTGTGTGTGTGGGATAGTGTGATTTCTGTGAAAATATATTTTATTATCATAACTTAGTAACATTACTAAGTCTGTTCTGAATGGTATGAGTCACCAATTTGCCCCCACGCCCATGCGATTATCATAGCAGGCTACCCTCTATTATTATAAGGTTAGCATGTACTCTGGCATGAGCTGAACATCTGGTTTAGTTGCCAGTGTAATGTTTTATGTGGATGAAGGACAAAGGAAAGGTCATACTTGATACTGAAAATAATGAAATAATATATGTGTGTGTATGTGTGTGTGTGTGTGTGTGTGTGTGTGTGTGTGTGTGTGTGTGTGTGTGTGTGTATGTGTGTGTATGCTATTAACATGTTCTTCAGTAAAATAGGATGTGTTCTTAACATGTTTTTGGTTGACTATTATGGAAGTGAGGTGGATTGTGAGCTCTAAGGTTGGTAATTGTAGGATTTTAGTTGCAAACCAGTTTATACGTTAGCAGTAAGCAGTCTGAGGGTTATTATCAATTAATATTGTATGAACTCTGTAACTTTAAAATTCCTGTTCATACTCCTTGTACATTTGTGAACATAGGCTGGCACTGCCTACAAAGACACCACTGTTCTTCCAAAGTCTAGAACAAGTTCAACAGCGGAGCTACTGGGCTACTAGGAGATAAAGCTAAAGTGTACAACTGTCATGTAAACATAGTTGTAAAAACCATGCACATAGCAACAGCAGAAAGAGAATGAAGACGAGAACAGAGCAACCCTAAAGAGCAATGAGAAGTGTTTTAATGGCTGCATTGCATTGGGTACATCTTATTACCATATAAAAGCAAAACAGTTCTGACATAATCTGCCGAAATATTATAAGTGTAATTTTTTTCTATCCCTTTACTGTTAGAAACCGTAGCTACTTGAAAATTCCAAAATGATTGCATGTTAATTCTATGTGTGAAGTAATGTTTGAAAATATTAAGGTTTGAGTCATCTATAAATCTGTAATTAGACAATGCTATGCTGTAGCCTCCATCAAGGAAAAAGGTTTGCCCTTATTTTTGACAAATGTAACATTCTTTCGAATCCCCTTGTTTATAGCTGGAAAGTAGCTTTGCTATGATACGCTACTTTTCCCAGTAAGAACGCTTAGGCGGTTATGCCAGCAATTTCCAAGATTCCTTGTTCTTCTCCCCCCCTCTCTTTGGAACATCGGGATTTTCCAGGAAACGTCAAATTGGGAGGGTGTGATTCCCTGCCGCTCGTCCTCGTTTCTACCCGTAAACAACATGACTCACTGCTCGGCTATGCTGTCCATTTCCTTTACATAATATCCCACCAAAATGTGCTGCGCTGGAAAGCGAGAGCAGACTGCACTGTACCCCAGTCTGTAGGAAGACTCTTCCCTACCTCCCTGAGAAAAACGACAGTACTTTTTCAGGCGTAGTTTTTGCTTTCTCAGAGGAATGTAACAGCTGTGCATAAACAGGAGCAGCATGTCTGTGTTTCTGCTGAATCTACTCTCCCAACGGAATAGAAAAGAGAGAGAAAAACAAACAGCTAGAAGCCCACGCTTAATAATTCACTGGAACATGAGCACTTTGATGTGTTGTTTGTTTTAGTTAAAGGCCAGCCTAAAAAGTGTTACCTGTCTTACAGTAAGTGTAGCAGTGGCAGAAGCTTGAATTTGAGCAGATGTAATAGTGACAAACCAACTGTGCCCGTGAACTTTAGGTGTTCCGCAGTTTTTTTTTTACTTGCTTTGCTGTTCAAACAGTGGTTATTTATATAGGTTACATGAAATAAGGGAAATACTTTAGCGTTTCTGACCCCAAAGTTAGCTCTTAGTCGTCGGATTGAATGGCTGGGCTGAAAATGTACTTGTAAAGTGCGAAAAAAAATTCCCAGATTTTTTAAATCAATTATCAGTGTCGTCATAAACCTATTAGAAGTTAGAAAAAAACAGCTCTTTTAATTGTAACAGACTCAAACCTAATGTACAGTTTTTTCATAGATGATAACTGGATTCTTTGTATATCGGTACTATTTCTCTGGAATGCTGGGAGTTATTTCCTCATGTGGACTGTGTGACCCGAGGAAACGTAAAAAGGAAATTTGTATTCCAATTTTAGAACACAAATACATTTGATTCTTGCTAATCCATTTCTGCGTATGACCAAGCTGCTTTTCAAACAAAAATAGTAGATAATTCCTTACTGTTGTGAATGAACAACTAAGATACAAAGCTAACAGTGTTAAATGTTTTTGGTGAGTTGGTTGGAGAAAACACACACACACACACACACACACACACACACACACACACACACACACACACACACACACACACACACACACACACACACACACACACACACACACACACACACACAGACAAACACTATGTTTGTGTTATAGCATGTAGAAGTAGCCTCTCCTTGGTTTACTTAGGACCAATACAATTAGTTTGATCCAGTGGTGGTTACACCGGTACTAATTACTTTTCTTAACCAGCCACAGTCAACTCTCTTACAGTAGAATTATAATTAGCATAAATAGCTATGTTAATTAGGTTTGTTGTTAATGTTTTTAGGACTATTCTGAATTTCATACATTTGAAATGACTTTAGAGCACTGGTTTCACTTCTTGGATCGTAGGAAGTCCACCTTGGAAGTTGGGTGCATTACAGGACATATCCTGAATGCATTTATTCTCCAATTTTAACCATGGGGCCCCTTTCCTCTGTGTACTCAGTAAGGAATGTGGTCTCGTGCTCTTCACCCACTTTCTGTGCCATTTCATTCAAGGTTTTTACATAGTACTGTGTTCCTCTTCAACTTTGGAACGCACTGAAGTAAAAAAGTATGCATTAAATGCATAATATACAAAATAACTTTCAACACAAAATAGATAAGGAGGTTCTAAAGAATGACAGTGAGTATTCTATGAAGTATTGACTCTTTTCTTTTCTGAAGGAAACAAGGCAATCTCTGAGCTGTAAAGACGATGGTACCTCCTATATTGAAAGGAGGTCTCTGCTTTACTTTTCCATGATCTTTGCTAGGAATAACTCTGAGTACAGAGGCCCCTCTTTGATGAAAGACTGGTCAACAAAAAGGTTCTTCAAGCCAACTGCCTGCCATGCCGACTTGTTTGCAAGACATCACAGTTTTTCCAATTGTATGTTTAAAATTTCTTTTAATGCCATAAATTCTGTTTTGATGCTACTAAACTCAGTGTGGAATGTTTGAAGACACCACGCTTGATTTGATTTACTTAGATCTACCGTTTGTGTGGCTTGATCTGTTGGGAGGTTGCCCCTTCAGTTTACCAGGATAGAGACACGCAGACAGACGGTTGCAGCTGTGCCTTTGGAGTGGTTTACCAGAGGCTTACAGATGGATGGCTTGAAAGCTATCGGGGAATTTAAGCCAGTGCCTTTTCAATGTTCCCTCGTCACATCAGAGCGATTACTTGTTTTGATTATTTGGTCTGTTCATAGTTCTCACAAAAACAAACAAACAAAAAAAGTGAAAAGAGAACGAAATCAATTTATTCTGCTCTTAGCAAGGCTATTTGGTTGTCTAGCGTACCAATGCTTTTAGATAAGCATGCAACAGCGACTGCAATCAGAAAATGCTGTGACAGCTTTATTTATTTGCAGCTACATTTAAGTTGAATATCCCCAAAGGAAAATTGCCACCCACTTGTAGAATATGCAGCTCATCAAGTTACACAGAATACTTAGCTTCCTAATGACGTATCACTTATCGCATGCTCACTTAAATTGTTTAGTTGGCAGAAATTTGTGTCAGCACAGTGGGCTAAATATATCCGGCAAAGTTAAATAAGGGCATGGAGCAGCTTAGGAAAGCCCAGTGTAAGAGGATCTAGCCATGTAGGCAGAGACCTAACTCAATCAAGTGCATTGTCTCAAGCAAAAATACATCTGTGACTGTAAGGGAAACTATGCCTCTGTGACACACTATCTTCAGGAATTTTCCACAAGCACATCAACTTGACCGTAACATCCAGTAGAACTTTAAATGTTATAGCGATGGGATGGATAGTTTTGGTGCTGATTATGATTATGAGTGGTTGGAGATTTGTTGGTGTTTGGCTTTTTTGCCATTTCTTCTGCACACCTCACCTTTGACGTGATTTCAAATTCCTTCCTATTTATTTTGATTTAGAATAAAGAAGGCAAAACCATCCAACAGCAGCATGTGATGTAGTGCTTTGTAAGAGCAATCTGCCCACAGCCCAAATAAGACCATACAAGTTAGTCAGACTAATACGCTCTTGTAATTTCTACCATGTGTGTGGACTGCGTATGGGTTGTGAATAAGGCTTGTTTACACTTTGGCCACCATGTGACTCACTCTCCCACGCCCATTTGCAGGGCGTTTCCATGGAAGCATTCTAGTATGGAACAGTGCACTCTTGAGTAAGGCTGAAATGGAGCCCAGGGGCCACAGCAGAGTTCTCACAGCAGAACAGTAGCCTTTTGGCTGTAGTGGCACTCTCAATAGCATGTTCTTTACTGTACGTCAAGCTGATGCCATTTTCCAAAAACTGCCTTTGGTAAAAATAGCCAAGACTAACTGTCTGAGCAGAGAGATCAGACTAAGCTGTGTGGGGCAAGCTAATCTGTTTCTATTCTTGCTCTCTGCTATGGTCTAGTGAACTATATTGTTAAGGTCCTCCCCTCCAGCAAGTAAACAAGGTTGCCTGATCGGCTGATCGTTTCATAGTGTTATACTGACTCCTGCTGGTTGCCTCTGTTGCTGCAGCTATCCAGCTAAATGCTAAATGACGTAACTGTTGAATGTTGTTGCTCTTCAATAGACTGATTTGGGGGGAAAGGAGTGGCCATTTTGGCCTTTTTTGGTGTTCCTCCTAGTCCAGACAAGGAACATTGTTTTCTAATTTACTCTTCATAATGCAATAAAGAGAAAACTTTGGCACATTTTAAAACATTGCACACCCACATTATTAAAACCAAAAATAACTCTTCTGTTTACAGTGTCACTACTGTGGGACTTGGGCCAGTTGTATGCTTGCAGGGTATGACGACTCATTTTAAAGAAGACAAAGCTTTAAAGGTGAGTTAGTATGAAAACGTTGCATTTCCATCCGACTATCATGAGGTTGTTTCTCAAACGTTTGAATCACGGGTTACAGGTTAAGAAGGAGGCGGGTGAGAATTCCCCAGAGCTCAGTGATGACGAGCTGGTGGCCATGTCGGTGCGGGAGCTCAACCAGCACCTGCGGGGGCTGTCCAAGGATGACATGGTGCGGCTGAAGCAGCGTCGGCGGACCCTGAAGAACCGGGGCTACGCCGCCAGCTGCCGCATCAAGCGGGTCACCCAAAAGGAGGAGCTGGAGAAGCAGAAGATGGAGCTACAGAAGGAAGTGGACAAGCTGGCCCGGGAAAACACCAGCATGAGGCTGGAGCTGGACGCCCTGCGGGCCAAGTATGAAGCCTTGCAGTGCTTTGCCAGGACTGTCACCCGTGGGCCCCTGTCCCCTGGCAAAGTGGCCACGACTAGTGTCATCACCATTGTCAAGTCTGCCAAATACAACTCCAACCCCACCCCCTTCTCCGCTGCCTCCTAGTGGTGACGGGACTAGGCTGCACCCTTCCTGCCTGGTCTCTTTGGGTTCTGACCCAGCCTTAACCCACCCACCATGTACTGAGAGGAAGTTCAGTAATACGACTGAGGGACAAGGATGGGATGGCTAGATCTGTGTAACGAAATGCTGCATTCACTACACTCTGGTTTTTGTTTTCTCTGTCACATAATAACCATCGTTGTCTGTGCACTGTTCTCCAACCCTCCTCCAGCACCGGCAGGTCTGTAGGCCTATCCAACCCACCCTCCATGACAGCAGAGGTAGGCCTTCATTGCAGTTTGAATGAGCAGCTCAGATGTACTCCGCTAACACAAGGTTTAGTTCAAGACAGCTATGATGCCCGTGGGACCTTGCATTTTCATCAAGAGATTGACGTAATTTATTTTTGTTACAACAGTGACCGTACATAGTTACTTCTGAAAAATGCTAAACTATACCAAAAGTCGTTTTAAAAGCACAAATGAGATATATGTGATTTAAAGTGATTTATGGGTGGTAATAGTAATAAATATGTATTCTTACAGCATAGTCACATAATCTTCAATATGAGCACGTATTTCTCAAATTTGTAGGCTTGTTGAAAGTCAGTCCATATCAAGTTTCTGATAATTGGCCTAGACATGTATAATTTGAAAGCTGCACAATCAATGCAAAAATCTTTACCATTGTTTTTCGAAGGAGATTCAGACTACCAGCACTGACACGTCTGTCTTAAGATGATATAAATTGTGTGTATACGTCTATAAAGACGCACATCTACAGTCCCTAGAGTTTAGTCTGCTGCAAATTGCTTAATAATTCATGACTCTTCTCAAGAACAACATATTAACACAGTTTATAAATAGCACTTGCCATTTCATACAAATTCAGAAAGAAATGTAAATATACAACACACCAGAAGCATTTGAAAGGGTGACAACACTGCCCATTCTATTCTCTGAAATAACTTGATTATATGTGTGTATTGTGTGTAAGTGTGTGTGTGTGTGTGTGTGTGTGTGTGTGTGTGTGTGTGTGTGTGTGTGTGTGTGTGTGTGTGTGTGTGTGTCTGAGTGACCCACTACAGCAAAAGGTGAAGCCAGTTAAAACTAATGCCAAGGCAATGTTTGATATTGTTTTGAAAAGCACTTACAGATAATATTTTGTCTCTAAACTTTCCTGTGCATGCAATGCTATTTCATGGTAGGTAATCCATATTGGATAAAGAGATGATGGTAGCTGCCCTGACTAATGAAATGCAATTCAATTTTATTTGCTGTATATTACAGATTTAAGCTTTTTAGTTGCAATCCGAGAGAAGGAATTTGAAGCTCTCAACTGCCTCTTTTGTCACTTTACATTGAGAACTCCGTCCTCTTAGAAATCATTCCTACTGCGAGGTAATCTGAAAGTACTGCTGCCGGTGCTGGTATCTCTGAAACGGTATGCCTTGAACGTTAATACTTTTGACATTTATACTTTTGACTTCTACGTAAGAGAATTCCTAACACAACTCTCTAAAAACAGTGGTATCAAGACAAAAAAAAATATTGCAAAAGCATGATGATTGTGTAAATTTTATTTTTTAACAGTATGAAACCCTCGTTAATTCCGATGTTCCTAAATATTCATGTTAGAAGGTTCTCTTACGAAAGAAGACATGACTGTTCCTCTCCCCATCTTCTTGGCTGCAAATAGCACTAGGGGGGACTGTGCTGCTGTATGGCCCACTGTGATGTTAGGCAGGGCCATTGCTGTGCTCTTATCATTCTCAATTTGTACATCACAGGGTTTTATCTGTAGACAAATAACATTTTTCCCCCTGATATATTTTCTTTTGCATGTTATATATATATATATATATATATATATATATATATATATATATATATATATATATATATATATATATATATATATATATATATATATATACACACACACACATACACTCACATATACATAATATATACGTGTATGTATGTATGTATGTATGTATATATACATACATACATACATACATACATAAGTGTATGTGTATATATTACACCCTCACCTGTATTGTTCTATATTAATGTATTTTTAAAACCCTGGTAGTGGTGTGATCCTGTAATCGTTTTCTAAAGTCAAAAGATTTTCATGCTGATCTATTACAGCAGGATGGCTATTTTTCACTTGTAACATGAGAATGAACAATCCTACGTTTGTAGGATTAGATCATGCTTTTGTATTTATGCTCTGCACATAGTACTTCGCAGTACTTCTCTAAATGTAACGCTTGTCTAAATCACAATTTGGATAAAGAAATAAGTAAAGCAGAAAGAT
Source organism: Galaxias olidus (assembly GCA_026901105.3). Classification (NCBI taxonomy): domain Eukaryota; kingdom Metazoa; phylum Chordata; class Actinopteri; order Galaxiiformes; family Galaxiidae; genus Galaxias; species Galaxias olidus. The sequence goes on from JAPMUY010003760.1 coordinate 752,173, forward strand.
TTAATTAAATAAGCAGATTGTTTTATTATTGCTTCAAAAGAGAACCACTGCAGTTGTAATAGGTCTTGCGAATTTGCTTGCCATATATGTAGTCAGACTTTGAAATGATTATCCTATGCTCAGTTTAGATACCTTGTACAAAGTCCCTTTAATTGCCTCTATATTATCTGGCATGACATCTCTCGTTGCCTGTAGACTAAAGGAAGTTGCATACGAAATGAGGTAAATTATTTATCCTTATCCAAAGCCATTTTGGTATATAGAGAGAAAAAGATGGGTTGGCCCTTCAGTTAGGGATCTATGGTAGGTAGATCATGGGGTGTCATTAGCATGCTAAATTGTAGATCGTGAAAAGCAAACAAGTTAGTTGATTTGATATCATTTCTAAAAGCAAATATTTCAATGGTTAATTTTCATCGAAAAGTCTAGCACCACGTGTCTTTCAGACTCTAAATTTCCAGTGGCTTTCTAGCAGTTTTGTCAAGACCTTTTCATGCTACTCCCTATATGGACAGATATGTTTAGTGGACAACCAAGGCGTCTTTCTTAATCACAGATTAGAGCAGCATTTGCCCAACATGTTTAACATCAGCATAAGGCTGTTCAATGGATAATCTGACTTTAACGGATTTATGAAGCTATTACCCAATAAATGTGGTCCAAAGAGATTTTATTCCAAATTTGGACTGTTGAACATGAATTGATCTAACAGTGTGTTGTTGCATAGGGCAAAGTTTTGAAATGACAAATAATGCCATTTGTTTAAATACTTTATATATATATGACACATAACAATGCAATTTTAAAGTAATTTTATATTTTATTTGCTGAATGGGTACTTCTTCATTGTTGTTGTATTTTTTTAGGCCTAAAAGGTGGAATTGTCCCATTATCACCACCCGAGCATATATATATACTTTAGTTCATACTTTAGTTATTTAGTTATCAGTCCCAAATCCTACACATTGGAAACCTTACCTTCATTTTCAATACTACGCAGAATTGCCAATTCATCCATAAAAGCTCTTGCATATATAAAGTATGCTGCTCTAAATTATTACTTTGTATGCATCAACAATTAGGAATTAATTTCCTACAGTGGTTAAAAATAATATTTATACATAAAAGTAATCACTTCCACTCTCTTTAATACCTTGATCCATGCTTCTAAGTGTATGAAATAAGTCAGAGCAATTACTCTATAATAGCAATATTCATTTTGTATTCATGGAGGTTTTTTGAGGCATAATGAATAGCGAGTGGAGCCAGTGATGACAGTAGACGAAGACTATGGTAAGGTCATTTATTCGATCTATGCCCATCTTGTTAGGACTTGTCATTCTGCTCAGATTTATTTTATTTGAACATTAATATTTATTTAATAAATCTTCTGTAATTTTATTTCAACATCTAAATTATTTTATTTACTTTCATTTATTTGCATTCAACTATGTTTTCTCAATGATCTACCCTCATGTACAAATCAAATCTTTATTTGTATCCGTTCCAATTGAAATGAGGTAAATTATTCCTGTATAGGTCTGCTGTTTCTGTTTTTTGTACTTTTAAATAAAGTTTTCTTATTAAAAACAATTCAGCGCTCTCCATATAGGTCCATGACCGGAGGCACACTATGTGGACAAGGAATAAAACCACTTTATCAGTAGTTTATTTTACATGATCTAGTTAGGCATGTCTGGGACACATAATTAAGTACATTTTCAATAGGAAACATTTTAATAGTAATACTACATATAAATTATTACATTTTATCAAACTTCTCTTTGCGTCCCGGGATAGGAAAATCCTTGGCACAAAAAGGTTATTTAAAATGTGAGAGAAATATTTCGCTAATATAAAATTACTCTGGGGTTCATAATAAGGAGTCTCCTTAAAAGGAAACAAGAATCCAATTTCAAATTATCCTAGTTCTTCTAAGCAAAAATAAACAGTGCTATACAAAACTACAGTTTAAATTAGCTGGCTTATAGAACACTAAGCAAATATATCACATTAAAACACATTGTTATGCACACAAAATAGAAAACAAAACTGAGAACATCAGACCACACATTTTGCGCAACACAATTTAACATCAAACAATCAAGCCATTTCCATGCAAAAAACCATGCAAAAATGGTTTCCCCCCAAATTATGTACAATACTGCAGAAGTTACATTTGGATTAATGTGTCCATAAAATTGTGTTCACACCAATGTATGGCCCTGCTAAATTATACATCTAGTGCATGCTGAGAATATTTGAGAATACCACAACCCTTGAGCTGGAGGAAGCTGTCCTTCTCTTTCAATTTGTCCAAGCAATGGCATATAAAAAGGATTTCAAAGCAGCAAAATCTACTGTTTGAAGTTCCTTCTCTAAAGCCAGTGTGTCTTTGAAAGAATCCTTCCATTCGTCAGGAGACCCAACGGACAACTGCTGAGCAAATACTTCAAACAATCCTATGCAAGACACAGTTCATGAAGTGTCAGTCCCAGGCAGTGCTCGCTTCCAGGGTTCCCTTCCTAAAGTAATACAGTAATCAGCTTTTCTTTGAAACTAACATGATTCAAAGGAGAAGATGCTGAACTGGCCAGATAGCTCATTGACTGCTGTGATTGACAAACAAGATCAGGGACATCACTGTACACACAGGAAGGAAAAATGCATAGTACGGGTATTCTCTGACAGGTTTCAGTATGAAGACCCCGTTCTTGTTGTACTTTCATAACTGGTGAGGTGGGGTGGAGACAATAATCTCCTCATCCTTACAGATGATTAATACCTGTAAGTCCATCCATCTCTCGATGAGGATTTATCCATTGAAAAAAAGTTTCCTTTTACTTGATAGTTAAAAAATTATAATTAAATATGCATGTGGGGAGATGCTTTGAACCAAGGTAAGAAAGTTAACGACTGAAAGAGTCTAGCAGATTGCCTAGAACTCGTCGTCTGAGGTGATCAGCATGACTTTATCAGACTTCCTGGAGCCCTTGCTGTTGCCGGGGCCTGCCTTTCCATTCTGGTTGGGCTGGATCACCTCCTGGGTGGACTGCTGTGTGTACTGCTGGTAGGCGGGCGAAAAGTTGTGGATGGCATCTTGGACCATGTCTCCGGGGTTGATGGTCTCCTTCAGACCGCTGGAGATGCTCTGCATGGGGGCCGGGTTGTCTACGGAACCTGACAGGAACAGACCAAAACAACAGCTTCATGTATCCACCATGTGACACCAAATTCCTAATCATATACATGCTTTTTTCATATGTCAACTCTCAATTGATTTTTGAACACAACGGTTCGCTGATACTAGTTACTTTTGTCTAAGTGACCGGTATGTGCCCTTTAGAGTGTTTCCCTGTTCCCTATGCTCAGAGATTAAAAGTTAGCGATAGAGGATATGGTAGGTAAGTGACAGAAAAGAGGATTGATTGAGCTTGTCTTTGTGACAATAACATACTGTGCTCCCCAAAATGTTGAAAGCACAATTCAAAGAGCGCCTCAAGGCAGGCAGACTTTGCGGGCCTTGTGTTGCAGGGTCAGGAGGAGTGAGTGTCCTGTAAGTTGAGTGGTCTGAAAAGGTGTCAGAGCGTCGTGTGCGCCTGGGGGGGGGGGGGGGGGGGGGGTCAAAGACGTGGTTAGACACGCTTTCCTGAGCTTCCAGTTACAGATGGCCTGTTCAGCAGTGCTCGGGCAGCAGAGAAAAGGACAGCCTGAAGGGATTTCAGCCTGGCTAACCTCTGCAGACACATCAAACACCGTCGCCACAAAATAAGACACCGCCAATCAGGGCTGATGGAAAGGTTCCACTGAAACTACAACTCAAAAACCTCCGTGTCCGATATTGTTTTGGCAGCGGCAAAAGGTAAAGTAGAATCCCTAATGACCCTTCAGCAATCTAGACACAGATCCTGCATTATAACCCCAATTATACACAAGAGCTCAAGAAATGAGAATGATTAAGTAGTAATGAGCCTGTAAAAGGTCTGGAATTCTTAATATCACATGATGTCACCAAACTGTGAAACACAATTAAATCAAATGTGCTTCATTAGGCTTAAAAGGGTTTGAGCAATTCGCCAAATGATCTATGTTGGCATGAAGAATAGCCACCGGGGAAAATCAAAGCCTCAGATATCTCTCGGATCTAAAGCAAGATGAAAAGAATACTTTTTTTATCAAACATTTATAAAAAAAAGTGCGACACTAACAGCGCTCATCGAATTTTCGTTTCTTTCATCACGACGAGAAGCTGAAGACCACGGTGGGATTACTAAAGCAGGAAACGGTGGGCTGAAATGATTGAAATCGCAGCAGAAGGCTTTCCCCCCTGCTTTCCATTTTGTCTTCTACTGGTGGAAAGTATTGACGTCAATAGGCCTCTCGCTGCCTGCCATACGCCACGGCTAGTCCATGCAATCCTCTCCATCTCCTGCCACCGTGTCCCCCTGACCTGTGAGTTACCACGTGTACCCCGGGGGACTACAGCACCCTACGCTGACCTCCAGGACGGCACGTGGTCACTTTCCAACTCCCTCCGACCAAAACTGTAACACGTACAAGCTGGGCCTATATATGGAAAAAAGGTCGACATCGGTGGATTTCTCAGCGCTTCTGATCCTTAGGTGTGTGGCATGGCTAATCTGTTCTGTCGAGGAGGGAAGGGTAATGAATGGGGGAACATGTCAACCTACTTCAGGGAGGGGGACTGGGGGTGAACAAGCTGTGTAATGATTTTTTTTTTTTTTTTTTTTTAACAGCTTGTGCATCTCCTCTCTGCCGAGCGCAGTGGTGTACCTGGCGCTTCATTTTTTTTCTCCTGATAGACGGTGCAGGTGAAGGCGTAGCGCAGTGCAATGGCAGCAAAGAACATCTCAATGCAGGTGATGAAGTTCTGCCAGCCTGCTGCCACTGTGCCGGCGCCGACCTCTTGTCCGTCGATGAACAGCGCATTGGGGATGACCCCACAGCGCTCAAGGATGGCCAGAACCATTCCTACAATGGATTGAAGTTTAACAGAAATTAATGCAACAGAATCCAAATATATATAGTAGGTGCACAGAAATCAATATACCGACTGTCAAGTGTGTGAAATAACAAAAAATTTAAACGAAAGAATACTTGGAGAGGAGCCGGCAGGGACCAACTTGCCTTGCCAGAAGGAGAGAAAGATGACAGATTTGATGGTAAGGAATTTGAGTACGGGTTCGTATGGCCTCAAGAGGTCACTAGTGGCGAAGAAGAAGAGGAAGAGAGCATAGAGGGCCAGGCTGACAGAGAAGTTGTAGACGATGGTAATGTAAAGGTATCCTCCATTCACACTGCACGGGGAGAAAAGGATAGACACCTTGGTTATACATCTCTTTACATTTCTGTTCATTGATATAGAATTGCTTTGAACTGTACATATAAGACGGTTACAGATTTCTGTCAATCTTGGTCAGGATAATCTAACATGATTTTGCAGTTTCCGAAATTCTCCGCGATAGAGCCATCTTTGTAATAATAATAATAATAATAATAAATTGTATTTATCGCCGCTTTTCTAGACACCCAAGGTCACTGTACATGGCATAGAATATACAGTTAAGGCAGTACAATATACACAGACTTTTATGGACTCATTTTGGCTGCATAGGCCAGGAAACAGGAATCTTTGCATAAAATATAGAATAAGAAAAGGTGAATGGTATAAAATGATGGGGAATGAAAGGCGCTGCTCACTTAAAATCTCCATCATGATATTTGCCGAATGCCTGTAGGAGGATGGTGATGACTGCCATGATGGGTTTTACAACACAAAACTGAAGAGTTGCCTGAAGAACAAAATAGAATGCAGGAGGAAACACGTGTCAGCGCTGTCATAACCTTTGACAGCTGTTGAAAAATGATATTTGTTCCTAAAGACATGTATTCAGGGAGAAAGAACTGAAATGGCTGAATTTACATGCTCACTGCCTGGCAACATCCCTGGAAACCATGAACATTTTTAATTGCATGGCAATGTAGCTGTTGATTTTACAACTGCACAGAGATGTGGTCTAGTAGCTAAGAATATACAGAAATAGTGAATAGTGAATCCTATAAGATCGTTTAACTGTGCCACCTGAGAGAAAACATTGGTTGTGCTTTGAAAACACTCCACGTAGGAGTCCTGTCAAAGAATGCCAAGTGTTTATCACACCCTATTAGGAAAAAAACATTTCATCGTCTTTTCAACGGTTTGAAGCTTCTCATATCCAATTTCCATCAATGTAGAGCTCACGCAGTGCCCCAAGACACTTTTAGGGCTGACAGCTCATATTATTTCTCTGTGTTTATTACAAAGCTGGCTTCCCCACCTTTTGTCGAATTGCTATTGTTTTCTTTTTAAACCAGTTACTGTTATGTGATGAAAAATGGGCAGCCAATTATAAAAGCTGTCATCTGCAACAGTGTGCGGATCTAAATTAAAAGTTAAATGACAGAGGATGTGGCACCTCAACCAAATCACTATTTAATGAAATTCATATTTCCAGGGTGGCTTGTTTACCTCCATCAAAAAATAATTGTCTCGAATTCTCAAGTCACAGGAAAAAAAAAAAAATCTCACCTGTTTACAGAATCGTAAAAAGCCAATGGAGTAGGTTGTTCCAACTAGGCAGCAGGTACCATACAGGCAACTGGACCTGGGAAAAAGTGAAGAACAATTCATATGCCATATCATTGTTTATGTACAGTAGATTTACATATGGTCTCATTACCGAGAGAAATGGAGTGCACAGCACTGAGCAATACCTAGGAGTTGTGTTAACTGATATATAAAGTTACAGGAGTTACCTTGCATTGTGGAATTGTGACATTGGGGCTACACAGGATGACCTAACACTCTCTTAAAGTGGGCCACTGGGCAAAGCACTTGTGTAAGGTGTAGCGGAAGATAGCGGTATGCCAGAATACAATATCTCTCTATTGTCTGGGGAACGGGAAAAAGAACACTCACTGAATGGACTTCCCTCGGATCTCTGACATGATTGCACTCTCCCCCCCGAGATACTCAAAGGACAGAGTCAGAAAGTTGTAAATAACAAATGCTGTAATAAACGAAAAGGACAAAGTTACATGTACTCGAACAACAATACATTGGGCATATGTTTGCACAAATAGGGGAATAATATGCATTATTCAAAATGAAGGCTGCTTCTTTGAGCAAGAAGGAACCACCTTTTCTAATATTGTAATATTTTCTCCCCAACAGTAAGAAGCTTGGGATGGTTTTCTGTCCTATAAATCTCTCCTAATCCTTTGTTGCTGCTATTTCAGGAGGGCTTAGACAAAGCTAATACAGGTAGAGTCTACACTATCATGCCAGTGTCTGGTACTTTCTTTATCCTAGCCGTGGCATTAAACGGATTGTTTATCTGCAGAATTTCTACAAACTAGAAGTCAGAGCCGATACAGCTGAAAGCTACACCCTTTCAAAACAAAAACAAAAACACGTGAATTCAAATAGGTCCTCTGTGAGAGAAAAACCAGTTAGTTCAGTTTTTCCTCTTAGCCTCAGGTAAAAGGTATAATGCAGCTTTTGAATTAACAGAAACTAATCGTGTTTCCTTAATATTTCACAGTTCAACAGCTGCTGTTCATTAGACTTGAAATCACATCCCGCTATTGTCTACATGGCTTGCACACACTAAGCGCATACAGCAATAAGTGTGATGTTTAAGTAGGGCTGAGTGAGACTTGGCATGGGAGCAGGTAAGGATAGGACCATAATGTTTGTTTGTCATACCTTCATAGCAGTCTCGGACAGAGTCAAAGTAGACATAGTACTGGTCATTACTGATGAAGAGAAGGCTGAGCCAGGAGTCAAAGGCATATATTGGCACAATGAAGAGGATGCGGATGATGTAGCGCTGTTCGTTGGGCACAGAGTAAGACTGAAGGTGTGTGTAGATCTAGAATTAGAGAAAGCATATTAATCACTCAATATTGCAAAACGAAACAAGGAATGCAAACGGGAAATAGCCAAATTATATTGAATTAGAGAACAGCTGGGAGATGGTTTAAAAAAAAAAAAATATCTATTTTCTGAACAAAGGCACCAAGGTAAGCAGAGGGACTTTCTGCTGATCAAGGAAACCTTGCGTGAACTTGACTGAGCAGTGACTGCATGTTCTGTTGGGATCAACTCTGCACTATAGTTATCTGTCACTGCAGCATGTTCCACATTTGGGACAGATGATAAGCGCAAGGAACTAAAAGAGGTTCAAAAGATGACATTTTATGAAATTAAACAGCTGGGCCACAAGGGACACTAAATCGTGCAATAGGAAATATCTAGTACTCTGTGAACTAAATTCCAAATGTAAGGTGACAGGCTGAGAAAAAGACACTCCATAAGTGATTCAAATTCATAAAACACATTATACATTTAATGCAGAACACATGACACTTGAGGTAGGACAACCCAGAGTGTAGCATATCCTCCATCTTATACTTGCAATAGCATAACCTTATTTAAGCATTTATCCATATGTATGAATTGGGTTTCTATTGTTTAGTTTTGATCTCTGGTGCAGTCAAACAAGCGTTCTTAATGCATTGATAGCAATTATCGATTGGACATTAGAGCTTGCCCAAGGTGAGGGTGGGCTTCTGATTTATTTGGGCCTCTTCAGACATGAAGCGAGGCAGGCTGCAGACGGGTGTCCTCGTTTATGCCTAAATCATTTGGAAAAAGCCATGCTCCTCCAGGCGCAAGAATGATGACCTGACAGTGAGACAGGGTTGTTCCCTAGGTAATGGTTGCAGGCAAACTCAATACATCTGTAGCTGTGCTGTAACCCAAGTTATTTCCAGGCAAGTTTCAGCTGGGCTGAACTGGCAAGGAACTAATCTGACTCTGGTCAACAGTCAGTATATAGTGGTCTACCTTGGCACCCCTTTCTCACAGATCTGAGGTTTGAAACCTCCAGGCAATACAAAAGGCTTTTCTGAATGTCTTGTCGATACGAAGACCAAACTATAAGAAAGTAAACCTCTCACTATTGTCAATGACCGTAGGTCAATAACGGATGGCAAGGTCTTGGGAAACCAGTTGACTCTAGTTCTGCCATTCAAACAGACATTAGCTCTGTTAATAACGAGAAAAGATACTCTATGGATGAACAGATACGTACTAATAGTTAAGAGTTAGTCTTTGTAAGCAAGAGTCGGTATGTTGCTTGACGCCTGACCACTTTATCCTCTACTTAATGCCTGATGCAACCGCACATACTTCTGCATATAAACTGTACACATAATTTTTTTATTTCATAAGAAGGTGTAAACTACATGGACTCTACACTGAGAAAAAAAACAAAGCTCAAGTTAACAAGCATAACAAGTATAAACTGTAGTTGTGACCTTTTGAATGGAATCATGTTGGACTAAAGCCAACACATAAATGGTTTCCCTGGGGTCACCCTACCTGCTGTAAAAGAAACACAGGATGACTGCATTTGCAGCGCCCATATTTATTGGTTTGTCAGCAAAATATGAGACCCATCCCCAATGCTGACCACCATGAAAACTCAGCACACGAACCATTTTGCTGATGGTCTTCTGAAAAACATGACTATCTTTTATAATGCCGCTGTGAATGCGATCTTAATATTGTCTAATTTTCCAGCTGATAAGTGCTAACACACTGTGCGGTTGATAAAACCTTGATGATAAGCTATCACTATCGTCTCTCCTACAAACCAAGAAACACTTGATAAGGCCATGAGCAAGAGAACAACCTTTAATATAGTAATATGTTAAACATCCTACGGTACAGACATTGGCTCTATAATATATGTATGTTTTTATTAGATTTTTAATGTGTCATCTGATTTTAGATGTACTACTCTACATGTACTAACTATTTGGTATATAAAAGTGAATCTGATAAACGTTTTATAGTCCCAATTGTTTGAACATGACTATGACTGAGTAATGCCCAGGGTGTTTGCATTGTGAATTTATCAGCATAAAGAAACGGATGTAATTTGTTGCCATGGTCAAGTGTAGTGCAGAAAACTAAATCACTAAAAGACTATGGAACTATCTAACAATTAAATATTGTTAAATTACTGTATTGACACGAATACAACAAAATCTTTTAAAAAAAACATTACATTTTAGTGATTGTAAAGTAGGTCTGGCTGTAATCAGATACAGTATTCAAAACAAACGTGGAGGCTAAATATGTGTTAGACTTGAAAGAGAGTCTCATCCAGTGGCTAAGGAAGAAACTGTAAAGACCCTACAATGCCCAGCAAACTTTTGTTACAATTTGCATTTATTTGACTACACTGAGTCAGGCCAGCTTAAGGCTATTATTTGAAGGTGTGGGCTGGCACTGCTTTGCGCAGATTTTTGTTCGTGAGCAAATGTGCAAAATATCCTACAGGCTAGCATGAAACAAGAGGAGGAAAACCCACCTGATGGCAAGTAATGAGCAGGGCCGACCAGACAAATATCCCTGAAATAGCCTGGGCGGCTGTTGTGTTCAAAAACATTTGGTCCTCAATGATAGTACCGTTTCCTGTACGAATTATAGTCATGTTGGAAATGTCTGACTTGTCAGGCAGAATTGGGAATGGAAGATGAACAATTGAATCATTCTGGAATGTCCCTGAGTCCATATCTTCCAAAGAGCTATTCATCTGAAACAATAAAAGTAAAAGGATTATATGGGGAAAGGACATCAACTTTTCCTAAAACTCGTATGATTCTAGATGTGAGACCTGGCGATTACAGAATGAGTCAGTGTGGCAGTGGCTAGTATGACAAAGAAACCAAACCTTATGACTTCTCTTGATTAAGAAAGATAGCAGGTGCTATTGACTGGCCACAAAAATAAAGATTGATAACAGCTATGGACAAAAACATGTTGTTGTAAACGCAAGTTTGTGAAATACGCCAACTAGCATCCCTTTCGTGTGTGACCTATATTCCCACAGCTTACCTTGATCTCGTGAAGTGTACTTTGAGCTTTATCCAAATAAGAGTAATTGACTTAAGTTGAAACACCAAACAAAACTGCCTTGTAAACTTTAAAACCAATACCCAATTTATTGTATTGAGAGGACAAATAGTTATAATATTGTCGCGAAGTGGCTTCCTGCCAACAGCCCCGCAAGATTTTTCAAGAACAATACTTCCTTGTTGGCGACCAGGTAAAACAAGGTCGAAGTCCACAAGCGCTGTCAGTGTATGTTAGTTGTAAGTATAGGCTACCTTTTAACAAATAGAATATGGTCGCTAAAGAGTCAGAGTAGGCTACAAAAAATATATTGCTATTGAACATAGAACCTTCAGTATCCAAGTTCATCAATATGCATGACCGCAGGTAAACAAGTTTACGACAGGTGGTGTGGATAAGAATGGGTACGTCACGACGTCACGTAAGTGAATCGTCATTTAGCCATTGGTATGATCGGCAAGACGTCACCAGTGTTGCTTCGTCTAGGCCGCGCCTCCTTTTTTGGGAAAATAAACCAACCATTGCTTTCCATTAGATCTAGGCAGAGCTAGTAGAGGTGTAAAATTAAATAAATTGCCTGCACAATGCCAGAAGATTGCAGTGCCACATATTACAATTAAATGTTTTCCATATTGGGTCCGACATAAAGGCAGTATCATTAAAAAGGAAAAAATAACACAAATGTACACTCAAAGTTGACAAAGTTGTCCAAAGATACAGTTTATTTTCATTGGATTCATTTAGTAAACCTAAGGCATTTAGAATGGGTATACATGTCCTACTTATTTCCCGTTTCATAATTTTTTTTTCGCAGTAGAATTTACTACCTTTTAACCATTATGAATCTACAGTTTTGGTGGACATATTATTCCAAACTCAATAAATGCTTTTTTACACACTTGTGGAACCCAATTGCACAGAGGCTTCCAAAATGAACAAGAGTGCACCAATGTGAGTAGGTTTAATTTAGTCTGAGGCATAAATGATGCCGAAGGTTATGAGGACAACTCGATTTCATAATCAAAAACAAGGATTATTAGTTTAAAACGTTCAACAAAAGTGTCTGCATGAATAAACCCCCAAACTTGCTGTCAATAGCATAATGGTGTAAGTATAAAACCTATAGGGCTACTACCCACGCTAATTTAATATTTTATGTAGTTCATATCTATTCAAAACATAGGATAATGCTTGACCTGGGGTCTGCACCCAGCCACTAGTAAATAACTTGTGTGGTTCCAGAGATGTGTAATTAATTTTAATTGCTGTGTAAAGTCCTACGATAAACATTTTTTTAATTAAAATGTTAATTATTGCAATGGATGGAGCTGGATTTCTTTCTTTTTTTTTACAAATACATTGAGGTAGTAAAGTTCAACTTCCAGGCTGGTCTTAATTAAACTGAATCAATGTTGCAAAGTACTGAAAGTTTTTTCTCATCAAAACCTGTGGTCATTCTCACGAGGTGTTGTCAATCTCATCAAGACTGCTTTTCAAAGTCAGTCTAACTAAAAGTTGTTTTCTATCTCAGCATAATTTCTCATTAAGACTTGAGCTGTGTTCAGAATGGCATACATCCTTAACATTCTAAATATGATGAAAGACTTGCAGAATGCCAACAGTACTTGTATGTGAAGTTTGAGTGTAGAAAATGTTTCCGGATGACTTAAACTCCTATTTGGAAAATAATTTGAGTACCTGAGATGTTATCTTACTTTGCTACTTTAAAGAAAATAATCAGTCTTTCAATATCCACCACTTGATAAGTTAATTGATTTAATTAGGCATAAATAAAAGCTAATCACGACTCTTCAAAATACAAAAATCCTCTATTAACAAACATGTAGGTCTTGACCTGAACAGATATGTTTAATAAATTGGTATAATACACCATATGTTACAATAAAAAAATTATTTACATTTACTACATTAACAAACAAGGCAAATAAAGTCATGGTATGAAAAGGACAACAAAAGCAGGGTCATGTGAGATTAAACACAGGCAGTACTTTTAGTCCAACTCTAGAAATATTACCAGACTTGACAACTCTTAATCACATCTTTCATGTTTTTTATTGCTTCTATTGAACAGTCCTTTAGTGCCAGCCCCAGTAGAACGGGTCTGTTCCCTGCTTCTTGCGACACAAATGTTCCAAGGTTTTTGGCACATACATGTGTCAAAGCCTGCAGAAAGACAAAAAATACATTACCATTTTGTTAAGATAATGTCTAAGGCTCTGTCCACACGAATATGGATATTTTGCTAAACAAACATTTTCCTCTACATTTTGGCCAGTCATTCACATACAAACGGCATTGCTGTCATGTGGAAAGCACCTTATTCTGACTAGATCTGCATGCATGTGCTGTCATCATAGCCATAATTTAGGCCCCAGCCACACGAATACGGACATATTTCTAAATGTATTTCCCCCCTTCACTTTAAAATCTGTCCACACGACCTATGTTTTACAAAATATCTCCGTACACATGAGAATGCAAAAAACAACAATAAACGCTCAAACAAGCATGCCGGGCCAGCAACAAGCCGGGAATGCGTGAAACCATAGTTTCCCAAACGCTCCATTTAACGTGTCCACACGGATGCAGAGAAACTAGAGTGTTTCAAAATCTTCACTTTAGAAGGCTTTTAAGTGCTCTAAAACACTGTTTGCATGTGGACAGAGCCTAAAACTACAACTTCATAGCAACTCGAGTGCAGAAATAAAATAGCTCTGTGTTTGGGCAAAATTACCTCATCCTTTCCCAACAATACTTTGGTAGAGAACATTGGAGTGCTGATGTCAATGGATCTGGAGTCAGGTGTGATAGATATCAGTGACCCCATTTTGCCATACTGAGTTAGAACTACAAATATGTAGTTGCTGAATTCTGTACAAACAACCTGTGTTGATATTCCATTGATCATTTTCTCTGTCTGTTTTGATCTGATGAGAGCAGAAGTAGACATTTTGTTCTTCAGTTAGAAGGTTTGTTCTTCAGTTAGCTCTGCAACAAATGAAAAAACAAATACGTATAAATTAAACTGTGTTAACAGGTGACCGAGTTTCAGTGTTGTATGAAGACACATAATATAAGGGTAATGTACAGCCTACTGGTGATACTAGTGTGCATTATAGAACAAGTGGGCGCTAATAATCAATATGCTGGTCGAAAGCTAAACTCTGTAAACAGTAGGCTATACGTTTAGATATAAACTGTAGGTTAGATAGCAATTAAAATGTGCGTAACAGGTCACAATAGAGAAATGGAGCATAGCCCAACACAGCTCTGCGCATTGACATGCAAAGAGAAAGTGAAATGTGGCTCAGAAATTGACCAAACTGGTGCAACAAGAGGCTTACAACGGGACCCTGAAGCAGCATTGACTGCAAACGTATGTAGGCAAAATATAATGTTACCGCGAATAAGAAAATTATAAATAACTGATAGTTAATCAAGGAAGGGAAATATTTACCAATGTTCAAATGCAATTGCAAAGTTTTATGTTTTGCGGTCTTCACGTTAGCGACCATCCAGTAGGTAGTAGCTCCAGGAGAATGCCGCTAGCTAAGCTAGCTAACTTCCTGTAAGTTATTCTGCGCAAGTGCGCATCAGCAAAGAAATGTAGAACGAGAACCTGCCCCTGTCTGTCCCTCAGCCAATCGCGATCCTCGGCTCTTTTGTCAGCGGGTTGTTATATGGCTTAGAATGGGGAACAGTGGGGAACAGCTCCTGCGTCCTCTTAGCTACCTTTGGCTTCTTCCACTGACACGTCGTGTCTGTGCCGCTTAAATTGTGGATAGCAAATACTTGTAAATATGGCCAATGCGGCTGAATGGCTGCATTTGTATTCTCCACTTGGGCATTCACATGTGTGGACAGAATACCCTCTACACCTTTAGAGACCTGTATAGTGGAGGGTTCCATAGTTAATTTGTGTAAAATTATTTTATGGGGATAATAATAATAATTACATTCCACGTCCCTAGGACCAGTCTACGATGCCAGGGGTCAGCACGCCTAGGTCCCCACCTATGCCTGCCACCCGATTGGCATTGCACCCGATCCCAATGTCTGTCCCTGCAGGTGGTGGGCCCACAGGGTGGCTGCTCCATGTTGTTACTTCGGGCTGTGCCCGGCCACCTGGCCCCATGGGTCCAGGGTGCCAGTTTCCCTCTTCCGGCCACCAGACGCTTAGTCTGGACCCTCCCCTGGGCCGACGAGCATCAGGGACACCCCCCCGTGACCAATTTGCCATGGGAGACCCTACCAGGGGCTACTGCCCCCGACAACACAGCTCCCAGGGTCACAGGGACACTGAAACCCCTCCACCACGTTAAGGTGGCGATTCTCGGTGGAGGAATCTCCTTCGCGTCGAAAGGAACCAGATGAGGTGGTACGGGCATCTGATTAGGATGCCTCCAATCTCTGTACTCCCAAAGCGAGAGCTGTGTCCGGGTCCCGTTGGAGGTTTTCCGGGCACGCCCTACTGGTAGGAGACCCCGGGGTAGACCCAGAACACGCTGGCGAGATTATATACCTTGTCTGGCCTGGGAACGCCTCGGGATCCTCCAGGAGGATCTGGAAAGCGTTGCTGGGGATAGGGACGGCTGGAATACCCTGCTGAGCCTGCTGCCACCGCGACCAGGCCCCGGATAAGCGGAGGAAAATGGATGGATGGATGGATGGATGGATAGATAATAACAATTATAATAATAATAAATGTAATTCATTGTGTTAAGTGTGATATTACATATTTCCAATTAGTACTCCAAAATGTATTCACTTTAGGTTTATTAAAAATAATTGTAATCAGATTACTTGTTTTTCAAATATGACCGGAGCTGAATATAGTTACTTGATTTTTGTTTTCTGAATAGGTAACGTCGTTACATGTTAGCTATTCCTAACAACCTAACACTGCAGAGAGCTTTAGAGAGAATGAAAGAGAGAGATAGATTCCCATCCATGTAAACGGCCTTTTCTATTATACATGTATTCTCAAGCTAGTTGGAAAGACTCTTGTCCTAACTCCCTGTAAACTGCCATTCCTATTATCAATGTATTCTCAAGCTAGTTATAATAACACATTATACTATAGGCATGATGGACAGTTCAAATCCCTTGAAAGAATTCTGAGCGCTTAGGATGATATTAAAGCAGGGTAATTAAGGTTTGATTGTCTCATTTAATTGCTGTGGCAAGTCCCTTCAGCATTTAGAATAGAAAACAGTAGAAGTTGAGATTGATCAACAATGGGATCAACGAGAGAGTCTTAATTTTACTGTACTCAGATATCATTAAACATGCAACTTGCACTTAATTAACAATTACTAGCCGTAACCCTAACTTTGTAAAAACTTTCTTGTGCTGCACTCTTTGGGTCAATATGGGTATTTTCAGATGAAAAATATGACGGTCCTCTCATACCACACTTTTTTATTTCCCTGTATTTCTGTCCTATCATCTGTTTTCCTTTTATGTAATTATTCCATATTGTACACAGAAATGTGTTCAAGGACATGCAAACACATAGAGGCACTGCATATAGATACATACATAACCAAACACACACACACGCACACGCACACACACACACACACACACACACACACACACACACACACACACACACACACACACACAATGCACTAAGGTCTTACAGTGTCAAAATGCCATTTTAAATATGAGTAATTATCTCTTAATTGTAGGACAAGCCACTTCCTTCCCCTCGTCTCAGCATTTGAAATTCATATTGAAATGTTCATGGCTCATCAACTCTTTTTGACAATAAGAGAATGGATATGATGCTTGGCAAGTCTTTACCCATTTACATTCTAGTCAATGGCACATCCTTAAAAATAACTTTGAGACACTTTCAAGATTGCAGCATAGTGTGAAATAATGTGAGTAGACAACTTTGCATTTATTAATTTTGAGGAAGTCATCATATCAGTGTTTGGTGACAATAGGCCTCGTACAATTGACACGTGGGAGACAGACAGACAGACAGACAGACAGACAGATATAACGACACACTCACTTACACACACACACACACACACACACACACACACACACACACACACACACACACACACACACACACACACACACACACACACACACACACACACACACACACACACACACACACACACACACACAAATCATTCCCCTTGTGGCCACTAGAGTGCTGTGCTGTATTGCAGATTATAACCAACTACACAAAACAAATCGATAGCACAGATAGTATGTTAATATTATAGTTGCCCGTCATAGTACCTCAGTACTTTACTCTTGAAGTAATATTACACTTTTTTACATGGTAGGGTCTACATGCTAAATATTATTTAAAAAGAGTGTGAAGGACAACCTTGAAATTACGTTGGTTTCAATTGAAATTGCGAGCTTCTAGTGCCTGATATAGCACCGTTTCAATGCTCATGTAAAAGCTTCACATTGTTCACCATATTAGTTGGATTAACTAAGTAATTATAAAGAGTTGTGTCATGCGTCTTAATACACTGCTGCTGTTACTATACACGTACAGAATAGAGGACTACGCTACTGTGCAAACATATAGGAGCAGAGGAACGTAAATCAGTGGGAAGGGAGGTAGAGGAGTGAAAAACAGAGTAAAGAAGCGGAGTGGGGAGTGGAAGAGACTGTTTCTCAATCCCAGCAGAGCAGCCTGCCCCGTGGCTACACCACAAGCTGACCTGGCACATCAGTCTGATTTCATACAATGAGGTATGATGGTTTCATACAAACATTCAACATTCAAAGGTGTTTTTACTTCCAAAATATTTCTAGATTGAATTAGGCTAGTGCATAGTCCTTAATTTAACAATTTTCAGTTTAATTCGTTTTTTGTTTTGTATTCAAGAAACAGTGCAGATTACAGAAATCATCCCACTGATTTGAACTAGACCAACTAAGTTATGTTTGTCTTATGAAAATTACCCTAAATAATGCTATTTTATAATATGATCTATAATCATTTTGGTTTGACCTGCAGAAATTAAACTGAACAGATGCGTGCAATCATTGTGTGTTGGTCCCTATTCATAATTACTCTATTTGAAGAAACCTATACAAACATGTTGGTTGCCAAGGCCTATCCTCTAGCTCTGAATTTAAATAGTTGGAAATTGTTTTCTTATCTCCAAATGTGTAACCGAGTCCAATATTTCAGGGAACATCACCTCACTGCTCAAATAGGTATATATAATATTATGAGAAAATGCTTTCAATCTCGTATCAATGTTTCTGCACTTCTGTGTTTCCCACATGATCTGTTTTTTTGTCAATCTCCTATTTGTTTGATGAGATGGTTGAGATCTTGGGCAATTATGAGAGCGTTGTTACCATAAGATGGCATCGATGTCAGCTCCCTCACAGTAAGAAGGAATTAATAAGGTTCAATGACACCATCCAAAGATGAACAAATTTGGCTGATGAGTTCATTAGCTGCAATCAATTTGAAATGGCTCTTGAAATGTGTATGTAAATTAAGCGTGAGTGGTATGCCCTTTAGTATTGTTTAAACTTTCAGAGCGCTGTAACATCTGCCTTCATTCAAATAACACTGCAAAGGTCTGCGATTGATTTTCTTGTCCTCTTATCAAAATGTATTATCAGTGTCCCTAACACACTGAGATATGATTAAATATTGTCAACCATTATTCTAGACCTTCAGTAACCTGCTGTGCTAATTCAATCATTAACAACATAATAAATAACTTGTTCTCTGTCTTTTTGATGGACAACAGTATGTTATTGTTTTGTATACTAATCATTGAACATATAAATAGGTGCATGTTTGAAATGCATATATTTTCTTAAACAGTCACACATATGCCATGCAAGAATGTAGCTCTAGTACAGTTTCTGTGTCGCACTTTACTGCTCAGATGATAAGCAGCTCTCTTTCAATAATTGTCACCGTCATTACTGGCATATCAAGCTTCTTTGTCCTCGTCACTAACTTTGCTGGGGTTTGAGATCAATTTGGTTTCAGTCCTTTGTTTAAAATTGTTCTATCCGAGCGTGCTGCTATTCACAAATGTATTGCATCTCTAAATGGTTATTTCACATCACGACTAATAAAGCACCATCGGCATCAATTGGTGGTCTAGGAAACACTAGGCAAATCCAAAGCAGCTCACCACAGAAAAGTCTCAAGGTGGCTACATTTTTAATGACTTTTGGTTTTTAATTGAACACGCGGAGACATTCTCAAAGCCCAGGAGAGCCATGGGATGATGTAATTCTGAATGTGGAACACTGCTTCGTCTTCTTTATCCTCGCTATTCTCTCAAATTAGAAGATATTTCTTAATTCTTTGGGACTCGCCATCTTTGATTAAGGCCTTGCCCAGAAAAAGGAGAACGACACAGTTAAATTAAGGTAAAAAGCGCGTAAGAGCTAGTATCTTTTCACACATTCAAGGGGGTTTCATTTTAGATCAAAACCAAAGTGAGATAGCATGCATATTTCAAATAGCACCGAGTTGAGGTCACGCTCGTTCATGTGTTATGAGAAGACATGTGTCTCATTGCGCACTGGAGATTAATGTGATTTATCAAGATGCCACTAGGAAGGTGCATGTCCAGTGTCCACACGGGAGTTCTTCTGTTGGCACAGGCTTCGGAAGCAAGGCCAAAATGAGTTCAATTCTGAATCCATCAATGTATAAAACAACACGGGCGCTTTTAATTTTCTGCCCAAATCGTTCCCTGTATGCTTGTAAATCTTTTAGCTGTCTCTTAAAGTCACTTCTTTGCAAGGCCATCTCATGACAAACTCAGTTCTCTGAACTCAATTGTCTTCCTCGCCTGTTCCCATGCATGCCGAGAGCGAGGCTAGGATTTCTGCACAGGAGTAGGAACCTTTTAATTACCGCCATGTCGTCCAAGCAGAGCCACGGGGCCAAGTAACCAGGTAGAATATAGGAGCAATAAACGCCCGTTAACTTTCTATCTAATTGGTCCTCTATTACAAAGGGATATGGGGTTGGGTAGGCAAAGACATTGTCAGTTTGAAACATTCATCTCTGTTTATGCAGATTTATTTATTTTTAGGTGATTTAGGTAATAGTTTGGGGTGCCTCACGATTTTGCCGATGTGTTCTACTAATTCTCTATGAGAACAGTTTTACTTTGTCAAAAGATGAATTACCATATTTATAAAGCCCCGATGTTTCCCTCCGCCTATATTGACTACAGGCAAAAGTAATCTTGCAGATGGATACTGTGCAAGCCCATCAGTATCCTGACATTCATCATGACTTGATGAATACTTTCAGGCCATTTAGGTATTGTTTTGCCGAGGACATAATGGGCTCAATATTTTACTTTGACACAGCAACATCTCTGTAGGCGGGCCACCTTAAATTCCTTCATCTATCCAGCCGCGCTCTGCCAGATGATTGGGCAGCATTTTGGGAAGACTGAATGCAGGTGAGGTGGCATATCTGTGATTGTGCGTTGGCTTTATTTACCACAGCAGGAGGCACAAAAATACATTATACACATGTGGGAAAAGGTCAGGCAGAAAGATGGAGAGCAGCAGTAAATTGCCATCCATCACGTCCACAGCCTTTTATGTTACCCAGTCGGTCATATGTGGCCATTGTGAGGCACGGGCTCTGACCTGGTATGAGCACTGTCTGTTTTACATGAATCTGCCGGGTTTGTTTAAATTGTAGGATAGATTTAATGTATGACGTTGTCCTTAGGATATAACAATTTGATTAATCCATCAAGCTTGTGGACATGGGGTGGAAAGGAGTTTCGTCCAAGCTAATTTGATTCTTGATGTAACATATCGTAATCAGTATTGGCAAATAGAATATTTTCTAATTCCATAGCTCTGACAGTGGCCACTCAAGTTTACCATAATGTTTTTTTTATGTTTTCACAAAACTCAATGACAGGGAAAAGAGTAAAAGCACTTTACAAATGCTTGCATTCCCTCCAGAGAATAAATTATGTCACTGATTTACAAGCCCTTAGTCGTAAATGAAAAAGATGATCCACTTTCACATTAAGCGATCTAGAAATAGAGTAGTGGTCTGGATAGGGATTTCCATGTTTCACCCTGACAAATGTTGACCTTCTCAGAGACATGAGGTTAATTGATGTTCATGATTCACAATCCCATCTACAGTATGTGTTGATGGATATTTCAAATGGTAGGATGATATTTGTAACATTTGTAAACATAGGATGAATAACATAGTAATTCTCTCTATTCTATCTAGAAGAAATGAGTTGGTAGCATGGCTCATTAATTACAAATTTATCCTTGAATGTCTTTTTTCACATTACTCTAAAATACTGTAACTAATTGACATAGGCTACAACCTATTTTTCAATTGGGCCCTTTGAAAACTCCTACATCCATTATAGTACATGTACACGTTAACACCACAAATTGTATATACAGATACACACAGATAGATAGATAGATAAATAGATAGATAGATAGATAGATAGATAGATAGATAGATAGATAGATAGATAGACAGATAGATAAGATAAATACTGTGAAAAATAAAACATTTGAAACTAACAATTTCCGTTTGTTGTTTTTTCTGTGTACTCAAATTGGCAACCAATTTGTGTAAAGCGCTTGAGTCTTGAGAAAAGCGCTAAAAACCAAGTACAATGAATTAGAAATATTATTATTATCATTAATTTAAATAAAACATTTACCGACAGTGGAAACACCAAAACCAACCAGATCAGTTCCTCTTTGGGTTCTGCGTCCGAGCACAACATCCCAGCAAATCATAATTGCTTCATGGCACAAAGGAACGTTGTTTGTAGCTGATTGATTCGGCCCTGACTGAGATCGCTAGTAAGTGAGGCAGAGTCCCCAAACTACCTTCACTAGTCTATAGAGATTATAGAGTTTGCAAGGTGTGGAGGCTAATAACAAACAACATATTTAGAAGAGGATTCTAAACTTGCTTTGCAACAGCAGCTAAAAAAATTATGAAATGATACTAGAAAGATTCCTTGGGTCCAGTGCAGAGCTCGTCATTGGTCACAGTGGCTGTAGGACCTATGTGTGGGAGTGTGTGTTTCTGCGTGTGTGTGGTGTAAATGTAGACAGAGGAATAGGGTTGAACGAGTTGAAGAGGTTTATACCACTGAGACTCTCAGTACTGTTTACTATAAAAAGCTATATAAAAAGGTTCCCAGCTAAACTAGGAAAATCCATGAATTTTCCAGGAAAATCCATGAATTTTCCAGGAAAATCCCAAGTCCATAGTTCCTCATGTGTAGCTAGTATCCAGAGCTTGTGTGGTAGGGCATGAATCTGTCAGTTTAATGTGCTCACTGAGCGGGAACATTATGTTTGACTTCACCTGTTCTTATCTGCCCCTTGGTAGCATCCTTCTTGTGCTCTAATTTGCATTTCTCTGAAAGACATTCTTGTAATTATATTATTCAAATGAAGACTATCACAGAATACAAAATAATAATATCTAAATTATAACTAAATGTTATAAAATGTAGTACTCGTTGTGGTCATAAAGGACAGTTAGTTTCCGAATTAAACATCTTGATGAACGATTACAGCATAACCTGAAATACACAGAAGAAATTATCATTGGAACTTCAAACTAAATGGCCACATGTCACAGGTTTTCATTGTAGTAGACTAAACACATTTTGAATAACAGAAAAAAGTTTCAAATCTAAATTAACCATTTTTTAAAGACAGGGCTCCAATGCACTTGCCATACATTCATCCACAATAAACGAGGAGTTGAAGTGTTTATTATGATTTCTTGTCATTGACTCCAGTCAAGTTGTTTCTTGTGGACAGTGCTTAGATAAGGCCTCAGCCAGTGCTAGTGTGTTCTGTTCTACATGAAACAAAAAACATTCTGCCCTTTGGTGTTTGTCACTTTCAATGAGGTCTATCAAACAATGTGTTAACTAACATATTTGTAATACTGATATCTAATCTGAAGTCTTCCCAGTCATTGTTGTCTTTAATTTATTTCATCTTTACATCAGAAATCCACAGTAGAGCAAAATTAAATGTTTCCTTATTTTTTATTTACAAAGTTAGTAAGGAATAATGGCTTCGTTTTAAACCTCACCAAACCTTTGCTCCAGTTTCACTTAAGACACAAGGCCCTCAAGCTCTTAACATTTAATTAGACATATTTAATGATGGAGCTATAGTTCCAATCACCTCCTCTGCTGTAGAATTAAATAGCACAGTCATAAGGGGAACATCAGTTATTTTTATTATGTATTGTAAGTGATGCAGGTATAACACCCTGCTGTTCACCCTGTTATAAAATATGTCTTTTGGTAATGGATGGGTTTCCCCACAAATGTCCCATACTAATAATAGCAAACTGTTTGCTCCTTGTCACCACAAATCAAGATGGCAGGCTGAAACGAGAGCAACCAGGTACAATTACCTTTTCTGTAATTTTTTTGCCAAGATAACCTTGTCTTTATTCAGTGCAATGGTGCTGTACAACCATCCAGCTTGTAAGCCACCCAGATGTTCTTGTTTATTTCCTTTCCAAGTTATATAATGGATTATGGTATTATCTCATGTTTTTAATATTATGCTAATTGTGCTGCATTATTTGGACCTAATTAATGAAATCAATGGATGTCGCCAGAGGCACAACTTATAAATGGTTTAAACTGAGTTTCAGCACTGGGTCCTTCGGAGTAAACTTTGTGATAGATATGAGGCACGTGCTAACTTAAATGGCATATACTAACTTTATGCAAACTTTATTGGCACACCGAACATTGCTTTTAATCTGTCAAGCTGATGATTAAGCTAAATATTTCATGAAAGCATTCATAGTTCAATTCCAACACCGATGTAAGCCTTTCTTTCTCTAGTTATGGTTGGGAAAATTTACATACTGGAATAATCAAAGTAGGTTTAAATCGTCATGTTGCACAGACATGACTAGAAAATGCAGGGCAGTTCAGTAAATTATTAAAATGTTTGTCCTTGAACACAGATAACTACTGCTGGTACTGAATCATTCCTGAGTAGAATATGCAGGTGTATGTTGCCATGGTAGTGGACTGAGATCAATGGGTACAATGTCTATTTTTCAAAATATCTCAATGTTTTGAAAGATTAAAGTTTGTAACTGCATCCATCCTCCCCCATAAACTGAGTCACAGTTACTTTTCATTTTCTCTTACTTATTACTTGCTGCCTACACCGAAAGCTTTCAAAAAAATATGCTCTAATTTTTTTTAAAAGTTTTGTTTACCAAACTTTTGCATATATCCACTGTATTGTAGGATAACAAACTGGCAAATCAAGTTTCCATACGTTAAGATGAAGATATTGGAGCTATCTATTCCTACAAGTCATTTCAAATTGTGATACAAGAAAGGGGTCATGCTTGTGGTATTAAGCCATCTATTCGAGACATATTCATACATTATTTAACTATGTAAGAATAGCTGTTTTCTATCTGCCTGCAAGAAAGTGTGCATTTTGTAAGATCAGACCATATTAAAAAAAGAACATGCTTGCATAGTGTGAAATGATGTGGCAGATTGTGTGTGTGTGTGAAGTAAATAACAGTCAAATAGATGCAATGCTTACTGCTAGACCTGAGGAAAATCCCTGGATACTTCAACATTCGAACAATATAGGTAATTGTTTCTGGTATTAATTTTCAGTGAAGGCTTTGAATTCATAAGTAGCTTGTCCTAGCTTATCGTTGCATTTATGCCCATTAGCACAGACCTTTATATTATTGTGTTATTTTTAGGAGAAGAGAAAAAGCTTCCTGTATAAACTCACCAGCACTCAGAATAATAGGTACTGAATGACCTGAAGCACTGCCAACATGGTTCAAACCTAGTTTTAATCTAGTTCAGGAATTAATGTGTTTCAGTCTTGGGCTGTAATCCAAAAAAACTATTTAGGAGAATTATTGGAGGCACATTAAGTTGTCAACATAACCATTCATTCATTTAAAACTTTGTTCCGAAACAACCTCGTGTATAAAATGTACCGTTACATAAACCAGCTGCCGATAGTCATAGTTCAATGGCAGAAATACAGTATTGGATAGAAATAGGATGCATTCGTGTATGATTAGACATGTATGCCTTCATTGTGTAAATTACATGCTTTTCCTATTTTTTCAACCATTTGTTGTTCTGTGTTTGGCTTTAGTCAACAAAATAGAAGTAGCTGGCTATGTTTAAACAAATAATGAATGATGCTGAACTTCTACAAATGTCAGCAATCTGCACTAATCTTTCACAGCACGCTGTATCAGTTTAAAGAGTATATCCAAGAATAACCGAATGACAATAATGATACAAAAAAATTTGGAATAAGGTCACTGACCTAAGGTTAAACCAGCAGCCATGAGTATTTCAAGTGTTTCCATGATTCTTGTAGTCCTCAAATGGCTTTTTAAATCGCCTCAGATATCCACATTAATCAAGTCTAATCAAATTATGAGGTCAATTTACTTAAAGTCTGGTAAACCAGCTATGCTCTTCTCATGATTGCCATTGAATATCATCATCAGTTGCAAAACTACATAGTACTTTTTTCATAATAGTATTTTTGCTTGAGCAATACCCGAGGCACTCTCTAATCTCAGAGCACCATATGGTTCAAAGTAAGGATTTAATGCTTACAGGTCGAAATTAAATTAACTCTGCCACGAGTTCCAAACAGAATCAAAAGTCTGCAAAACATGGGCCCCTCTTGTAGTTTTCGTTTTTTTTTACACTGTTCTTGTTTTGTTTAAGAGTTGTATGATGTGCTCATCATAGCAACATTCAGAGGCCAAAACGAATGGTTGAAAGTAAAGGTCCTCCTCTGTGTTAAGTTAATGACTCTCCTTCCTCTCCTGCTCTTGTATCTTTGAGGAGAAAGTCAAAGGACTTTAAAAGGGCTTTCAGTGCTTCGCGCTTGCAGTGACAAAGGCAATTGTTTATTCAATGTTTTTGTTAATATTGGCAAGATATTATATTATATTATAATATATTTATTATATGTCTCTTTTAAATATCCACTGAAAAATCATGTAAACCTATTATTCACAGTAGAAAGCAAAACTTGATTCTGTTTAAATAAGCACACAAACTTCTTGGTGATCTGTTTGTTTACTAAACTTTAGCAATCAACGGTTTATTACATGTGCACACATTTGCCATTATTACGTAATAAAATGAGCATTCAAGAGGTTGTTCCCTTAATGAGACACCGAGAGGTGATAAAATAATATTGTTTACACTGGCAATGTTAATGTACGGTTCAGTTTTCAGACGTCTCTGTAATCCATAATGGTTGAAAAGAAGAAAACACTTCAAGAGATCAATACACTTGGTTTTTACACAATTTATTTTATGTTTGTGTGACTGCATTATTGATTCAGAGCATTTCTGAGTTGACTGTATCATAAAGTAAAGTAATAGGAAAACATCGTGCCGTAAGCAGGAGATTTAGCTTGTAACATAACACGTTATTGCACAGTTGTGTGTTCCGTTGATCGTCTTGCAATCCAGAGTTCATATGGCAAAGCCTATCAAGATCATAAACTATTTAAATGACAGAAATCTTTTATTGCTCATGAAATTATCATTATGAATGCCTTCACTTTCAATGACTCACCCTACTGACCTTCACAAAAGAGTATGAATGTTGCCGGACTTTGTAATTAACATTGGTAAAAAAAAGTCAGTGGGTTATTTTTGCCTTCGTGCTGAATAAAAGTTATTTTCGCAATGAAGTCCTTGTTGTTTTTTTCTTTTGTTTTTGAAGCATTCAGCGCAATTACACCATCTGGGTGTCACCATCCAGGCGGACAAGTATGGAGTGAATGAAATTATAATATATACCCTAATTAATACTTCATCGCACAATGATTAAAAAGGCAACAAATCACACGGACAACTGAGGTGTGCCGTCAAATATCAGATATTTCCATCCACATGTCATCATCTGATGAGTGCACTGCTATGTTGCATGCCAGTGTATACTATGTTTTGATGTTTGGTTATCCATCTGTTCCCCGTCTCTTTCCAGGTGACCTCTGTCTAAATTGCTCTCTAAACAGATGTATGACTTTTGACACTACGGTGATGAGAATTAAAGTGCGGACTGGAGGTTGTGTATGAAAAGCCATTCCCTATCAAATAGGCGTAGAACAATTTTTGACTGAACTGTGCGGACGCCAATGCCGAATTTCAATCTCTAATAATGTAAATTGTCCAAATAATTGGCAGTACACCATCTGTTCCCAATTAAAATAAAGATACATTTCTAGCTATGCATTCCTTGCATTTTGTTAATAAAGTAAGCTCAGTTTTCTGGTCTAAGAGCTTTTGAGGTCTGTGTCACTGTAAACTTAGCTGGCTTTCAAACTAGGAAAGGAAAGTTTTTCACCAAGCAGGCAGCTTTATCAAGCTGCTGACTGACTGATTCGTTTCCTGCCTGTTTTTTAGTTTCAGACAGTGAAGACTCTTCATCAGTGTTCCGCCTTGTCCTCATCCTCTGCTACTTCCTGGCTCACTGCACCGCTTGATTGTATGCAGATGAAGGGACCTGATGAAGTCATTACGTGTGCAAAGGCGTAACCACAGGGTTCCAGGCAGCTTTGCCACTTGAGTCCTATTTAACAATGAAACCCATGGAGATGAAGTCTTATATGCACTGAGCAATATTGATTTTAATATACTGACTTTTTCAGATGTTGTGTATATGGTGAAGTTAAACATGTACTTGTGGGCAGAAGAAATGTCACGGGTCCCACATTATATACACACACCTCAACATCTAGAGCACTCACTCTTGGCACAGCAACATTGCCGACACTACATACATTAGTAATTTATTAGCGGTCGCTTTCTCTTGAGATGATTAAAACGTGTGTCAAAAAATATGCTTGTCCTTTCCATTTAGCACGGCAAAAGAGTAATGAGCTCAACTAAATACATATCTGAAAGAATAGATTAGCTGGCCTCTAATTAAGTTCCTAATCAGCACGCATTATGTATGTTAAAGTATGCTCTGAGTGCCACCTTGGTAGTCTCACAATAATGTTTTGATTTCATAGCACAAGACATCTTCAAGGACCAAATTGAGGCAAACAATGTGTAAGTGTACAGAGTACATTGCCTGGACTAAACCGTTGTAGGTTTTGTTTGAGGGAGCATAGCATCACCTTACAGTCAGCACAGTTTTAGAATGAGATGTCTTTGGTTGAATGATATGATAAGGCTTGTGTCAGTTTAGATCAAACCATCAACAAAGAGAGCAGTGGAAAATAGCAGCTGGGTATGAAAAGAGGAAATGTAACTGCTGTTTGGGAGGCAATGTTAATTGGAAGGTTGGCAAATTCTTAAGATTTATTTCAAAGTGTGCATTGTTTTGAACCATTATACTGTGCGTCTTTTAAATGGATAGTTATTGGGCTTTGAAGCTTGGTAATATGGCTACCGATCGTCGAAAATGGCCTTGCAATGACAAGAGTGTCAGAAAATAATGAAAAGCACTCTCATTCCAAAACAAAACTCAGTGTTAATTCACTTATCTCCCACATCTGTTCTTTTAAAGTGTTACCAATTACAGCATCTGGAGTTTGCGAGGACAGCCATATTTGCAAAACATTCCGTCAACATTTACCTACATATTTTTTATGTCGCATTGGGTTTGCACTGTGAAGATACCAAGGCATGATGCAGCAATGGGAACTGTTGAAAAGTAATTTACTGGCTATCTATGTATTACTCAAATGCACTTCCACGCCTTATATTCCAGGCACTAGTGGCCCGAGTGACTCCAATGCATTTGGAGACGACTGCAGTTTGTCCTTGACCCCCAAAAATATTTAATGGAAAGCCAAACATATTGAGCCATCCAGCCTTTCTAAGGACAACATGCAGTCTCGACCCTTTGGCTGGTTAACAACTCAACGCATTCATCTCCAGCTGACAGAGCTGAAGTCACAGAGGTCGACATTGCTCCGCTGTGACCACGGGCCAGCTGCAGACACATCTGAATCATATTAATGGTCTCATCCAGTGGCCTGTATCTAAGATAGCAGGACGGATCCCAGTGATTGCCTCTGTCCCTAGTCGTTAATATCGGTGGTAAAAACACAGTATCATGTTAGTGCCTGTATGTTTTAGGAACCTGATATTTCCTTACATCTACCCACTGCCATGCACTACTCACTGTCTGACAGTTCTGAAGAATACCACCTAAATCTCTATCCTGCTCAATTAATTGAGCTAATTCATTTTTAATTAAGCTAACTTTCTATGTTCATCAGAACAAAAGCTTATTCATGATGTGTAATGAAATCATTACTGAAAAACAAATTTTAAAAAATGCAAGAAGATGATGTTATATATGGTGGGAGTGAAAGCAGCTTTTTGTGTCATCTTTGCTGAAGTAACCCAGGTAGGCTTTTCTGTCGACTGCCTCCATACATTGCATTCTTCACACATGAGAGCCAAAGGCCTGAGACAGGACACGAGCTGCTCTCAGCGGGATTGCCTCTGCGCTGTCTCTGTCTCTGAGGGCTCTCTTGCAGCGCATATGTAAGGCACAATCCATTCAGGGCATTGTACTTCTATTCTGCTTCACGTACAACACAGCCAAGTAGCATGTGTTTTAGAAATTACCTTTTATGTGAATAGACAAGGGAAATAAAACATACTCAATGTGTTGTGTGTGTTTATCTGAGATCTGGGTATACTGGAGAAGGTTTTGTAATTATGTGGAACAATTGCAGGTCTTGTCTTCTATGTTTTATGTTTGGGTAGATATCATCCAAGTATCAACAAAGAGAAGTACTGCCTTAAAAAGTTGTTTTTTTTTGACTACCAGCTAAATATGCTATTTGAAAAGTAAAGGACACGGATTGCTGTGTTTCAACTCAGTGCACCAGTTTCCTACCATCTGGCAAGGTTTTCTGGTCTGTCTTTTGTTTACAACTGGACGCACAGCAGTTGATTTGGGTGTAACTTATTGAATTCAGTTAGTTTATTCGTTCCGTAATTTTTTGGTCCTGCCTCACCGCTTCAAATAATACAAATAAAATGATGCATGGCATGTGTGTTCAAAACTCTGCTGATACAACCAGACCATATTGGCATCAACATTTTTATTTAAAAGACAATATATGATTTAATAAAATCCCTACTTTATGGGGTTGTTTGGCGTTTAGAGGCATCAAATAGAAGCAAATCGGTGAGTATCAAAGTCTGACCTTTTCTCAAAACAGCATTGGGCTATCGTTTTTTACACAATTAAAAAGGCTACTCTAGAAAACAAGCAAGCCCCCTTTAAGATGAATGTATGAAGAATGTATGGGCACTAATCCAGCTGCGCAATAGGAAATGTAAGGGTATGTAAGCAATGATGTCAGAGAGGTGTATCCAGTCACACTAGCTGCAGGCACAGGGAGTTTATGAGCAGCCCTGATACACTGACAACCATCACAGGCTCACAGATTGGACGTCAGTAGTTTGAACCCCTTAACCCCCGACCATTGTGGTTTCAGAGCATTTCGCTTCACGATAAAGTCCCCAATCGGTTCTTGGCTAAAAGGCCAGACAAGCTG
Organism: Galaxias olidus; assembly: GCA_026901105.3. Taxonomy (NCBI): domain Eukaryota; kingdom Metazoa; phylum Chordata; class Actinopteri; order Galaxiiformes; family Galaxiidae; genus Galaxias; species Galaxias olidus. The sequence goes on from JAPMUY010003760.1 coordinate 782,781, forward strand.
AGATCTTTGTGATGTTATCCTTAGATAGCGACAGACCTTGTATGTTGTCCTACATGGGGAAAATGCTAATTTCCATCTCAAGATGCCTGATTTATTCATACAGAATTGCATAGGGATTCATTTATGTGGTTGATATGATGTCATTCTCCTTTAGCCTTTGCTTAGTTGGTAATGGTAATCAGCATCATTGTGTCATGATGCAAATTTTTGTGGAAGGCCAGTGGAAGAGCATTCCATAGATATCACAATGGAGACACCGCACAATGCTGATTTGTGTCAAGTCACAGGGGCACATTGCTGTGCAAATTTTATATGGGAGTGGCTCTGATGAAAATCATGTTACCAGGAGGAAACACTGCATATTATCACTCATACACAACACACAACACACTGCGGAATTGTTTCGATTTATCTATGAGGTCATGTACTGTGTGATAATCATCACTTGCATAATTCAGCAAATAAACTGATTGAAACTTGTTAAATCTATGTTAATATGAGAACTTCAGCCGCGTGGTAGAATGTTTGTCCTTGGCCAATGGCAAACAAACATGGCAAATAATAGGAACTTTCATAAAATATAAAAAGGTAAGATTAAGGAAATAGCTGATGATACCTACCATAAATAACATTGTGAAACAAATATAATAACAAGCCAGAAATACTGTACGATAGACTGACCTAGGGGCTTCAGACTCATTCCTAGGTCCACAGTAGCAGCGTGAATACATTGACCTGAAACAACAACTCTCATGGTACAATGTGAGCCTACGGTAGTTAAGTCTTTTCTGAATAAAACATTTGCTAATTTGCCACTAAAACATTATAAAACATGTGAATTAGAACAATAGAATTCCTTGAGAAAAAGAGAGACTTTGATGATGCGAGCCTACACAGTTTTGCCCTGACCAAGTCAATGAAGTTTAGCTCTACCCTTTGAAAGCCTGGTTGTAAATATTGCATTCATTTTGGTAATATTGAAGCACGGTTGAGAAAACTTAAATCAATTTCTGGGTCACGCCATGACAAAAAGACAAATATTTAATGGATTTAAACTTTTAGAGGCTGTGTTTCAGTGACTGATTTTATGTGGGACATGATGACAATGCTGTTGGCAACAGAAAAAGATTGAATATGAGGTCGGCTGAAGGAGTGCTATGAAGCGCATGTGCTAATAGACTGTGCCACACGCGTTACAGTACTACTGATTTCATATTGTTAACACTATACAAATAAAGATGTGTTAATTATTTTTATCTATAATTATAAAGTACGTGGTGTTCAAGGTTTTTGTTTCTAAAATAGTGTTATGCTACCAAGCAGACAGCCTTCACTGTCAAACTTAATGATTTAGTAAAAAGGTGGTGGCTTGAAGAGGTTGGGGAAAAGAAAGGGACACAGTCAACTTGTCTATATAAATATATAATCAGCAGTGACAAAGGCTACTCTATCTGCCTTTCTGCTTTTCTGCCTGTCTGCCTGTCTGCCTGCCTGCCTGCCTGTCTGCCTGCCTACCTGCCTGCCTGCCTGCCTGCCTGCCTGCCTGTCTGTCTGTCTACTTGTCTGTCTACTTGTCTGTCTGCCCGTCCGTCCGTCCGTCCGCCCGTCCGCCCGCCCGTCCGTCCGTCCGCCCGCCCGCCCGTCCGTCCGTCCGTCCGTTTACTGCGTTTATCTATTTTATTCAGAATAACCCTTGCCTCTTACAAAAAAAAAAGCATGTTTCTGTGAGAGGAATTGAAGGGGAAAGAGGCCGCTTTTTTGTCTCTTCCCCATCTCTCTTAAACATCAAGCTTTGATAAAATCTCATACACAACAATTTTCCATTTGGTTTGGTGTTAAGCGTAAGGAGATGTAGGGAGCTGACTGATATTCAAAGCGACTTTCTCTAGAGGTGAAGAGTGTGAGATGGAGCAGGCCCAAGGGAGCAAAGCACCCATAGAGTCTAGCTTTCTGTTTTGAAAAGCTCAAAGACCCTATAAGCCTACGTTGGTTTGAAGATCAATTCGCAACTAAAATCTACATCAGATCTTTCGAATTACGCATTTGATTTAAAATGTTAACATGAACTATTATTGATGGAAGTGTAATTGAATTACAGAGAATCAAACCTGGTTAATACATGAACAACCATTGAGAATACTCTCATTATGTAACATGAAGTACTGTCTATTCATTTTAATGCAATCCTGTCACATTAATTTCCTAGCAACTGAATCCAGCAGCACATTGTGAAAACAGTCATTATTTAAGCTTAGACCAGCTTACACATATTAACATTTCACAGTGCAAATCTGAAATGAACACTGTCATTATTCCTAAAACGTACAACCTCCATGACTTCATGAGTGAATTATTGAACAGTCACCTCAGACTAATATGCCCATACCGAAATGAAGAGATTTGCTTAATGGATGCTTCAAATTTTTATTCAACGTTCATCCTTGTTGGAAGTGGTACCTTAAGATAATTACTGAGCCAGCAGAATTAACATCTTCATTTTGAGTTTGTGTGTGTGCGCGCATGTACACCTAAATTGTATGCATCCCCAACCATCTAGCTGACCTACATGTTCCAAGAAAGAAGAAAAGGCAACAAGAATGAAAACATATTTCCTGACAAAAGTTGTCGAGATGCTCAATGTCTTCTTGTCGCCTAGCGCTTTGAAACAAAACAACAACAGAACCATTAGGAAATGAGTCAGGTGTGTCTCAAGAAACACTTTCCGCCCCCTCTGTATCATACCCTTCACAATCTGTTTTTTGAGCTGGGGAATGACTTCGGCAAGGCGTTGTAGGCGGAAGTCCCTTGGTTGATCTGCTCAGAAGCTGCGTGGGCTGCCTGCTGGGCTGGGCTCTCTCATGGATAGGGCACTGGGAGGCCCAGGCACCCCGGCTGCTTACAGACACATGCAGACTGGTGGGCGCCCCCAATGGAAATCGCCTGCAGACAGAGACAAACTGAGCGGGATGCTATGCCAACACAGGGACTGAATTAAGCTGTAGTGCTGGTTTAGAAATGCACATGAATATGCAGCTTATTTAAAATAGTGTTTACAAAGTTTTAGATACAATAGGACAATACATGCAAAGCAACAGCACAATAAACAACTAAATGAACAACCACTGATCCAAATTTTTGCATGTGCAAATATGCATATAGAAACATATAAATGTATACTTATGTAAAAATACAGGAGACACATGGAGAACGAAATGCACAAATGTATCTTAGAGAACATATTGATATTATATTATATTATATTAACAACTTCACTTGAACATAGCACATTGTAGCATTTATGTTAACTACACTAACCAATTGAAAAGTATAATAGAACGACCACATTTTTCACTTTATTTATTATTTTATTGTTGCCGCATTATGTGTTGCGGTTTCTATTCATATCAAACAATGTAGGACAGTATCATATTACTCATCTGAATAATTAAACCAGTTTTGTTAGCCCTTTGGGCCATGAAAAGGATGCTGCTATGTGTGCAGACAGGTGAAGAGGACTGTTGACTGCACAAACGACTACTCTGGCAAGGAATCAGAAGATCCCTCGGTTTCACAGGTATGCAGCCAAGCTTGCAAATAAATGCCGTCTCTCAAGCCACATTCTTCATTTGAATGCAGACATCTTTTGTAGTGAACTGATCTAGCTCCAAAACGTTCGGCCTTGGTATGGGGCTGTTGATCCGAGGACAAAAGAGAGAATTCCCAGTAGTGGGGAATAGATCTAAAATATTTAACTAGCTCTCCATGAAGTTGAGACCTCTACCTTACCACTACATTGGTTAAAGAACACGCTTGTCTTTTGAGTTTTTGCACGCTTCAGTGGAACTTAGATGCAAAGGGACTTGCAAAGCATCATCTCCTTTAGGCATAAGCAGCTCTTGTGCCATTCAGTTTAGCACATTTTTTCCCCCAGAATCTTATTTTATGTGTCTTTGTCAAACATGGGCAGATACAGATCACAGAAACAGGTGTTATCGCCATTGGCGCTATCAGGGGATACATGAAATGTTGCCATAAGTCGTTTATTGTGCCTTTCAGCTAATGGAAAAGGAACGAGTGGAATGTACAAAATGACCAAAGCAAGTGCACTGGCCCATTTTAATTATGCATGCTCCGAATCCACCATCAAAATAGCATCGTGGCTTTTTCCTTGCAAGTGTATCAATCTTAGGCGAGCAGTATCTCCAGACACAGAACAAGGCCCCCACAGGGAGTGTTGCCCTAGCCTCGCTGTAGGCCACAGGAGCCAGAAAGGGCGAGCTGAAAGCACTGACGTCAGGCTGTTTCAGCCTCTTTTTTTTTTCTCTTTTTCTTTTTTTTTCTCTCCGTACAATCCACAAATAAACCTTGTTCGTTCGAGAGTCACAGGGGTAGAGGCTGCATGTCACAGCTGTTGGAATAGCGGCGTCTCTTTTGTAAGGCTTTTAGTGTGGGTGGTGTGTTTATCCCAGCGGCCAGGCTGAGGGAGCCACCACGGGGCCTCGGCGTTCCTGACTGACTGAGTACTGGCTGAGTTAGCCCACGCTCAGCTCTCCTCTCCTGTGAACCGCAGACCGCCTCGCACGCTGAGCTGCTGCTGTCAAATGCCTTCACCAAAAACTTAAGGGGGGAAAATAATTGACGCTAAATAATAGAGTGAGTATCACCCCCCACTGATTGTGCCTGGGTCTTGGGAGTCTGCTGAGGAGAACAGGACACCCACCGTATGGTGCTGAGCACAGACCAAACCCGAGGTAATGTCTTTATTTCAGCCACATCTCCCTGTTGCTGCTCATGGCGATATTTGATTTTCCAAGATGTTCTCGTCACTCTGATGCAGGCAAGTTGTACAATGACATAACTTTACAACGACAACAACTCAATATTGAAAGGATGAATTGAAGGGAAAATGTAGATGCTTCTCTCTCCTTTGCCAGCCAGAGAACTGTGCTTGCACAGTAAGTTTGTCAATTTGTAACTCTTTGAGATTCATCAATGTCTGAACAGAGTAACTCCTCAAACAGTTGATCTATGGAGACAAAATATTTAAATGAATGCAAATGGCACTCCCACGAATAAACGGCTTTGGCTGTGTGCATCTGAACCCATTCCCACTCATCGCAATACCTGGAGTGTTTATGTAAATGATTTCTCAAAAGCTCCTCTAGCCAACTCAAAGTTGGTTCACTGATCGCAATTCTTTGGCTAGGGCAATAAAAGTGGAACCGCCAACCGCAGAAATTTGTAATGTACATTTCTTATGTTTTCAATATATTTGCTTAAGCGTATCCTCAAGGGACACTCAAGTGCATAAACACAAAAACAGAATAGTCTGACACTGGGCTACTTCAAGGTCCAACACCTTTCATGTTTCAACGGATTTAGACTTGTAGTGCATTGACATTGATAAGCCATGTTACTGGAGATGTTTAACCACACATTTGTGGCAACCTGTGACTTGATGGAATCTCATTTCCTTGACATAACGCCATCAATAGGAGAGCTGCTGTGGGCAACAGTCCGACTGCCAGATGTTAAGATGGATCTGGAGCGTTCAGTGTCAGCAGATGCTCCATTATATCAACTGCCAGTCACTACGTCCTCCGTTGAATTACAACTACCTCTGTCACTCGGCTCACCGCCGAACAGGTTTAGCCCGCAAATGGATGATTTAAATAAGTAACACCGAACATTCCACCTGTTGGTCTTCTTTTTCTATTTCACTTAAACTGCATCTCTCACAATATGTTTCCCTGCTCACTTTTATTATATTTTTTATCTTGGATTTCATTCCAAAAGATATTTATCTGTATTCTGAAATTCCACTATGCACTGGTGGAAAATCAATTGAAACAGCTGGACACAGAGCATTATTATATTTGGAATCACTCTTTGAAGTTACATCTGAATTGGTTTCATATGTCCATTTACAATTGTTAGTCTGATGCATTTGTAACCTAAACTAAAACTTTGTCCAGATACTCATAGAAACAGACATATCACTTACATTTTGGTGGGCTTCAATTAAAGACTATTATGGTCTGCATGTAAATAGCAAGGGCAAATGCAGCAATAAAATACCATTAGTATATCACAGGACCTTCTTGGTAGTCTTCAGGATATTGGTAGGTTGTGGTTTTGAAATCTCTTTGCAACATACAGATCCCCCCTGACTTCTGTCCACACTAGGGGAATGTTGCATTCTGGGAACAATTGTTACGACTGATCAAACCCTTCACTCCAGCGGGAGAACACAAACAGCTCAATGTGCTTCTAAATAAACAGGTGTCTTGACCCTGTAATTGTTTGGCAGGGAGTATGAGCTCAATCTTAAACCAGACTGTTGTGTAGCACTCTCCATGGATGGCGTCCAGGGCCTAGGGTAGGGCTATTCACTGCAACGTTGGGTACCAGGGGAACACAGCAGGCTACCCCAGGCAGTTTCATAAAGATATTAGTGGGAGTGACACAGCGCTACTGCCAACCCTAGTGCAGCAGTGACGTGCCTGTTGGCCGACTTGACTGTATCTACGTCTCATTGCTCCAATCTGAGTGCTGCAATGAGACAAGGCATTGCATCCTCTGCGCCAGCTCCTCACACTCACACTGCTCCACTGTGACAGACAAGGATCTGCAGCCTGGCTGCTAGACCTGCAACCCCCAACCTACGTCACCGCATCAGGGTCTCTCCATAAATCAAACCCTTAGCAGTCCAGAGGGAGAACAGAAATGCCAAAACTTAGTGCTCCAACCTGTAATTGCTATTTTGCAGTTCAATAGTATGGACTCTTGTATTTCTCTTTAGTGAATTCACATAGTGCGTTTCACTTGGTGCATCGCTTCCTCACTGGTGCTCTGAATCTTGTGGTCAATAAACAGGTCAATGGATCAGGGCAAAAATATATTCATATGAAGGAATTATGTCCTCAAAATCCATCTACAATGTTAAAGTAAGAAAGTAACTGCTCGTAGGTAGTTTGTCGTAACTGACTCTCACTTTTAGAAAGCTCTCACACGTGCCTAACAGAAGGATTTGCTACTACCCGACAGGCATGAACTCATACCATTTATAGCCTTGCGGTGACAAACAATCTTATTACGAGATTTAAACTTCGTTCCAGCTGGACGCAGATCAACATGCTTCCGCCTTTTCTTGTTTTCTTTTGTAGCTTTACATTTTAAAACGGTACACCTTTGATTAGGGTTAAAACGTACTAAGTAAGGCAACGCAAAAAAAAAAACGAGGCATAATGGAAACTCTGGACCGCCAGTATGTTCTGAATACATAAAGGCGGGCATTGGAAGAGCTTTCAATCAGGGCTCAGCCTTGAATTAATCACACTGTTAAATGGATGTTTGAGACGTGTGCTTGACGCAGTGAGAAGCTGCAGCTCCTGTATTTCCAAGATCAAGAGAAACTCTGGATTTTTCATTAGAAATATTATAACTTCTTAAAAATGACTTGACATGTCATAAGGTACCAGCTTTAGATGGGGAAAGGCTAGAGGACTCTTGGTCCGCGATCGTGAGCAGGTAAGTGTCTCTGTATAGCGGAGGAATGTTGTCGGTTGCACTTCAAATTTGCAGGAATAGACTAACGACTGAGTTAAATCATGGCTACCTGTTTTGATTATATACTGTAAGTATTTACTCCAAGGCACTTTGTGTTCGCGATGATGCAAACATGCTTGTAAATAGTTTTTGTCAGCCTTTTTGAGCATGCTCATTTTAGTGGCTGCAACAAATTGTGGTTTATGTCTCGAAAAACATTTCAGCGCACTTCCATAATTTTTGCTGTTTAGAAAGAGGATTTAGATGTTGGACTACTGTATGGCTGCTTTAACCTACAAAACGTACAAAAACGACAAAACATTGTATTTGTTTTAAAAAAAAAAATCACCATAAAAGTAGATGAACGGATATATATGGAAAATACACGTTCTTTTTTACTACCGGCAAAACTAAGAATTTTAAGAGGTAGGTGTGAAAACGCAGTTAGTTTGAGTTACTTCAGCCTGAAACGTTGATTCAGCACCATGGACAGCGCCCGGTCCACTTGCCGCTAGGGTTCGCCTTTAACCATGGAATGTAAGAACATTAGTTATTTTTAAACGCTTATGTTTAAGAAATACCTCACCACCAAAGTAGACTTGCTTTGGTTTAGGCTACGTAGATGAACGTTATTCTACCAAATTCTGCCTGTGTACCACTCTCAAAATTGAAAGTTTTTGGGAATAAATCATGCACATTGACAGGTTGTAGCCTGTACTAAGTAGCCACAAGCTTGTCGCCAAATCTGATGGCAACCCCGTAAGAGCAACTACCCTACTGACCCAGCTAATCTCGTGAAGCCTTTGGGTGAGTATGTACTCAACTATTATTGCCAATGCGAAGTTTATTTCGCGCGTATCTGTACTGCTCTTTCAGACAACAGGAAAAACCTCGAAATAACTAGATTTTCAAAAAAAAAAAATGTATCCTTAGTGTAGAGAAATGTCGAATTGACCCACAACTGAAAAAGCTTTTACACAGCCTACTAGTTATTTAATATTGACCACGTAGCTGTACTGAAATTAGACCGTGATCTAAAAGCCTAGTAAAATAACACACAGTTTGCAATGTAGCGTTGACATAAAATGAAGGCAACTGTATTAATTTAATTTCAGTTAAAGATAAGGAATGTGACCCCCAATGACCACCTGACTATATGTTCCGTTTTCAAAAGTGACGTCTCCTATTCTCAGATGATGGTTCGCACTAAATTAAATCATATGTGGTGGATTATAAAATATATTTGAAATGTGAAGTATTTTTTTAAGATATCCCACTTTCTCTGATCAACTTAAGCAACCATATTTTACTTCAACAGTTTTAAATCACTTAATGAGCATTCTACTAGTAATAATATTTTACTTTTTTTATAAAATAATAGCCTTATCTAAGCCTAACGTTGTCACATCCAACCTTTTGTTTATGGCAACACAGTTATCTCTAAATTAAACAGGTCTAAATCTACACTATTACTATAAAAGTCACTTGAATCTGCAGGACAAATCCCAAATGAATCAATGTTACATAATAGAAATGTGGCATCAGAAGTATTGCCTTCTTTGCACTTGGTGTCCTAGTCTTTTTTAGGATACTGAGTTATATTATCTATTTTGTTAATTCCATTTAATTCAAATTCTAACTTAAGAAAGCAGGTTTGCCAAACGTGCTTTCACGTGATCATATTCAATAATATGTATATAGCCTAGTTTGCTGGGATTATATTATTTGTTTGATCTGCATAATTACGGATTAAATACTTTTGAATATCTAAACCCTGCCACATTTGTATTCATATTTTAAAACATAAGTCACAATTTGGTCCTTTCATTGATCATGTCATATTAATAATTTGTGTATATCAGGATTGGCATGTGGTCATTTGTAGGAATAACTTGTTTTTCTGCAAGTTTCTATATGTGATGTGATGATTTTTAAACATTTATCACTACTGTCGCTAAAGCTTTCACATTAGCATCCGTAGCCTATCTTTCTTTTCCTGAGCCCGTCTCTCTTATCTTGATTATGCAGCTTGAGAATTGAGTCAGCTATTTTGTATGCAAGTTGCCTTAGCTTGGCTCTTTGTGGAGGGGAGTGAGATCGTGCAAAGGATACTGAGAGAGAATTGCAGTCTCTTATGACAGAAAAGAGTGTAAGAGACTGGTCTGTCCTGTTCAATAAATTGTTGCTCGAAAACAGCCAATATGCCCATCCTCCATTTAGCTGTGACCTACTAAGCAACTTAATGAGAAGAGTTTTATTTTGTATCGCCAAGTGCAAAAATACGCTTCAGTTATTTCGTTTTGTCAATACTGTTGAACAGAGTTTACCCCTTACATTTAGCTAGGGCTGCAATCTATGAGGCAGAGAGAGGATTTGGAAATGTTGCTGCGGCTTCTGCCGTCATCTCAGTAAGGCATGAACATTAGACTTACAAGGATGCTAAACATGTCTCCCTAGAAAGAACTCAATAGAAATGAAGCACAAAAGTTCATACCAACCTATCATACATGGCTGATTTGGGGGTAAGAGTTGACCAACCACACCTCTGTACTCTTGGACAATATTGGTACTTGCACGCCTATGGTAAATGTGCTGGAGTATTGTTGGAGTCAGGCTCTGAAATGATTGAATTCACTGCCTGTTGCATTAAATCCAAGCCTGAGCCGAAATCTGTTGGCTATAATGTAAGTGTGGACATAATGATGCAGTGGCTGGTGAAAAATGTTTGCAGTGAGGATCATATCTTTGATGATGACTGTGGTTGTGTTTCAACGACACTCACAACTATTATTATAGCAGTGTAGACTTCCACATGTTGTTTGAACGTTTGTGAGGCTTGGCATACTGCATGCTTAAACACAGATGCTCTGAGTATGCAGTTAACAATGTGTGAAGTGTAATCAAGGAGCTATGTCTATGCTTTGTAGACATATGGTGCATCTGCTTTCCATAGAACCCCACAGTAGAAACCACCTGCATTAGATGCAATGCCAGGTAAGCTGTTTAGTATTTGAGTATGCATTAGACACCTGTGTCCTTGTTGCTGACTTCAGTTCAAATTGTACTTCCAAAACTCAGTCAGCCTTGGGATGGGAATTATATCAAATATTTGACTAAAACATATTTTTTGATTGAATGGACAAAATTGCATGGCTAGTGTTTGACACATTTGCAGAAAACCAATTTTATATATAATCATTTGGATATATTTTACTTGGCCATGTTTGTTTAGTTACTGCACACGGCTGAGTGGCTAGCTGCAGGCATGTCTAATCTGCTGCTAATCATCAGTGGCCCAACCCCCACATAGGCGCTAGTAATGCCAAGTAGGCTGTGGCATTTCTTTTTCGGATCGCGAAGGGATCAGGAGACTGTGGGCTTGGTTGTATTCCACTGATTTGCGGTGCCGGAACATTGAAGGTTAAATTCTATTGCTGCATCGCAACCTAGAACAAAAGTGAATGGTGCTGATAATGTCATTTTCAGAACACTTTTCTTTGAAGAAATAGAGACGATATGTAGGCTGATGGACATTATTTGAGCAATTCAAACAAGGAGAGTGTCCAACATTCAGGAGGGAATTGGAAGCATTTCAAGAATTGTTGGTGTCCAGGCTGTATCTTGGAGATAAGGTTGAACATACAAAGCAGACGTCTTTAAAAGCTGTTGCCCTTGGGCGCTGCTTCATTCGGCAAAGCAAAGATGGCACAATTGCCGAGATGGTATCTCCAAAAAAGCATACAAAATAGTATTAGCAAACTTCACCTCGAATCAGCAGCTTGTGTGACTCATTAACTGCATATCTCGTTTGCTGAAGAGTAGCCTGTCCTCTTCTCAGGAAGCAATGTGTTTACGTTTGCTCAGGAGATTTTATTGAAAGTGGCAGAGATGGTCATTTAGATTCTTGGTGTGATCAAGAAAACAGAGCAGGTGTTAGCCAGAGGCATTTAATACCCGACATTCAGTCTGACTTTAGCGTTAGGCCAAGTGTGTGTGTTGGGCTTTAACATCACAGCAACAGCAACCAGTATGTTATCCCCAAACCAGAAGCCCGATCTTTGGATGGAGCAAAGTATTTTGAAGGAGTAAGAAGAGTAATGTTGAAGAAAAAGACGAAGAGAAATAAAGATGTACCATTCACAGTATACACACACACACACACACACACACAGTCGCTAGTATTGACTATGGTTGTCGAGAACGTGTTGAGGGCTTTGCTCTGATTCCCTTTGCTGTGAGAATGGGAACACAAATTACTATGTGTTGGTCCCCAGCCTCCCGCTGGCTACCTTATGATGGAGCAAGCGCACACGAGTGGCAGTAAGAGGTGCACAAGGCTCTAGCCTTTGTTCTTTCTTGCCATCTTCTCTGCAAGATAATTAGAGACTCAGTTACAAAATACCACGGCTTTACCTGCAGGCTACAACACTGCTTGATGGGGGAAATTCTTTGCATGAGACCCCATTAAAGCTGCTGATACATAAAAGATTTGTCAATGTTCACTTTAGAGGCCAATTTATTGATTGGCATTTTTGAGAGTGTGTAAGCGAAAAAAAGAAAAGGTAAAGGAACATGCGTCGTCTCTCCTTTGTGAATGACACACACTCGTTCTGTGCCAAAATATGCCCACAGCGTATCTAGCAGAAAGTGCAGTGCTTTCAGGGTGAAAGGGTCAACACCATACTGGATACATAAAGTGATGCATGCGATGCCAATGAAGTGTCAAGCAAATTAATGATGATTACAGGAAGTGTATTCTCTATTAACACGTTCCTTCAGCAATAGTGCATTATTCTAAAAAGCTTGCCTCAACCATTATTGTCAACGCAGTATGGATGAAGAATCTGAATCGCCGATACACAAAAGTAATTTAAATAAGAACACCTCTCATTGATTATATTGCTTATATGCTCATAGATGTTTTAGCTTACACATAAAAAACAGAAAGGCGACAGGGCTAGTAATGAAAGTGAAAAGCCCTATATGCTGTTCTATAGGTGAGGACTATTATAGAATATGGGGCCCATTTTCATCAGTGGGGTTTGAAACAGAATCACAAACTCAGACGTGGGGCTTTCATATATTATGCATAACACATATCGTTAGGATTCCATTTTAACCAACCGCACTGATCCTGATATGAGAATATGTTTTCAACAATGGAAAGTCTTTTTATTTACACACCCATACAAAGACACACGCCTCACATACACATCTCACACACACACACACACACACACACACACACACACACACACACACACACACACACACACACACACACACACACACACACACACACAGGAAGTGCACCTTGTTCAATGAAGAGACCTAATACCAAACACTTTAATTGCCTCCTTGGGGAAGTACAAAACCCTACAAGACTGTCTAAATAAGTCAGAATAATTCTGGCCTATGTAAAATAAAATAAATTGCATGAATGTATTCATGACAAAGGTGGACAGTCACTTAAAAGTCTATCAAAAGTGGTAATTGGAAATGCTGTGTGATTGTTAAGAAGAGCTGTAGGGACAGATATGAGTTATAGATTTGATCATAACCCCTCCACATGTCTGTTTTGTTTGTTGTTTGAAGATGACTAATGACTAAGATGCTTGATTGGTAATTCACTGTAATTATAACATTTGCAAATCTCCACTCATTACATTCATACTCATTACAGAGTTAAATTATCACTAGAAATCTCACTGGTTCAATTGACTACAGTTTGAACGCTACAGTAGAGTTAGATTACAAATTATTATCAATTATTAATTGAGCGCACTAGTAAGTTATTTGAAAGTGCAAGACATGATACATTTATGGAGGTTTCAAACCATCCTCATCGTAATCAATACTATTTCACCCTCCTTCTGAATACTGATTGATGATTGATTCCCTCAGATCTACACTTGTGATACTAGTGGTGTGCAGGTGTGCTTGACCCATACAAGGCTTCTGTTTTTTTTATTTTTAGAAAGGCATTCAAATGTTAATATTATTCTGAGTAAATACAGCAAGCTATTGAACAATATTTGCTTTTTACCTGGCTTGTACATGATTTAAGCAAAGCACTGCTCCCTTTGGAATTAGCTACCCAGCATCTGTGACAAATGGAATGTTGAAAAAAAAATTTAAATAAGAGGAATTAAAGTCAACAAAACAGGTGTGGTTTTATGCAGCCAGACACTTTGCCATCTGCTTTCTGAAAGTCATCTTGCCCCTGGAAATACATGTGTAATATCCGTAGATCAGATTAATGGCTTTGTCCTATGAACAAATGCAAAATAACAAATCTAGATATTGCATGGCATTTATTTCCATACGTTCGTGTTTACGTCGAAAGGCAAAGCCTTATTGCCTCAAGTTATACAGTGTAGTGGCGGCCAAGCAAACACAATGCTCACGTCCCTACAGATGCATTGATAGTGGGCTTTTTGCCTCTTTTGCAATCACATTATGGGATCTATTTATTAGCACAGACGGCACCGGCACCGCATAATTTGGCCAAACCACAACTGGTTTTTCCTCCAACTTTCCTTTGTCCCACCCCTGTCTATCTGTGGCCACCACTGATGGGTTATCTAGGGTCTCTGGCGCTGAGGAAAATGGACTCTTTGCTATCTGACAGTTATATCTTGCCGTCTTTCTAGGAATGAAAGGACATGTTTGGCACATAAGGGGGCGCGGAGAGAAGATTGACTCAGTTCGTTGGCCCCAGCAACCAGGTACCAAGGGAAAAGCCATGGATTGCTCAAGGAAAAGCGTCATTAGAAGTCAGCTGATATCAAAGATCTTTTTGTCATTCCATAGGGACACCAGTCGCCGATTGTTCACAAGCCCCTGGCATGCAGCAGATCAAAGCCTAGTCCCATATTATTAATAATATTATTGTGGCTTTCAGAGAGAGGCACAGTTGTTGACCACCTAATACATCTTTAGGTCATACATCAGTGTTAAGTTGTGAGGTAAACACTGAAGTGGATTGATGCGATGGCCTTTCATAATGAAGAGTTGTGCTACACAGGTGGCTGCTGGGATGAGCCATTTCCTCCCATTACAGCCTCTTGATTTGTCTGGAATTGGCCTTACAGGCTGTCACAATAAAGGGCTTTAATTTGACATAATAGCGTGGGCCATTCACATCTGCTTAGGGGAGGTTAAGCCCAACATCTGTTTTGCCACCGGGGATCTCCGCGTCGCGCTGCCTCTCCGAAGATGGATTTCCACGAAACAAAACCGTGACTCATAAATATTTGTTTTGAGTCCCACAAAGGATGCGGTCTTGGTCTTCCATAGGGTTAGACGAGCGTGGCTTGATGGATGTGAATGGACATAAGGCGTGGCGCTAAGCAGAGGTGACAGCTCCTGCAGCACTGAGCAACCATTGGTCACACGGTAAAGGACGCGGTTATTGGGACGGGTGGCGTGGTTGTGGGGCTTCCCGGAGTACATCGGCTATGGCAGGGCTCGATGCACTGTAGCACAAGCTGCTGGCCAAATGGACACAATTGATGAGAGTGAATAGCAATATTTCTACCATATTTATGGAGTCATCATTTGGAACAATGTACTGGGCCAAAAATGTCCCTTCTAATGCGAGAAGACAATCAAGTAAAATGTCTTTTGATTTATATTGATCTCAGCATGGCAGAGCTGCCAGGATAACCCTAATGTACATCTACATCTTAAGAGCCTCTAAGCGTTTCTGTCAAGATGGTCTATGAATCTGACAGGGGCTTTGTGCTAACCCAAGCACCATGTCTCGTCAGACCTAAAGAGGGGAAATTGTTTTAAATGATCCATGCAATGGCTGCACCGTGTGAAGGTTTAAATTCAATCCTCGGGAAATATACTGATTGTCAAAGAGAACGTTGAGAGGGCATTGTTACCATAGAAACTGCTTTCAAACTTGGACCAAATGTACAAGCATCCACTTATAAAAATGTGCCAGTATTCACACCGTTTGCAGGCCACAGTGTACCATAACACTTATATTGGAGGACGTCTCAGTGTGCCGGGCTTAATGGCTCACAACACAAGCAGTTGGGCAATGGCACGAAGTGCACGGTAAGTAGGCAATGCCTTTAATGGAAGTCTTCTTAGGTTTGTGCTTCACAGGTTTGACTTTCACACCTGCTGGTGTTTCATGATAATAAAGGGAACGCCAGTGCCAGTGAGGGTTTAAGTATAGTGCTTGCGGTCACTTATCATTAAAAAACAAACCCATTGATTTTATAGTTGTTAATTAAAGAACAGTTGGGTACTCCTGAGCCCTTTACCTTGATGCATTGTGAACAGTGCTAAGACGGAACAGTTCCCTTTTGGAAGCTGCTTTGGCTGTGCATCCTTTCTAGTACTCAGCCCGGTCATGTCCAAGATGGGCATCTAGGATGATGATAGATTGCAAAGTAATGAAGGTGGACACAGCGTTGGGCTTTCAGGGCAACAACTTCACTGGGCTACACCAACTGAACTAAATCAATTTAGCACGCTATATTTTGTGTGCCCTGAGCAATGAAGTCGATCTTTTGCTCTGCCAAGTTTTGAGAGTGCCGGTCATACATCATGATTCCGATTCGAGGTCTCTCAGCAGTTTACCGCTTACAGGCGTGTACCAGAGGGTTTCAATATTTACATGGGGCAACCACCATTGGAGAGGCCCGTGTCACTAAACCAGAGGAATAACATCTTGTGTATACAATTTATAGCTGCCACCATATGATGTAAGAACCGACAAACACCTTGGCAGCGCGCAGGTTCTTTAGTTATTTTTTGGAGTCTTTTTCTTTTAATGATTATTATCCAGCCCGACAGCTGGCAAGAATAGTGGTGTTTCCCCAGCTGTGGCGCATCAATCTGACGGTCCACCTGTTGTCTCTTCACTCACACACCCTCCACTGCTCATTAAACTGTGCTGCCTTTCAGGCCGAATCAACTCAGCCTGGTGATCACCAACTGTGTGAGAGACAGAGGGAGCGAGAGAGAGAGAGAGAAAGAGAGAGAGAGAGAAAGAGAGAGAGAGAGAGAGAGAGAGAGAGAGAGAGAGAGAGAGGCAGGAAGGGAGGGAGGGGGAGGGAGAGAGAGAGAGAGAGAGAGAGAGAGAGAGAGAGAGAGAGAAAAAGAGAGAGCGAGAGAGATAGTGAGAGAGAGAGATAGGGAGGGAGAAAGACAGGGCGCCAGATTGCTAGGCCTGTAAGGTGTTATTCCTGAGATAAATATGGAGATTTGTGTAAATCCTGCATGTCAATTATGCTATGCCACTTTTTAGCCTGACCACCTGGGTCCTTATATAAAGATTGTGTAAAATAAGGTAGTAGTGTCTACAGGAGAATCCTGACAAAGATCAAGAAGAAGGATGTAGAATGAGCACATGTGTATGGAATCCAAAGAGTGGCATAGAGAGAGAGAGAGAGAGACAGAGCGAGAGAGAGAGAGAGAGACAGAGATATTGTTTTAGCCTTTATACCTTTAAGATCACCATTGACACAATTTTATATAAAAAGAATGTTAACTATTTTGTTTGCCAGTCTGTATTCCCTTGTGGTGACCTGATGGCCCGTGTTGTAAGTTCATCATTACTGCCGCAGTTTTTAAAAGGAGGATGCACAGTATAATGCTAAATGATTTGATTAACTAATGTGACTCATTTTAACGTAACCAGATTAAAAGATAAAGGATTTCACAAATTATCAGCTAATTTTCCTTATATATCAGCATCAATTATTTCATGGCTGTATATATATATTTGATTACTTTGTTCTAGTATTGAGAGAAAACAGAACCTTGGAATTGTCGCTGATGGTAGGGGCCTCCGAAATAATGGTGGCGGCCTGCAAAATTAGGTTGCCACATTAATCGCAGCATAAAAAGACGGAAAATCCAATTAATTTTCTTAGATAAGATTTGGGTATGATTAAAGAGTATAATCCCATCTGACCACCGGCATTACTCAACCAGCCAAACATTAACCAGCCCGTGTTTGATACTTCTCCATGAGGAATAGTCCTTGGCTCCGCAGGGCCTTGCATCTCCTTTATTTCACAGTTTTAAGATCAACTACGGTATCCCTTACTGTCTAAGCTGATTTCCACGGCTAAATGCTTATCCTTGGTGCGCCGTGCCTGTGCCTGTATACTTTTAATTAGGCCTGTTTGGTCTTTCGCTTCTCATTACTCTTGCTGGGGGACCTCTAACATTCCAGCTGGGCTGAGCCTGAACTAGGTCTACCGTAGAGAGACACTTGCTGTGGACCTACACTAGCTATACACTGGTATTTTCCTGACTGGGGAATTAAGCATAGCTTACGTCGCGTGCACTGAAAGAAACACAAGGGGATTTGCGTGACCCTTTATACCACTGGGGCATGCTGGTGGTTAAATATGCCACAGAGACGGTGCTGTATGACTCTCTCCCTGAGGAATCAGTAAACCAAAAGTATTAACCTGTAGTCTCTCTGCTCTAGGGAGATACACTGTTGAAACGCAACGCTCTAGGCATACCTGCTTCTCCCACATTCATCTCCTGTCATCCATTTATGTGGGCAAACAGAAATCGACACCATAATTGCACTTGCATTTCGAAACAAAGTCCCTGTTCTAAAGATGTTGACGTTAACGATAGTGGCTGGAGAGCCGACGAAGATGACCTTCACTATGTAGCTGAGCATTGAAAGAAAAGAAAGAAAAAAAAACGTGAAAAAAAAAACCTGAAATATTGTGCGAGTGTTTGTGTGTGGTGTGATGTTGTTGAAGGGTAAATGTAGATAACTCCATGGATTTACACAACTTTGGCAGTCCACCCTCGGGCTAGGACTGGGCCATCGGTGTGTTCCCTCCTCTGCATTCTCATCATGGCTCAGCCCAGCTCTTTTGCCCCGTGCATATCCGGCTACTTTGTTTATTTTGTCTGATGGAGGCAGGTGGTGCTTGCATAGTTGTAGTAAATAGTTGTTGTTGTTTCATGTCACCTCTGTTTGCTTTTTTGTTTTACAAGAAGCCATTTCTGGAGCTTGAAATCTTCCTTTGACGGTTTTAAAGTTGTTTACCTTTCTAGCTAGACATCAAGTGGGTATAGTTCCGTAACAAAATGAAACCAGAAATGTGTTCCCTTGAAAGTTGAAAAATAAAATAAGCCCTGTGCTTAAAAAATCCTGATATTGTGGGATTTTATCTAAGAAGGAAAACATAATTATCCTTTGATTTCACAAGTAAAGATGCACCAAGATGCAGGCTTAGTATTTTTCTGGGACAATGTATGGCATTCTATTTCTTTTTTTATGAGCTTCTGAACAGTATATGTGCTTGCTGAATTGTTGAATTATATGTTTGAGAGTCTCTCTGGTCTGTGGTTTCTGTTGAGCTTTAGAGCAGACTTGTGTAGTTCCACATTATCATACTGGCTCTGTATTTATTTCACTAGCAAGCTTCTTTTTTTTAATCAGGAAGGGGCCTTGAAATATAAATTTTTTTGAAAGCGAAATACCAACTTTGAATTGATGCTGAGATCTTAAATAACAAAACAACCCATTTTGAATGGACACTTTGGGTCATGATATGTTAGAATTTGGAGCAGTGCCACGGCAGAAAACCTATACAGCATGTTGTGTGCTGCTTTGAAAAGCTACAATGCAGCCAACCAGACTCTTGTGAAATTACGTAACAGGCTCTCTCACTAAGCTGGAGAGGTGCCAGTGGCAGCAACGAGACACCAGACTGGGACCCTTCTCTCCCTAATGTGGTTTGGATGCACAGGCAGACATCACACTCCCTGGTAGCCATGTGCCTCCTCCATTTTCCTCCCTTTCTTTTGGCCTCGTTTCAGTCATTTGCCCGAAGCAATAGACAGTCACATTTTTGCACAATACGCCATCATCAATGTGCGTGTAAACAGTGCTTCTTCAGGGCGTGTGGCTACTAATAATATTGATTTTTTTTTTACATAATGTACCCAATTACATCACCGAAACAAGGTCTGACATTGAAAGTAGGGTGTTGAATTGCTACATGCGTAGGCATTTGATTGTTAGACAAATTACCTCCTTTAGGTTTAGGCTTGAATCTTTTCTGTCATCACTAGTGCCTTTGCGGCCCTCTAATACAGTCATTATCTGTTATGTAATGTATTTTCCCTGTGTTTTATTTCACTGCTAGGCGCCGAGTGCTTTTGATTGAACTGTAGTGGATAGAGCTGGGCGAGCGTTGGGCGCCACACAAATGCCCCACCGCGCTGGTGAGATGTAAGCTCCCCCATGCACTTGTCTGAATTACCTGTCCCCATCGATTAGGGGGAGTCAGCGTGGATGGGATCTTGGATTTTCTCTCCCTCAGAATTAAGATAAGCTCCTGGCCGGGCTGTTTGTGATGCCCCTCGTTGACCCTCCGTGGAGAACGTGATGAGATGGAGAATGTGTTGGCGCCGCTGTGGGTCCGACAGCGTAGCATCCAACAAACCCCCCCCCCCCCCCCCGCGCCTCGCTTCCCACCCCCCACTCCTCTCAACTCCCCCCACTCCTCTCACCTCTCTGCTCTCATTTTAAGACATGCTATATTCCCCTCAACCTTCTTATAACCCACATGTCCCTTTCCATTCATCCTCACCTCGTTCTCCTCACCTTCCATGCTCTTTCTCCCAGAAATAATGGTGTTCGCAACGAATATTCTTGGGAGTGTCTTTAGCAATCGAAACCTAGCATTCCGCCGTCTTCGGAAATGTGAGATGTCTGAATTGAAAATGGCCGTTTTGCAATGTGGTGTACAATCAATTGTTCCTAGTTTCAAACGCAATTATGTTTCTAGGTTTCTTGAACTGATTTTATATGTGGTTTTCTTTCATCTTTAGGGAACCGATTTTTGAAAGGTCAGACCTGATCCTTTTTCACTCATTTTCTATTGCCGTTGTCTCAAGCCTAATTTTCAGGAATTTGTGTTACAGCTCTAATAATGGTGCCTTATTATTTCACAAAAAACCATCGTGAGCAGACTTTTCAATTTGTTTTGTTGATTAATGAGTTGGCTGTTGGTAATGTCTCTTTCCTAATCAGACGACTGCAGTATCCTGTGTTGTCTTTGTGGCTGTGACTACTCACGGGCCTTATCAGCTGGTTTCAACCTCAGCAGGGGAAAATTAAAGTACACTCGTCTAGCCATTTTGTTATTGTCCTTATCGTTGCTAATCCCCAAGGTAATCCCATCGACTTCAACACGGCCGCACAGCCAATACCTTTCTGCTGAAAGGTACTGGGATGGCTGGCGCTTGCTGCCTGTCTCTTCAGCTGTCAAACTGCTGGGCCTGATATGAGTTCATTAGCTGCTGGGCGTAGCCTGGTCCACAACTTTTATTGTCTTCCCTGGGTGACAAACGGTCCCCCCTATGAATACATGCAGATTCATGGGGTCTGAGAATAAACAGGCCCTTAATTGGATTCATTTGGAGACAATCATTGTCCTCATTAGTGCCATTTGCACAATGATGTAGACTCATTTTTTCCCCCTGTATTGCCTTTCAGTGCGTCCTCTCCTCCCTCTGGAAATGTTCAATTAGATCTTGTAAATGTCTGCCACACACCGAGTTGCACGACTCGCACATGCCTAGACAGACCGCTGTGGCCAGCACTGGACTCGGCCACTCACTCACACGCCCCATAGAAAGACACTGGGCCTTTTTTTTTATCTACTTTTCGCATGCACATACATCTAGGGCAGGAGGAGGTTCCAAACATATGGCTCTTTTCATGTTTGCCAGCCTCTAATCCCCCCCTAATCCATTATTTGTCATGCTTAGAGTGCACTGTGCGCATTTGAAGTTTAGGAGGAAAAGAGGATCATGTGGGACTAGAGAACAGGACTCGGGGCCTCCGTGGCTGACATTATCAGATCAGAAGCGCCCGTGCCTTCAGCAGATCTCTCCCTGAGGATGACACCGTTTCCCAACGCTCGCCGTTGATCTCGTACGGCCGGGTTTTTTTCAGAGGGTCCGGTGCATCCGCCAACTGTCCAGAGACCTAGAGAGGGGAGGACTGTGTTGTTCATAGTTTTGACATGGAACAGGTCTGCGCCTCCGCCCAGTGTCCTCCCTTTGTGGAGCATAATAGGTTAGTCTAGTGGCTAACCGCGTCTCTCCAAGCCTTGAGTGTTTGGCTCACCAACCAGGATCACTCTCGGTGAGTGCCGAGCCTGTTGGATTAGACGGGGGGAAACACTTTAGAAATCTCCTCCCCAAGGATACATGTATTTATATATAGTTTGTTGTTTTAGACATTGAGTCCCTTATACTCATGGAAGGTGTAAAAGCGTCCAAAGCACTGTAGCTCCAGTACTCTAACCCTTGGTCTGTTATTAGTGGAAACATATCATTGTATTTCTATTGCTGACATCACATTGGTGCTTCACACATTTACAGAATTTGAGTTTCTTTTTTTGGATACTAGTATTTAAGTTTTTACTTTGAGTCCCTTTATTAGTCTAATATTATTTTTAAAGTGTTTTATTTTCAGTGCAGATTTAACAAGTTTTCAGAATCATACTTGGCCGGTCAATTTTCTTCTAAACTAATGTGCCATTGTTCTGTAATGTGAATTTGAACCACAAAAGTTTGAGGTGGCAGCAAGGCCATAATCCTCCATTACACTTTGATCCAGGCTGATGCATTAGAGCGACTCTTTCACGGTTATCTATCAAACAATATCAAATTCTATTCAGGCGTAATGTGTTAAGCAGTGCCTCTGTCCTGAGGCTCAGAGAAAAACTTATTTTCCAGCTGAAAGGTGCATTTGTCACGGGGGAACTTTAAGGGATTTGTTGGCTCCAAAGGTGGAAAAGTGACCTGCATTCAGTCATAACAAGATAGGGGTCCTGCGGAGCTGCTTTTTGGGGCCATCTTCAGATTCGGGCTGAACACTCAAGGGCAGGACCGAAGAGAAAAAACCAAACAATCATAGGGAGTTGTTTCCCCGCTTAACGGACCGCGCCCTGCCTTGCTTTACGCCAAGGCCCCTGTCAATCACGTCCAAGAGCAGAGTAAGGTTTTGGAAGTTAAACGTTTCCGGCGCCCTTTTTGCACATTGGAGTGATGGGCATATGTCAAGCAATGTCGAACACTTAAGTGACATAAGCCAATCTATTGCCATCCTACCTCTTAGCCTCTTAATGGTTCCCAGTGGCAGTTGAACACGGGGCGGCCGAAAGTCTCCGTGGTTCAGTACACTTGGACGAGCTCTGCTACCTGCTTTGTGCAGTCTACTTGTCAAGCACTTCCCACCTGCGGTTCGTTCTCCCTGCCATGTAGAATGCCGGTGGTGTCTAAACCGTAGAAAAGAAACATACCCGTGCCTTTAGAGAACTGTTGGGTCCTCCGCCAAGACGAGTATGCGGGGTAAGTTTGGGAGTCTGGAAAGTAGAAAAAAGGTATGTTTGTATTTAAGCATGAAAAGATGTTCTCTTGGCAATTTGCTCAGACGTTTTTCTCCCTCATTGTGCCATGTCCCCTTGTGTAGCTGGTTGCTGCTTTCATGTTGGGCTGCCTAATGATAATGATGAATTGTGTATGGCTTACAACATCAAAACGTAATGTTGTTTACCAGCTGTGCAGCATAACTTCAGGCTGAAGAAGTCTTGCTGAAATGAAACATGTTCCTCACTCATTTCACATTTAGTCGGAATCTATTCCATTGTGTTTCCAGAGACTACAGACAGGTCATTTAAGAGCTGTGGTGGCTCACATAATGCCTTCTGGAGCTTTTGTGGGGAAATATTATGTGAATTAAATCCTCAGCCTTTTTTTTTCCTCCAGCTTGAAAAGGTCAAACATTCTATCCTCCAAAGTTGGCTCTTGGGGGCTGCGGTCTAAAGCAAACACCAATGAAGACTTCTTCAGGGGAATATTTAGCGCACATCATTAGCTGGCATGGTAAATTTCAGGCTTATTTACTGATTGCTAGCTTGGGAAAATCATGATATAAAAGACACCAAATGGGCACTCATTAGGGGAGCAGGCCATTTGTGGGAGCGTGCATCACGCTGGCTCCAGCACAACTAGCATGCTCGCAGAGCCACTGTTCTAATTGGGTGGTTGGATCGGACTTCCCAGTGCCAGCACGGTGACAAATCACTGTCAGGCTTCCACTAAGTAAGGCGTTTTAAAGGGAAACGTTAAAATGCCGTCCGCATTTATTACAGTTAAATGCGTCAAGAAACGACTTTCTAGTTTTCCTAATGGAGGATGGGAGTCCGCTTCTATTGCAGTTTGGACAACATAACTTTTCAGTCTATTAGAAGTAAGTGTTAGTTAGCTTAATGGCTACCATGTCTGTGGAGTGATTTCATTGTTTTGTACTCGTTACGTTACTATATAATTTATTCAACTATTTCACACCAGTATCAGTTGCATTGGCAACTCACAGCAGCTTTAGCCCATGTTGGCTCTCTCTTGCACACACACACACACACACACACACACGCGTGCGCGCGCGCACCATAGCATCCACTTGTCCCCCCAGCCCCCGCCTCCTGTGGTTTATAGTTTAGGTGTTGAACACATATGTGAACAAACATCTCACCCTCTCCTTCGTTGCTGCAAGTGTGATATAAGCATAGAAGGTGTGTACTACATGTGGCACGTTTGCAGGCAGGTAAAACAGTGGTAGAGAGTGTGAGCCGTGTTCTGCCAACCAAAATCTCAGTTGTACAAAATCTTTCTCTGCGTGGACTTTCCAATGTTTCATCATCAATAATGCACTTGTTCAGAGGGAAACACATAATTTTACCCACAAGCAATACCAAATACCTTTTAAGTTCCATTTTATAAACATGTCCGTTGATAAATCATTCATTTGTGATGGAGGGGTAGCATTATAATCACAGGAAGTGTGGCGTGAACTTGAAATTCTCACGAGTTCACCTAGAGCAGGCAATACCCAAAGGGAGATTTTGATTTATTTGTGATGGTGCACGTGTAATTGTGCTTTTATATGTGTGTGTGTGTGTGTGTGTGTGTGTGTGTGTGTGTGTGTGTGTGTGTGTGTGTGTGTGTGTGTGTGTGTGTGTGTGTGTGTGTGTGTGTGTGTGGGTGTGTGGGTGGGTGGGTGGGTGGGTGTGGGTGGGTACAGATAGAGAGAGAGAGCCTTGGGTAGTTACTTACTTTGGCATCTTACATGAAGACCTGTGAAAGGCTGTGGAAAGATACAATTTGCTAATGGGCTGTTAATGGAAGCATTGTTTTATTAGCAGCATTAAAACTGAGGAATATGACAATCCTACAACGTTAGGCTTTCATGTGATTCATGCATGCTCTGAAATATGGGTTGATGGTTCTGTTCCCTACACATTACTGTAGCACTGCTGGCTTGGAGAGTAGGCTCTTAGACAGAGAGTGACAGTCGGAGAGCATAGTGTCACAGGTTCAGAGACAGTCTAAAAGGGACACTACTGAGTGAATCTGGGGGAACCTTTGGTCTTAGCACTACCATTTGCAATGCACTTTATGACGAACGTATAGTTTTCCCGTCAAAACTTCTCGACTAATCTGTTATTAGACCCCTGAGCAAGAGTACGTTGTTTTTTGTGTGTGTAAATCTTGCGAGGCCATTTTTACCTTCAGGTTACAGTTTGAATAGGCCAGCTGATGCTTTCCTTTTTCTCTGTCTTTGATCGTCACTCTGAGTTTGAAGAGGGCTCTGGCCCCTTGTGCTGATCTGGTGATTGCAGGAGTCTCAGGCAAGGCAATGCATCCCCCACCACTCTAAAGTGTCTCTTTAATGAAGTCGGCACGCTTCAGACACACGAACACAATACAAACATGGTCCTCCACCAAAGCTAACGGTTCACGGATGTGTGTGGTAAACAAGCAAACTAAGAATTGTGGGAGTAAATAAATTGTAGCGCAGGACGTTGTTTTTCAGCTTCCGAGTTTTGGACGAGTCTCACTTTTCGTTTTACTCCGATGCATTATAAGTGCTCATAATTGACCTATGATTTCTTCATGGCTTGTTTCACTACGGTTATGATCACATCATTTTTACAGTTTTATATTTACTCATGTGAATACAGTTATCACACAGCCATAATGTAACATGAACTGTAACACTTATTTTTATATCATGATTGATTACTTTTGAACTGTCTAATGAACTCATCATTTGAAATTTGAGCTACTGTAGATATATGTTAATATATTACAGATATGTTGCGGGTCCTTGAGTGGCAATAATTCGTCTAATAAAAATCTCAATGAAGCATCAGAACATGCAAATCGTGTTGGAAAAAGAGGGCTTTAGAATGTGATGTTCTGTCAGAGCATTCTTTATGTTCAAAATATTCTGACTGGGGTTCATGGTCACAACATGCAACCTGATTAGTGGGGCCAAAGAAATGAGTGAATTGTCCAACGCGAATGGAACCATTCAATATTCCATGTCCCAGGTTGTGTGTGTGATAAGGTTAATAATTGCGATGAATTATTTATGACAACCGTAGGAGAGCTTTTAACTATTAATTTCACTGACACTCAAAATATGGAAAAAAAGGATTCAGTGCCACTTTGTAACTTCGATTCGTTCGTTCATTCATATATGCTCCTAAAATGTTCAAATAGTTGGATTAAAACATATTAATGGTCATAGGACGTAAGGCTCAAATCCCACCCTTATGGATAAAAGAGCATGTAAAAGAATGGTTTGACTTTAAGTCCACACTGTAGCATGAAAAAAACCCTCAAATGCAATAGTAGTTTGTCTAAAACCCCTTTAATGAATCAGCTGTGGCAAGACCCATCAATATGAAGGAGTTGACCAATGCCCTTTGAGCAAACACTCTGCTCGGGACTCTCTCCTCCGTCGAGGGCTGATTGAGCAAACATCGAAAATCCGCTGCAGTGAACAAAAGTTCCTTAGCTGTGGAACCAATGTGGGCTACGTATTGCGGCTATGTGAGTGTGCTTGGTCCATGTTTATGCATTGTAACATCCATAATGCAAGAATTTGTTCAGTGTATACTTAATACACCGACCACACTGACACAGAATTGTTGTGTCAACATAATACAATTAATTTGTCCGGTCCCACCTATTGTACTGCTGGAAATTAAGCCATGAAAATTGACACCAGTGTGAAAGCAGGTCTCTCATGGACACTAATACCTGTGCATTCATATATCTCAAGTTACTCTGTGGGTTCACTGTATGTATAATAAATGATGATTGTTTATTAATTAATTTGTCTGTCCCTGTCGAATTACCTGAATAATTGAACTCAAATTAATAATCATGTTGACAACAAGTAATCCAGCAGTCACATATGCGCCTTTTCATATCTGTGCTACAAATTGAACATAAACAGACACTTGTTTAGCTTGTTATAATGATAACTAATACATTATTAGACTAGATCATATACATTTTTAAACAATAATTTGTACACTTAACAAAATATAATTTTTTTATGGATTGGTCCATACATATTTTTATCGACATTCTCTCTACTTATACGGGCTGTATAATAATTATACCACCAACGACAGTTAGGGAGGCAGAGTATTATACAGTGATTGATTGAGTTCCAGCAGTAAGGGCGAGCCCACAGAGCTACATGCCCCCACCTGGAAAGGATGGTTCATGTGGTCGGTAGTAATTTTCCAGGGTTTCAGTCAGCCATGTTGCCGTGCAGAGAGGGCCAGTGTGCTCTGAATGATACCACGCTCATAAAGGTCCTAATGAACAGCCACTCGCTCAGACCCGGCAACGGAAAATTGATTCTCCACATTTATTAATGTTGAATATTCCAATAGACGGAAATGAATCGGCAGGCGAGGTTGTTCAATTTCACTCTCTCGGCTCTCTCCATGTCCGGAACAGGTCTTGGATGTGTGAGCGGGACAGGCTGCTTCCTCCACCGTGTGTTGTGAGGAGCAGCAGGGGCATGGCTGTGTGAGCCTGTGAAACGGCAGCTTTAAGAAGGGACACTTTGCAGCCGGCTGTTTCCCCTGTTTCTGGCGACGACTTCTTGAATGGAGTTCTACAAGCCTAAAGGCTTTCCAACCCTTACTTCCCTCAGCCCTGCTCACATTTATAATGTAAATGAGGATTATACAGTATAAGTGGGTGTCTCACCTAGCATAAAATGAGACCGCGCTTCCTCTACCACTGGATTAGATGTAATCAGTCATGCTGAGGGCACCAAGTCATACTCAGTGATTTCCAATCTGCATTTATTTGGAGGTGAGCTTTTGGAGAACCACTGTCTAGTGGTGAGGCATGGCAAACACTTGCGGGGCAATCAGGATGCATGCCAAGATGCAGCAGCTTCAGCTTGCTCTACCCCCCTGTCCCATCAATTAGGACGAAGCTCCCCTTAATGAAGGGCTTACAGGAGACTGGGTGCATGCTAATGCCTTCTTCACTTTTACCAACTAAACCCTATTTCAATCCGCATAACTCTCCCTTCGTATTCTCATCGTGTGGCGATTACTACCTCTGCATGAGACTCCAAAACAAGTGTTCTTCCATTCTATTTGAGTCTTAACGTATATATATATATATATATTCCTATTTATTCAACCGTAAATGCCCGTGATCTCTTGATCTGGTGTTTTTTGTCAACACGGTGTGTTTGGCGTGACAGCAGATCCGGTCTGGTGTGGTATAATAGTTTCTTATTGTAAAAGCAGCAGAGGCCCATGACTTAGCTGCGGGATCCTTTGTGGAGCGGCCCTGGACTTCCTCATAATCCTCAGGATCTTGCTGAGTTGAATTGCAGGCTCACTAATGGCACTGATGACAATACTTATCTCCATCTATTTCTGGCACCCTTGCACAATGAGCGATGCCAGTCATTTTGGTTCAAATTCATATTTCAAACCTGGGGCAATTTTGGAGATCTAACAATTTGCCTGATCTATATTATTTTTGGATACAGACTGTCCCCAGGTCTTTTATTATAGTTTTGCCATGAAATTTTCACTACCATCTCATCCACATCAGCATCCTTGAACTTGAACATGTAAAAACAAACATTCGTTTTTGTAATAGAGTGGATGTCATTCCGTGGGTTGGCCTCAAACACAGTATTACAAAGGTTAACCTGTGTTAAGTATTTTTTCTCCCAATGTACACATCGTCGACCTAGCCGGCTGGACTGTATCTGTAGATGGTAAAGCTGTCATGCTCCCTCACATTTCTTTAGCTTTTGACATATTTGCTGTATTGAAAGCAAACATTGTTGGATGAGACCTTTATTTTCATGAAAAGGACCTTTGTCCATTAGTTGCTTATGGGTTCTGATATTCCTTTGTGCTTTAGTTGCAATCTTAGATTAGCGGTATGTAATGGATTTTATGCATCGCTCCCTAGCTCTTTTGACCCTGGAGAAAATCTTCCCAAAGCATTAACAGCAGCAAAAAATCCATTGCTCCTGTCATACTGTCATGTTAATCTTTCCACCCCACGTATTTAATATAATAACAAATAACTGCCTGTGTCAATCAAGAGATCCCTTCTTTGATGAAGTATAAAAGTCATTATGTTCCCTCAGAGATTGCCATGAAGATGCTCTTGATGAATGATCCTTGATAGAAGAAAGAAAAAGAAAAAAAAACTGGCAAGAGAGTACATTAATCTCTTTGTCACATGCGTGTGCATGATGCCATTCTAGTTAGGACATTACTATTCAAGTTCTGAGCCTTCCCAAGGCACCAAAGATTGGCTACTAAATGAAACCTTCCCTTGGGCAGAGTGTACAACAATCCCTCAGTACATTTCATTTAGAAACAGTTGGAAATTTTTTGAACTTGTTTGAACTACTGTTTTTTAACAATCTATTATAGAAAGCCACTTTAATTAGAGCATGAAATGCCTTGTCAGTGTGTGTTTAAATAAGTGAAAAGTATACATTTTCCAAGATTGTGTGTGTGTGTGTGTGTGTGTTTGTGTTTGGGGTGGAGTGGGGGGGTGAAAGGGATATTCTTTTAGATAATATACTTACATACATTGTGTCATTATTGGCCTGCCAATCATGACAACTATATAATGAAGAATTTCACATAGCAATTTTTCCTAGGTCTCCATATTGTTTAAACCAGTAATTAGAAAATACTCTATATTATATCATATGTACTATATTAGCATAATGAGTCAAGCCAGCACCCTCAGGGACCAATTACATTCTTCAGTACTGTTCAAAAGCATGGCCGAAATGAAGACTGCTATTAGGCAACCAAACCCAACCTATGTTTATAATTGCTCATAAGTATTAGCCTCAAATTAGAAGAGTTGAGTTGGTCATATGGCATTTCTTTGCAAAAAAATTATAATTAAATTTCTCTCGCACCTCTCTCGTGCTGTTCTGATAATTTTACAGTTTTATTCCAAGAGCCTGCTAACTGGCCTGTTGTGTCAGTCTGTGTTTTATCACGTTCAGATTTTCCACTATTGTCAGTATGGATTTCTTATGCTCTTGGAAGATGTTTGAGCAGCATGCAATAAAAAACAGTTTACTCATTCTTTTCAGCCATCTGAAAGCCTGCTCAGTTTCAAATATGTTTTAGAGAGGAGATTGTTCCGGCCTGATGGTACAGTAGATATTACTGTATGGCTATTTTTGGCCTGGTAATTTGAAATATTTTGTTTGTTAGTGAGTCTGACTGTCTCTGTGTGTGTGTGTGTGTGTGTGTGTGTGTGTGTGTGTGTGTGTGTGTGTGTGTGTGTGTGTGTGTATCTGTTTTTTGTATATGCCTTGCTGTCTTGCGTCCATCAGAGAAAGCATACTCTCTTCTCCCCAGGGGAAACTAACAGCCTGTCTCCTCGCTTCCATACCTCCAGGTCTCACTTCGGCTGAGTCACTCAGATGTGAAATCAGGTTTACTGAAAAAGGGTCTGTGTTGCTTATGGATCTTGAGCATAACCAAACAGTCTAAAGGGGGCAAATAGGCCTTGAATATATCTCAAAGTGGTGGTTCTAAAATGGCTCTGTCCTGCAGTTTGTCAGTGTTGTTGTACGAACATCAAATGGATACGCCGGAGTGTGGACTGGCCATCCTGTTGTATCCCTAGCAGTCGCTGTACAACCCTAAGGCAGACACCGATGAACTGATTGGCTGCATGGCACCATTAACATAGGTGCAGCCAAAACAAATCCATAAAATGATAACATTTGTAGTCCAAAGGTCGCCTGTGGTGCTCAATCTTTCTATCATGTTACGCAGATCTGTTCAGTGTGTGGCTGTTCACTTGAAGAGCGTGCCCCCACAGTGATCTTTAATAGGCAGTCCCAGTGTGAGCAGCCTCTCCACAAACAACACAGGTGTACCATGGCCGCTTAAGAACATGGCTGAGCAGGGACTTCTCATAAATGGCTAAGTGGGGCTCTCTTGAAATGCCCTCTGGGGGGAAAGTGAAGGAAGAGGTGTCTCATCTTTTAAACAAAGCAGAGCCTCCTTGAGCCTTCACTGAGTAGCTGGGCGCCTTAAGGGTCAAGCTTTTATTTTAACAATCCACCCCGTAGAATTATGCATTTGACTTATTCTTTTTGGGAGGGGGTGGCGTGAGGGGGGGGGGGGGGGGGGGGGGGGGGGGCACTGATCCTTTCTGGCTACAGGATAAACCCTTGGTTTTTTAATAAATTTTTTTTAATCTATTTTGAGTGGTTTAATTCTTATCTAAAGTAAAAATTCTGGAAAATATTGATACTTTTTTTATCCATTCATTAAGTTTTGGACCACTATATTTACCGATTTTAAAATTGGATCAATTCCACTGTACAAATGGTTCCACGTCACCACTGTGTTCTACATTCTCATATTTGAAGCTGCTAACCCATTGGTGGTGCTCAGAGTATGCAAGCAATGGAATCTAGCTGACAGGCTATTTACCGTTTCCTTTTGACTTTAAATGACTTTACAGTACAGGGATATTACAGAGTATAGTTTACTTTTGACAAGTGCTGCATTTTGTTGTTCAACTCTTTCTTAGTACTAAAAGTTGTTCAAAAGATAATTTGGGGTTCCAGCACTTGGCCAGTGACACATCACCGTGAGTGGATTTCATGTTTTCCAGCAGCCTCGGTCTAATATTTCATGCTTGGTGACATCATACACGGAGTGCATACAAAAAGAAAATGAGTCTCATTTTTAGTAGATCGCTCCTTTTTAACGGACATAAAGAGAAAGGATTGGTGGGTTCCTACCATGTGAGGAATAATATTCCTCAACATTATCTCAACCAGGGCAAATAATATGTGCAGGTTGTGCTGTGCATAAGCTGCACACTAGGACAAGATAATGAGTACACCCACGGCAATGGGGATTTTCATCTGCTTGCTTACATGCCACTTCATTACATCTGCACGACCACCAACAGAAAACACTGTAAATGAAAAAACTAAATACACTTTTGATTATATGATTCCACAATAAATAAATTAAACGTTTATCACGTATGATAATGGTTGTTGTTCGAGTAATATACTTTTCATCAGTTTGATATTACATATACAGACGATTAGGTCAAGCTGCAATGGTTGAGATGGCATTTTAACCCACCAACGTTCTATAATGAAATACCAATAGCAGAAAAGTAAATTAGACACTTTGACTAAGAGGCCATTCATCTTTAGAATGGTTTGAATCATTCCACATTAAGAAATTGCGTTTATTGCTAGCTAATAATATGGGAGGTTGTCTATAAGGAACATCAGCTGGCGGTGTCTTATATTTGGATTTGTTGTGTCAAACTAAAATGAACCACAGCAGGCTATTATGGTCCTCACACCCATGTGTGGCCTTATGCACATGTCAGCAGCTGAGCAGAGTCAGTTCAGTCAGTCAGCCAGTCAGCCAGTGAGTCAGTCAGCCAGCTAGTCATTCAGCTGATGGATAACTTCTAAATGCTCAGGGTTAAGGCTGCAGGTGATGTGCCTTGAATTCCAGAAAATCTACTGCAGGAACATACAGTATGTGCCCTGCTTCTTCTAAGATCTCTCCCATTCCACCACGGTTGCATGAATGCCACACTCTTGTCAAATAGATACACAATATCAAGAGCCTCTATTATAAATATGTGAGGGAATGTTGATTTGCTTGTGCAAAGTCCAAATTCAGAGTTTTTGAGAAATAGCGCCTCTTTTTTCAAGTTGCAAAAAACTTTTTTAAACATAGTTGTTTTGCTCTCTTCTCTAGCTCTTGTTACTTCTCACAAGGTGGCAAACTGGTTAATGCATGTGAACAGAACTGTCATTTGATGCTAAGTTATGCTTATAAAAGGCTACTGTACCAACACAACTATTGCTTCAGTTTCAGAATTTCCAATCAGTATATTTTTAAATCAGAAAATTGAAAGACAGAGAATTGACAAAGTATTTACAACCTAGAATTAATATTTGGTAGCACCGCCTTTGGACAAAATAACTGCAATTAGTTGTTTCCTGTAGCGTTCTCTCTAATGAAGTATCAGCTAAAGTTCTGGCAGGCATCTCTTGGTGAGCGCTTCTGACAAGCCAGACAAGCCATGGGCTCACCCCCCCCCCCCCCCCCCCCACACACACACACACGCGCGTACACACACGCGTGCGCACGCACACACACACACACACACACACACACACACACACACACACCAACCAATCAAAATGTTCCATTTCAATTGGGGTATATAACTAAAAGGCTGAGCTCAAGTCAATGTACTGTTGCTTGATATTTGTAGACAAGGTCATTTCCTCAATTCAGACTAGTAGTACCAGTCAAATTTAAAAATGAAAGAGAATCCCCTTGAAGCCCAATTATTTCTTATTTCAGATTACTCCAGATGCCAACAATATTCTTCAATATTTTCTGGCCCATTTAGGGATTCCTGTGTGTAGTAACCAATATCTCTCTGGTCACATCTGTATTACTATTGGTTCTGGGGTTTGTTTGGTGTCTATGAGTAATTTTTTCAATGCAATTGTAAAAGCGTATGTAGATACGTATGTGTTTACATTTTTTTGTTTATATGTTAATGCTATCTGAGAAACCTTTTCCTCCAGGTCTAGCAAGGAGGTTTTCTTGTCCAATTGGGTTAAGAGCAGGGCAGCCAGAGGCAGCTGCAGGATCGACCCTGCCAAGGACACAGATCTTCCCAGGCCTGTTCGATGCCATAAAATGGGTCATTGAACAGCTAAATGGAGTCATTATGATGAGTAATTAAAAGAATAGTTCTGAAGACTCACAAACTCTTCACTTCTCTTGGTGCCGTTGATTTTTGGACTCACAAGCTGTATCACCCCTTTCACTGGAATGCAAATGGCATCCTCACCAGCTAATTGAATTGTGTTATCTATAGTCCTCACATTTATTGAAATTCTGGCTGTGTTGTAGATTTCCATTAGCCATTGTTGAACACTGCCTTTTGCGAGTGTATTTTCTTCAGATACAGGATGTCACAGTCTGAAGAGCACAGGGGACAAGGATAGGGAATGATTTCATTTGCGCTCGTGTAATAATATGAATACTGATAATGCAACAGTCTGAAACTCATCTTATACAACCATAGATGTGTATGTAGTTCACATTGCAACCCTCCATTAGTGCACCACTGCATACTGTGGAGACTTTGTAAACACGTAAACAGAAGGAAATGAACAAAGAAACCAGTAGGGTCTTATCTCATTTAACAAGTAGCCTGTTATGTTATACCTTTTCTTGCGATTGTTTTAACTTCAGGACTTTGAATGACGATGCATTTTTCCTCTGGGCAGCGTGAGCAGAAAACTACACACTCAATTATTGTGAGGAGATTTGTATAGTATGTGTGTATGGACGTGCGTACATGCATACCTATGTTTATATATATTATAATTTTATTAATATTTTTATTTCTATAGGGGTAACCGACTGATACTATGTCTCTCTTTCAGCACTGCCCTGTTTGAGGCAGAGAATATATAAATTACAAAAATTCAACAAACATGAAGAGAAAAAAAAAGCAAATAATAAAAATGTGTTACAATATTTACAGTACAGTACAATATTTATGCTTCAACCAGAACAAGAACACTCCTCAATTCCCATATCCTCGAATAACATTTTTAATTGTTCAACCAAAACAAACTCTCTGTTTTCGAACCCTGTTGAACCGTGTTACATTTATCATATGTATGCATGTTTCTATGTTTTTGCATGGATGTACTGTCTGTGTGTACATTTGTACAGTTTTATTTTTATTAGCACATAAGAAGCAATAGCAGTGTATTGAATTGGTTTATCATTCAATGTTTTGCTAAGGTCATCAATTTTAATTCTGGGAATACTCAAAAGTTTGACTTGACCAGTTGTCATTCTGTGCAACCTTTTAATGCACTTCTTTGTGTGTATTTGTGTTTTCACAGAGGCCGAGTGGAAGGATCAATAAAGACAGATGCTGATGGAGAATCCCAGACATGCTCCACAGATTGGGTATTCTAATTTAGACCGCCAAGGTGAGAAGTAGTTATTGACACGCAGTTAACTGTAGCGTGAACCTAGTTCACTATCTGTGTGTTGTGCGTGTTTGTCGTAGCTCTGTAACATGAGCAAGTTCTTAAGAGGATCCGAGGGAATCTATGTCTAATCTTCTGTTCACGGTGTGCAGGGAAAGTAGAGCACTAAAGACAAGACACTCACATGACATGCCATTTCAGAGTCCATGCTCTCCGATTGATTCGGAATTCATCAGTTTTGAATATCAATTATAGGACGTCCAAGCTCAAATGTGTTTTCCAATTTCAAGCTTATTTCCTTGCCCGAGTGTCAACAATAGGAAACTAAATTGATTGTTAATGGAATTCAAAAGATGAACTGCAATCTTTCAATATCGTGGCATCTTCCTAAAATACTCACAGTTAACTGCAGTTAGTGGATCTATGCAATTTGTCCTCCTGAGCAGACATGGAGGGTAAACAGTAATTTTGCAGGAAGCTCAACACCACAATATTATTCACGGAAATACCTGTTTGAAAATCACTGCATATGATTAAGGACCACCATCTGCAAGTCTCTTTGTAAAATATATATATATATTTTAAACTTGCTTTTGTAACAATTCAAATAGAATTGCAAATGTTGCTGCTTTATGTAGAAAGCCATAATACAGTAGTCTACTGTATGAGAATGACGAATAGACAGCTGGAAAATAAAAAAATCTATTATGTCGCCCTGAAGAGGATTACTGCCTTTTGATCTATTAATCTTTCATGTTTTAATAATCTTACTTTGACACATTTTTTTTGCTTAATTTGACAGTATTTCCATAGCATTTCTGAATTTCCAAAGTCAGTGTCCATGACAACCAAAAACACAAGTTGACTAGTGTGTGAGCCAACTAGTCTTCTGATGAGCTTTGTCAATCATCTGACAGTGGCATGTTTGGATGAACTTCAAACTGCAAACCCACTTGAACACATCAAATGCATCTGTTGGAGAGCTCTATCAATGGTGGGACTTTGATTTAATCCTCTGTTGTCTCTCCAGCGTAGCTAGTGGTGACATTTTCCTCTGTGCGAAGTAACTTGCAAATTCTGTGAGTAGGCTTTTTTCTCCACTAACTCTCATGGCGCCAATGTGACAAAGCTATTCCTTGTATTTAGGAGGGGGGTTCTCCTGAGGCCTTGGAGTAGTTAGATAGAACGTTGACAGAATGAGATAGAATGTCTCTATTACATTTCTACTTAGCCCAAGCTCTGATGGACACTTTTTTAAGAAGAGATGCTTGGCACAAGATAGGGTTTGTCTGTGCCAAAACAGCTCCAAGAAAACATGCCATTGATAGGGTACGTTTAGGAACATTGGATTCTTCAAGTTTGGGCTGCCTGATTGAATTCTTACGTCTTACAATAATTTTTACTATTCTGCGAATTGCTGTTCGCATCTTCTCATACTTACAAGGGTGAAGGAATTATTTTATGGGTTGGGGGGTTGTACAATATAGGAAAGGGCTGCAGTGACATAGTCATGCAAATGTATGGTTCTCAGCCCAGATACGGGCTAGTTTTTTAGATTGGGAATTGACTCATATGTCTTGCTGCAGCACTTATAGAATATGCCAATGCTTCATCACTGCAGCCTCAGTGAGGTCCGTAAATCCTCCATCGCTGTTCAAATTGGAAGGCAGAGACCCTTTCAGGGAGATACGCACGTGACACCGGAGGGGGATGACTGACACACACCAGGGATGGATTTCCACTAGTAACCTGCTTTATAGTCTCTTGAA
This sequence comes from Galaxias olidus, assembly GCA_026901105.3. Taxonomy (NCBI): domain Eukaryota; kingdom Metazoa; phylum Chordata; class Actinopteri; order Galaxiiformes; family Galaxiidae; genus Galaxias; species Galaxias olidus. Next base: position 819,534 of record JAPMUY010003760.1, read on the forward strand.
CTTTGCACCCACCCCCCCGGAATCGTATAAAGACACTCGCCATTTATTGTATATTCCTCTTGACAGGTGGTATGCGTGCGTACTTCTCCTGTGTGGCAGGCCCTCTTCCAGAGGATTGAATTTTACATTTAAATTAAAACAAAACTCATTAGAAGGATGTCACGTGCTGTCAGCGTTGAGTGACCTCATGATGAAGTAGTCCACCTCGAGAGAGGGTTTGAAAGAGAGTGAATTGGTTGCAGGATGGCCAGCCTTTTTTTTTCCAAGGGACCCGTTATGGTAGGATGGTTCTCGCACTTCAATTGGATTCCTCTGAGCAGCAGACGTTGTGTTTTTCCAGCAACAACAACTGCACCATCCGCAAATGTCAAATGAAATTTTCCTCGTGCATTAGGAGCTCCCACGATGTCTAGTCCTCCCCGAACCATTAGCTCCCCGGCACAATTTATCTTTATGAGTCATATATAAAAAAAGAGCTGTGTATCCCATTAGGTATAGGCCTTATCTCATCTGACTTAGGCAGTGCATTACTGTATGATAGCCCGACGCACAGGACGAGCCAACACTAAATGCTGATCCAGGCTGAAAGATCAAAGAGCAGTCACCGAGATAGCTTATTCACTATAACATCTTAAAGACCTCCTCGGAGAAAATAACTCCATTGAGAGACAGTCTTATCCTCCATGTAAAATGTAAACATAACATGTTTACCATTACACCTACAAAGTAACACCACAGCGAGAGTCCTAGCTTTGCATTTTGGGGATAATATTTAGAGGTGTCAAGCTCTGAGTGTGAATTATGTTGTGATTCAAAATCAGGGATTTATGACGGCATGGCAGTAAAGTGAACATAGGCATTGTTTCCACTGAGTAATCCTTTCCATCTTTCAGTGAGTGGACACAGACAACGTTGAGATCATCAGCTAACAGGCTTGAGGAAACATCCTGCTTCATGGCCTTGTAAAGTGTTGCATTCAGTAGACGGCTCATCGGGGAAACAAACTGTCCATATTGGAAAATGTCCTGTTAGATACTGCTTTGTTATATGCAATATGTTACACAAATGCACGTTTCTGCACTGGAATGTAAGGTGTAATGCCGGCCTTATTCGTTGTTGGTCAAGCTCCGGTCTTACTGTGCCGTAAAGTGGCAGAGTCCCAGTCCACCTGGACACTTAATTAATAGCTCTCGAGAAGAGTTATTTGAATGGATTAACTTAAAGAGTTTCCTGGATTAGCCCGTTAGAGTCATGGATCTAGAGGGACACTTAAAGTAGGGACTGAATAAGACAGTATAAACAAGTAGTAGTTTGTAGGGACTTTTAAACATAAGAAACCTATTACTCCTTCCTATTTTTAATTGTTGTGTTTTTGGCTGGTGATGATTTGGATTAATAGTGCATGCCTCCTGGTTCTGGTGTTTTGAAACTTAATCTTACAATTTTCCAAACAGAGACATTATCATTTTCAAAAGAGACGGAATTAAACAGATTGTCAGTGAATATTGTCTTGGACCAGTAGGCCTTTTTGTATGAATGTCTAGCTGGAACACTGAACTGGTATAATCACATTGTGGTATTATCTAAGCAAAGTGGGTTATTGTTGCTAACCATTTCACTGTGACCTTGCCACAAGATGGATGAAACAGACCACATTCCTCATGTAGGGATCATCCATATTTAAAAGGGTAAACGGTTGGTTTACACTTCATGATTAATAATGAGTGTGATTAGAGTCACAGTGAAAACTAGCCTGGTAATGGAGGCTCGCAAAGACCTACTGTGAATTAGCATTGTGAAAGTCAATCGGGGGGAAAATAAATGCAAGTTAAAACAGAGCTGTGGGGCTTTGAGAGGCAGCTGTCAGGCGTTTATTACAGCCAGCCTAATGGTTTTCTCCACATCACTGACAAGAAGCTGTAGCGCTGGACCCTGCATGACAGGCAACTTTCCTCCAACCATGAAACTTCATTTGTGTTCCGTGTTCCGTCACATCCCTTCCACGTTGCTTAAGCTTCAAACCTTAACACGAAGCCAGCCACTGTTGACCTTCAAGCAGGTCAGAATGTCTGTATGGAGAGACTAGAGGGGCTTAGATTTGACAACTGGCAGAACTGTGTATCATTTAAATATATCAGCAGCACTAATTGGCTCAATAGGTATCAGCTGTTTTTATTTTTGAAAAGATGACAGAATTCCTTCCCATGCACTTTAAGAAGCTCACTTTGAGGCCATACTGGCAAAGCAAGGGATATAACAAGCTTTGGATTATCTTTTGCTGTGTTGAGTCCCACTTGCCACAACCAAGGCTTAATACCTGAGGCCACTCACCTTTAAAGTAGATCTTTGACCATCTGTGTTTTTTCTTGCTCCTCACCTGGTAAAGGTTACATTTATTTTGTAGTTATTCTCACATACGTTTGCCTTTATATATTTTTGGACAACACCTTCAAATGTACTGTGAAGCGACAATAGGGCATTTGTGAACCAGATATCCCCTTGATCTTTTATTAAAATTTAATTATTTGACAAAACTTTGGTACACCCCAATCTAACATAATTCAAATACCTGCATACAAGCTTTAGCTATGATGTTGATGCGTTATCTTGAAAACATTTTTATTTTCTCCTCGTACTCTTCAAATCGAATTTTGAAGGATTATAAAGAGTGAACTGTGAAGATATGGTGCCCAAAGAAATACATTACCAGGTGTCTGAATTTAAAAAGCTTTCCATGTCTAGGATTCATCAGTAATTGTGCAGAGATTTTTTCAGTGATCTGAGTGATAACAGGATTGGGTACTATCAGACTGTTTCTGTGTGAGGTGAGAGAAGTGCCATCTACTGGCAGTTGAATTTCCATTATATCCCAGAGGTGCTCCTAATACCCTAGCTTTAACAGTTTCTTAAAACATTTTACTATTATTATAATTTTTTAATCACCATTGTGATTCTCACAATTATGTATATTTCATGGGATAAAAACCTAATTTGTGGGGAATGTATTATTACAAAAGAAACACCACATTCAGTATATTACATATTTGCTTTGGATTATCTTAATAAGCCTTTATATAGGATACATCATTTAGTAGAAGAGGCTTGAGGCATGTCGTGATATTACTCATCCAATGTGTCAATCGGGCCACTAGCATATATTTTATTTTCACTTCAAGTCTTACACTAACATATGGTCTGCAGATAAATGAAAGAGCAATAATAAACAAACTAGTGTTGTGTCCTCCATATCCATCCACGGTACATACACTTTGATTGCATGTGGAGTTTAAAGGTCCACACAATCAATCTTATAGTCAATCTTAACAGTGTATCCTGTTGAGCTTGGTGAGCTCGCTGACACAAACATGTTTTCAAGCCATTCACACTCGTTTTTCCATCCCGTCTCCTCCAACCTGTGTATGTAGCCGAAAACCTTGAGGACAGCATGACACATAGTTGGTCCTCGATTAGGTAACGATCAGCTCAATGGGGCAAATGCATGGTTCATTGTGCTTCATGATAGAGCAAAAAGGATTCATAGCGCATGCATGTGTCACACAGCTTATGTAACATCTGTGTTTTTCGAGATCCTGTCACATGAAAAATGTACATCCCTGACCAGGGGCGGATTAAGACGACTGTATGTCTCAGCATGCAGTGTGGTACTGAGTATATTTGCACCAGTTATTTGTACAACGATGTAGTCTATTGTTTTGGATGTGGGAGGCAGGGGTCTCCCACGGCTAGTGGAAGTCAGTGGAACAGCTGGAGCAGCAGTCTGGATGTTAGTAACTCACTCCGTCCCTGTTGGAGATGGGAACAGGGGGATCACTGTGGGAGGGCTGATGGAAGAGGGGGAACTTTCATAGCCAAACAGGGAAGAAGAAGAGAAAAGGGAATTACAAATCGAACAGGAATGGTAATGGCATGACGGTGACATCTGATCATTGCCTTCAGAAGCTCTTTTTTTTTTTCTCTGTGGATGTGTTTGGCCTTTTTCCAAGGTAGCATCTGCTTTTTATCAGCCTTGCAAACGCGAGTGCCATTATGCTGTAACTTTGTGAAAGTCCATTCAAATGGACAATGGCAATAAAAATGCTAATTCTGAGAACTTTATCGCAACATTTTTTTGAGTTCACTCCCCCAGCAACCCTCCACATTTGAAAAGGCTTGTTATTAACTGTTGGATCCCTTTAATATATCTGGGATAATAGTTTTCATAGAACCTGTGGCTTGGGCTTCACCTGCCCTGTCGGTTTGAATGTATTATGTGATAGGCGGCCCTCCTTTTCAAGGGATGAAAACCCCGCCTACCTCTAGCCGTACCAATGGGTCTCTCACAACCTTAAGTGCAGCCTCTTTTCCACATTCACATTGTGCCTTGGGGAGTATTCCATATCATATCCTTTCACAAGACGGAGAAAAAATCTCATTCCCCGTGACATGGCAATCTCACCAGCTGGATGTCAATGTTTCCGTTCTCCGCCCTCCTCTTTCCACTCAGCTGGTCCAGCCCATGAGTTGGTTTGCTGGGCGCATCAGTGGAGACTGGGGACGAGGCTGACAGGCCCAATGTCCTCGCTGCCACCAAGCCCCCCCAATCGAATGAAGTTTATATCCCAGCACCCTCATCCTCTCCCGAAGCTCTCCTTCATCCCTCTGATGCGATTGAGTAAAAAAAAAAAAAAAAAGAGTTCAACATTTTTTGGCCCGTTTCCCTGAATTAAAAAGAAAAATGATAATCTTACTGGTTTTAGTATGCTGTTTATAATTTATGACCATGCATGAATGTGGCTGAAGCATGCTGTGGACTGAAAACACTGCTTTTGTATATTGTATAGATATATAGAAGATGGATACAGGGAAACATACTAATAGACAGTCTCTCAATGAGAAAACCGAAGCAGGGTTAGCTATCAATCAAAAGGTTTGTTCTCCCACAGCATCATTTGAATGAGCTCTAGTCACTGTGAAAAGGTTAATTGGGGGGGGGGGGGGGGGGGTTGCCACAGGAAGGGGATTGACAGACAGACAGAGCTGTCTTCTCCCAGGTTTACTTAGCATAAGGGGGATGAACTTTATCCTCTGCCGGCCCCGTATGGTGGACGTGTTTACGTGCCATCCCATGGAGCCGAGACGTTTAGACTGACAGACGGCCGAGCTTATCACAACATGCTCTCAGTCTTTAACATGCTCCATTGTCACCCTTAAGACTGTGGATCCCGGTTCACTGTGTTATGTCTTGAGTCGGCAGCCGGCAGGAGAGGTATCAACTCACTTTGTCTTGCCGGCAGCAGGTGGGCGCAAAGGCCAACGCTGTGGATGCTGAGGCGATGGTCTGGAAAATTGCATTAAAAGCTGCTGGTATTATTCCAAGTTCAATCTGGCACTTACATGTACAGAATAAGAATGAACTCTGCTTTGCCCCCTATCCCCTTAGACAGACGCTGGCTGTCCGCTACCTAAATGGCCTCCCGTGTACAATATGTGTACTGTAAGTGCCCACTACCTTTTCCGTCAGCATTGCAAATACAAGTTTAGCTTTGGGGATTAGTGCTGTCATCTAAATAGCAATGTTTACAAGAAATGATAATTGGAGTACCACTCCAGGCTAACAAAATGGACAGTTATCTGGTGTTGATATAGGGATTAAATACCTTTTCCCTTCAAATTTTTTATGCTGTGCAGAGCCTTTGTGCAGAGCGGCTAACATTGTGAACTTTGCGAATATTACCTTTTCCTGGTGCCTGTAGAAATCATCAATGCATCTGTTTTTATCAGAACAGTAATTCCACACCATGCTCCATGGCTTATCATCTTCATAAGATGTGCCGTCCAAAGTGGAGCGTTGGCTTTGTAATGAGATTTCTTACTCTCTGGATAGGCTCGAATCTGACTAGGTCATCAGTCTGTTGAAGGATTCTCGATTCACAGAAAGAACAATTGAGTGTGGTATTGGGAATTTACAAGAGATGCAGGGCCCGTACGTAATTTAAAGTTTTACAAAGTATTTCACAGTCTAGGAATACCAAACAGTGGTTTGGAGGGATTCCTCAAAATATGGACTGTGACTGTTCGGTTCAGGATCTAGCCTTAATTTGCAACGGAATTGCTGTTTAACATTTCAAAATGTTAAACCATCAAAATAAATCAAAATCCCCCATTACAGCACATATTACTGAAAGGGGGGGTGATGACTAAGAGGAATGGTGGGTAAAGCAGAACAAAAAGCCAGTGTGTATCCCTGTGTTTAGTTCTCTTTGTATTTAGGAATTAAGAAAAGGACAATTAAGTTGTTCTTAATTAATTGTAAGTTCTATTTATTTGTATCTATTTCTTTATAGTCTCGGTATAGCATTTGGTTTTGATATTCTCTGTCCATAATGTTGAAAGTTCTAATGTGTCAATCAGGTTTTTTTGTGTGTGTGTATGTGTGTGTGTGTGTGTGTGTGTGTGTGTGTGTAACGACAGTCTTAATTGTGGGAGTGTCACATACTGTGAGTGTAAGTACTGTACACCTCTTCAGCTAATGCCACCACAGGGAATCCATATGCTTTTTGTCTTCAACCTCATTTGCAAGTGGTTTCCACTGGGCCTTTATACCTTAAAAGAATCTGTAGGTATTTCCACTGAACGAACAGGACTTTGTCACTACTTTTCCTTATTAGTTTTTTGATCATTGCAGCGTTATTTTTTATTAGCTTCCAGACACACAAGGTCACATTGAGATAAATACTGAAGTGAAGGCTCTTTTTTTTGCCTCAATTTATATGGGGAGGCAATTCCAATTGTCATGGGAGAATAAAAGGCTTTGTCTGAAAAACAAATGAATTCCATGCACAGTGCGGCTGCACAATACCCCTCACTTATCAGGGAAGTAAAGTTAGATAAAATATAATTAGTGTGCAGTGCCTTGCAGCTGTCCATTCCCCTGTATGAGCGCCTTCCTCTGAAGAGGCTCGGCAAGGCGAACAAGTGAAGGCACAAAAGGAGCCCACCTTTGAGCAAACAGCATTCAGGGTTGAACGAACCACCAGTTCTGTTCCAGGCAATATGCCCCCAGTAATTAATGCATGAGAGTCAGATGCTCTAATACGCCATACCAAATTCGTCCCACTTTCCCCCCCTCTTACCAATGCAATTCGGTACCTCTACGAGCTGAATGTTTTTCCAGTGCCAGGAAAAGCACTTCTATTTTCAACTCAATTGATTCTCTTCTTCTGGTTGCCCATCTTTACCTTTTTACCCGTTCGTTCAGGAAGTGCATGCATTTCCAATGACATCGAATAAAGGCCAGTCATTGGGATGGGAGTCAGGGAGCACCCAGGGGACAGAGGCACCTTCAATGTCAGACCGAGCGAGACAAAAAGAAGGAGACGTGAGAAGCCAGGAATCAAACTGAAAGGAGAGAGATAGATGTGATATTACATTCCTATTTGCCAACTGCTGTTTGGCATAGGTTCAAAACACCGACAGGCATATTGAGAAAACGGTGTTTAAGAAAAGAGAAAGCAACACAGAGAGGTGATGGTGCGAAGGGACGGCGTTTAGACGATGGTGCTCCTGTATGTGGGCAGCCAGAGGCGGGTCGTTCCCGTTTCGTCCATGTGGCTTATGGGAGTCTCCGTGATTCCTTGCCTCGAAGCACTGGCTCTTACCGTGGAGGAGCACACCGGAGGCTCAGCAGGAGAGAGCAGAGACCTGACTCAGAATCAAAGACTCCAGTGAGGGCTGGAGCCAGCGCGGATGAAAGAGCTACCCTCAAGGTAACATCTACTTGCCACTTCCAAAGGGGTCCAACTTGGCCCTCACACATCCAGAGCTGTAACAGCATTTGACCACGGTTTTGTGAGGCTTTGTCAGTTGTCATGTCTTTGACATTAGTTACGCAGCCTTGACACACCAGTACGCCATTTGCTCGTATATAGAGAGACAGCTCCCATCTCTGTTTGATTTAAAAGGGTTTGTTTAACTCAATGTATGCTGTTTTGCAGAAATATTTGCAAGGACGTTATGGGATTCTATCATGTCAAGCATTCGGGTGCTTAAGCAACAGGCAGTGACGATGACCACTTACGGTTCAATATTTTCTTTGAGCCAAAAGGCCTGAGTGCGTGCATGCATCCATAGGGGGACGAAACGGAAAGTCATAATAACGCCACACGCAAAGCCTGTATATGCAGATCAGACAATGGAATGGCTACTTGCGTCCAGTGTGCCTGGCCGTGTTGCCCTAAGGGCTTCGGGCTGTTGCACTCAGGCCCACCACTGGGTCGTAGAGAATGGTGCCATTAAAGAAAGTGCCTGGGGCTTCAAATAGTCCGCAACTCTTAAGACAGACCCCACAGTACAGGTTGCCAGCAGCTCATTTAAAAGCTGGAGTGGGGTGGGCTAGGGTGGATTTTTGCATATAAATATTGTTACATTTCTCTGTGTTTTGTTATTCATGCCTACAGTAAGCTTTTGGACCAAATTAATGAGCTTGCGGCACAAAGCTTGAATGTGAAACATGTATTTTAAAGCAGAAGCTTTTTCCGGTCACAGTGCACATAGGCATGGCTAGGCAGTGTGTTGTTTACCCTTGGGAGAAGCAGTAGCCAAACTGTAGGCTAATTTATATGAGGCAAGGCTGTGAATGGGTTTGGAGCCCAGTGGGGTGACTCATAGTGGACAAACAAGCACTATGCATTATTAATGAGTGAAGGCCTTTCCGGTTCAACTTAAACTTCCATTTAACACCTAAAGGGATCCTGCCTCTACCCCACACTGTGAGCGAGCTTAGGTCAGGTCAGACGAGCTCTCAATCTCTGCCAGGCGGTATTTACTGTAAAGGTCAGTGACTGGGGAATTATAACAGGAAACCATTTTCTCTTAAGAGATCTTTTGCTTCGCTAGATATTCTCCAGAGCTGTACTTTTCATATTAATTTCATGGAACATTTGATTTGAAACCTTTTTTCTCCGCAGGGCTTACAGTGAAAAGTTTTGTTTTTTTATCAATGCCCCTGTGCAAATGCTCTTTTGTTATTATGAAGGTGGTTTTGTAAAAGCACCCTTTGGCATTTATTTGCGGTGGCCTCCATATGTGAATTGAAAGTGCAGGAAAATAATGCAAAAAAAATTACACAAATGTTGTTCTGGCTTTGCATACATTGCCACAGAAAATTCAAGGTATTTTATTTAAATGAAAAGTGTTTCCATGCTAAATATATTTGAGTTCAGGTACTTATATATTAAATTAGGCCCTAAGTTTATCCTACTTTAAGAGACATTTCTTTAAAGTAAACTAAATAAAACATGGCAGATGCACCCAGATTCCCTTCAACTTTCTACTGAATATATTGTCCTGTTTTAAAATGATGTCCTGCATGCTTTTTTTTCTGACAATTTGTATTGGCACGGTGTTGCAGAACAGAAAGCCACATTCATCATTGCAAGGGGCAGACGTCAAACAAGTGCTCTATTGAAAGTGTAAGCATTTTATTCTGTTACAGAATAATGTGACAGGGTCTGGCCCAGATGCAAAACTGATCTGGTCAGATCGTAACAGTCAATCAATTCCTCACCTTGTCCTTAACGTGAAATACACAAAGAACACCTGTATGTACCTTACGCTTTCTAATTAAAACATTACATTGGGTGAGCATATTTTATTGGACATGTATTTCATTTGCCATGCAGGATGTCGTGTTGCATTTTTCTTTTACTTAAATTACAGAGCAAATTTAGCCACCTTATTGCACTGTGAGATAGATAGGACACCAAAATGTTTGTGTAATTATGATGTGTTGAGCTTCTACCAAAAGGTCAACTGACTGCAGGAGTAACCTTTGGCCCATGTTGGCAAGTAAGGCTTCAACTTGAAGTATATTCCCTCTGCCGTACCTGTCACAATTACCCTATTCCAGCGTTGTGATTGCCCCCTGCCTGTACAAGCCACGTCCTCTACCACAGGGCCACCTTTCAACCCCAGGCAGTGCCCTCCCACAAGGCCACACGTCCCCTCCTGTGTCAGCGGCCGTGTTGCCGGACTAAAAGGCAAACATGTAATACCAGGGACAGAAGGGGAAGGGGGATACGTCACATGTAGTAACTTAGGGTTTCATTATTTAACAGTTGTCTACTTGAATTAACCTATCAGTCACTTTTACAGTCCCTATCCTACCATTGGACAGAATAGTTCTAGACATAGGACTCTCTCTTAATCAGAACAATACCGTGTTACATAAAAAAATGCAATGTTTTTTATTCTTATTCTTATTAATGTCTGTGATTATTTAAGTAACAAGGATAATCCTTTGGCTGTATGAATCAGCTTGAGAAGAAAAATGCACTGTTACTCTCAAATCTTTTACAATCAATTAGACGCCATTATAGCATAATCTGATCATGATAATTCATAGGCGCCTTTAACTATGCAGCACATGCAAGCAGTCAACAATCATACATTGTACACATAAATAGTACACCAAAATGTCCTGGAAGCTGAGGAAATCTCTTAAAAATATGGCACGGCTGCATTCCGGATATAAGTACGGCCTACTACAGATATACGGCATAAGTAGACTGCATTTCTGTCTATTAAATTCTTTAAAAGCTTATCCCGGCTGTTGAAGAGAAATTCTATTGCATCCTTAAAGCCCACACCTTGAGTTAGTGGCAATTCTCATGTGGCAATGCTTGCTTCATAGTGAATTCTAACAATGAAAGTGGCAGAGTCCAATCTGATTTGAAAGCTAGGTAAGTAGCGGAAGCTTGCATAAAAAACAATCTTTGTGATAGCAGATTATAAAGTATAGCCTAAGGGATAGCTAGATGTACTGACTTGATGGGAGTCCCTCCTCTGTGATTCAAAATGTCTGTCAGGCAGGCAGCCAGTAAACAACTACCTTTCTTAACCAGTTTTGTTCACCCTCTAGCATTTTTTTTACATTCCTAAAGAAAACGAAGTGACTTGAAATGTATCGATTCGTTTTAATATTGCATAATCAGTCAGTGTTATTAGTCTATCGGTTTTATTTTACAATTTGCTTTTCCTAATAAAGTATGTCAAACGTAAAGATGTATTTCTTTTCCATCAATTTGTCGAGGTCGCCAAAAGGTTTATGCTGAATAAATCATGAACACCTTAATGCAGTGAAGCAGAATAATCAAAGGCCCTTGCAATCTGTTTTTCTGTCTGTTGCATCCATACGTTATTGTATGAGTGGTGTGTTCGCTGGGTGCTTTCCTGATGTAGGGGATTGGGTTATTGAGAAACGTTTGAAGAAACGACTGGTATACTGTCTGTTAAGTTGAAATTTGCAATGTGTTAAAACTTTTTTTCAGATGAATTTAGGTGGTATACCGGTACTGTAGATATGGAGAGTTCTTTGTAGCTCCCACAGCAATTTCAAAAGAAAACATATTGTTGATTGGGGTATAGTTGTCTATTCAAATGCATATTCTTTGCAGTGGTTGAAATATGTGAACGGAAGATTACAATCAGCCAGGATTTTGTTTCCTTGTTTCATCCTTTCTATCCAAATTATACTGAAATTACAGATGTAAATTGTAACCACTACATTTCAAGCAATCCTTCAGTCATACAAAAAGTTTATGCAGAATTCATAATATTCTTAAGAAGGGTCTGAAAAAGTAATCTTAATTTAAAAAAAAACTAAATCAGGGAGTGCAGTGTAATTGATTTAATGCAGCTCATACACTTTGTCTCCCCTCGGTTGTGTTTGACAGTCTCCAGGTTAATGGTGTGATAACAGGGACCATGCTTTCTACCAGCATGTCAAGTAGTAATTGGCCAATGGTTCCTTGAACAGCAATGTGCCACTAGGACCACACGACACCTCTTAAATTGTGTACAAAATAATTGGAGGGGCCATGAAGCGGGGGGGGGGGGGGGGGGGGATATATTTACAAATACTGGCTGGTAATCCTCTTTTTTTAAACACTACATTTGATTTTGATTGCTTTAGTCGACCTAAAAAAGTGAGAATTTTGAAAGACGAACATTTGTATTTATTAAAAAAAAAAATGTGCACGTATACATTTAGTAACATATAGGACACTCATGTGCATGTCCTTGTCTGTCTTCTCTACAGGTTGTTCCTCTGAGCCGATGAAAGAGACACAAACAGGAATGCTGTGGAGGAGACAATAAGAGGAGTCCAATCAACAATGTTAGCCCCTGGGGAAATAAGCATAGCCTATCTGTGTTGGTGAAATACTGAATCACAAGTTCACTGCGGGCAAAAATCATTGAATGGAACCTGGTTTAAGTGCACGGGCCCAACATCCTTTTTTAAAGGGCTGGTGCATAAGGACAGAACTATTTCTCAATGGACAGAAGTCTAATATATTGATTGTTGTTCACTCCGAGAAGGACAGTTAAACGTCCAATCCAATTATAAACAAGCTAAGTTCAGCTGAATTAAAACCACAGTGTAATCTTCTAACTTTCGGCCCTGCCAACTCAGAGAGAAGCTCCAATGGCCTGCAGCAGAGGCATAGTGATGAGTGCCTTTTTCTGGTCTGTGGCCATTATAATTTTTACCCATACAGGAAGGGTCAATGGTGACTGCTGGTTAATAGAGGGAGAAAAAGGGTTTGTATGGCTGGCAATTTGTAGCCAAAACCAGCCCCCTTACGAGTCCATTCCCCAGCACATTAACAGCACCATCGTGGACCTTCGCCTCAACGAAAACAAAATCAAAAGTATCCAGTATTCTGCCCTCAGCCGCTTTGCCAACTTAACCTACCTGAACCTGACCAAGAATGAGATCTCCTATATAGAGGACGGGGCCCTTTCTGCCCAGTTCAACTTGCAGGTCCTTCAGTTGGGCTTCAACAAGCTGCGTAACCTGACGGAGGGAATCCTCAGGGGCTTAGGCAAGCTGCAGTATCTCTACCTCCAGGCCAACTTGATTGAGACTGTGACACCCAATGCCTTTTGGGAGTGCCCCAACATTGAGAACATTGACCTTTCCATGAACAGAATACAGCAGCTTGACGGCTCCACTTTCTCCACGCTGACTAAGCTTACCACCTGCGAGCTCTACACTAACCCGTTCAATTGCTCCTGTGAACTACTCGGGTTCGTCAAGTGGCTCTCCGTTTTCCCCAACAGGACCAACGAGCGAATGGTCTGCGACTCTCCTGCGGGCGTCTCTGGCTACAGCCTGCTCAGCCAGATTCCCAACGACCTGACATATCGAAATGCCCTCCACATGCTCTCCACTGTGTGTACAGACGACTATGTGTTCCCACTGCCTCCTGAGCCCACCACGCGCCTGCCAGACTCCACTCAGTGTGGGGGAGAGGAGTGCACCTCAGGGACAGAGCAGGATGAGACAACCAGCATAACCCCGACGTACAGCAACGAGGACGTGAAACCCATCATGAAGCTGAAACAGGTGTCGCACACAGGCGCCACGATCACGGTTCAGATACCCAAGCCCTTCAAGAAAATGTACATCTTGGTTCTGTATAATAACAGCTTTTTCACGGACATTCAAACCCTGAACGATTTAAGGGAGGATATTGAGCTGAAAGGCTTGAAACCCCACACAGATTACACCTACTGTGTTGTGTCTATACGGAATGCTCTCAGATTCAACCACACCTGCATTGCCATCTCGACGGGCCCCTGGAATGGAAAAGACAAAGAGCAGAGCAACGCTACAGCTACCCACTACATTATGACTATACTCGGGTGTCTCTTTAGTATGGTCATCTTTCTAGGCGTAGTATATTACTGCTTGCGGAAGAAGCGCCAGCAAGATGAAAAGCACAAAAAATCAAGCAGCCTCAAGAAAAATATAATTGAACTAAAATACGGCCGGGAGGAGCTGGAGGGAGGGACAATGTCAAGAATGTCACAGAAGCAAATGATGGCTGGGGACAATATGGTCCGCATGCCTTACTTACCACCTGGGAGTGAAATGAACCAGTACAAGCTACAAGAGATCTGTGAAACTCCTAAAATGGCCAAAGGTAGCTACATGGAGGTGAGGACCGGAGACCACCACGACCGCAGAGAATGTGAGATGTCTCTACCTGGCAACACACAAGGATCAGTGGCCGAGATCTCAACCATCGCGAAAGAAGTGGATAAAGTCAACCAAATCATCAACAACTGCATAGACGCACTGAAGTCAGAATCCACGTCTTTTCAAGCGGGGAAGTCCGGAGCTGTGTCCACGGCGGAGCCACAGCTAGTGCTGATATCGGAGCAGCCACAAAGCCATAGAGAGTCTGGCTTCCTGTCCCCCGTGTACAAGGACAGCTACCATCACTCCCTGCAGCGGCACCACAGAGGCAGCACCCCCCAGCCCTCGCCCAAGCGGCCCAGCACGGCGACCGGAGGCCCCATGCGAAGCCCGCGGCCTTACCGCTCCGAGTCCAAGTACATCGAGAAGACCTCCCCTACAGGCGAGACCATCCTCACTGTGACCCCCGCCGCCGCCATCCTGAGGGCCGAGGCCGAGAAGATGCGGCAGTACAGTGATCACCGGCACTCCTACCCCGACGCTCAGATAGAGGAGCTGGAGGGGCCTGACGGGCGCATGCCCTCAATGCTGGAGCCCCTCACCCGGCCCCGCCCCAGAGATTTAGCCTATTCTCATCTGTCGCCTCAGTACCACAATCTAAGCTACTCATCCAGTCCCGAATACTACTGCAAACCCTCGCATAGCATCTGGGAGCGCTTCAAACTGCACCGCAAGCGGCACAAAGATGATGAGTACATGGCCGCAGGGCACGCACTTCGTAAAAAAGTGCAGTTTGCCAAGGATGAGGACTTGCATGATATTTTAGATTACTGGAAAGGTGTATCAGCTCAACAGAAATCTTAATCTCTTCAAATGTTTTTTAAAGGACCATAAATTGCATAAACAACACGGAAACCTTAAATATTTCCTGGAAGGATTCTTCCATATGGCGATCATCCACTAAGTATATCATTATATTTTGAGTAGGGGAGACAAAGTGGCATAAGGATATTGAAAATGTTTTATTCAAATGTTTTATCCTTCCCATTATGTATGAATTTCAATGGGGGAAACTATATCATGAATAAATTATATTGCAAATTAAGAGAATATATATTATGTTACAATGGATTATAGGTATTTGGGTATCGCATGGCCAAGTCCTGTGACAGTGGATATACTGTTGTGTACTTTAAGAAAATACTGTTAGATCAAACACATGTCTACTCAAACCTAATATTTTCTTGAAGAACTATCAGAACAATCATACTTTTTTTTCTTGCTTAATTTGTTCAGCAAAGGAACTATGTACAGATACAGTTTATATATTTGCAATGTTTGCTGTGAAAAAGAAGAAAATGTATTTAGGGATCGAATCAGGTTTACCAATGGAGAGATTTAATATATTTGTTTCTAATAGTTGCCATTGCCTGATTGACACTGGTAAAATAAATTTTTTCTTTTTACATCCACTACTCAATTATTCGATCTACCTATTTAACATTTTAAGCCTTTGCTGTAGATGGATTACATGTATGTTTCTGAGGCCACCATACAAAACTGCACAATATTCATAAGCTGTAATTTTCTAAATTCTATGTACATTTTAACAAACTTCAAAGATATTCTGCTACTGGTGGTCTGATTGGAGTTGTATCTTTAGTATCAAAATAGAAAAGAGTGACATGTTTCCAAAGTTTTCACTTCATTGTCCAAGATCGTTGTTTGTAAAATCGGGTGAGAGGTAGAATTTTATGGCTGGCCTCCTATTTCTGTATATTTTTGGGTTGATGATGTTACATACATGAGAGAAAAGACTAATGTACTCAAAAGCTGACATATCTGAATAGCCATCTCCTCCCACTTCAGACACCAATGTAATGTTCTGTAATAGCAGTGCTCAAGCCCATTACCCTCTGCACCCTAGAGAACATCATTATTAATGAGACGATGGCACTATAATTTGGAATCAGGTTCCATGTGCGTTTGGTTTAAATCTGTGCTTGTCCTAGAGCAAACAAGACTTTTAAGAAAACGTACCCGTTTATTCATGAAAAGAGTATTGACCGTCACCTTCCCGATCGATACCATTTTTCACGGAGAATAATTGTCTCACCTATTGTTGAGGTGCTGGGGGAGAAAGAAACTTTGCAGTACCTACTGTAATATCTGCCCTACAGCGCGATGTATGAATGTAAAGAATACACATAACAATCTGTATATGGCAGCTTTTATGTTTTTTTCCATGGAGATGTTTATTTAATGCTTTTTACAACCATTAACATGTTTCCTCTTTGCCTCAATATGCCCACTATGTATTATATTTCATATTTCTCTGAGCCAATGAAGTAAAAACAGCAGAGTAGTTTGTTTTTTCAAGTGGGTATTGTTGAAAGATGTTTTTCTATTAGCTCTTAAATGAAAGATTATCTTAAGAGGAATATCAACACGTTACAGTATGAATTTGCGAATGTCAAAATTGAACCCTTGAACTTAATGGCTGTGGATTTGTTATTCACCTATATGATATTTGACTGGATATGGGTGTAAATTTTATTATGACTTTCAACCGCCTTAAAATTCTGGGAGCGTGTATGAGTGTACAATTTTCTTGGTTTTACTTTCAGTATTGATATTGTTGAGTCTTCATTTGTTGTGTTTTTTTATAAATGCATTTCAATAGATTCCAAGAGCTGTCAAGTTTATAGGTAATTTAGCTAGTAAGCTACATGTTTTTATACTGCATATTGTAGCACTTCTGTGTCTCCTAAAAGTAAGAAATGTTGGGAAAATGTTTGGAAGAACAGTGACCTGCTGTTCAAGTATTTCAGAAACAAACAAGAGCACAATAAAGTGTTTTATTTTTATTTTATTTCTTAATACTATGTTACCTGCTTTCAGACAAAGTACTGTGAAATAAAGTTAAGGGTGCACCCATACCTTCATCATCATTGTCATGGTATATACCGGCGTGTCAATTTGAACTCTAAAATGAACCATCAACTGCAAACATCAATTAATCTACTGACATCAATCAATCAACTACACACTACCTGTGTTTTACAGATGTACCCTAGAAAGTAATTGTTTATGTTGGTAGAACAAATTAATTAAAATAGAGCAAATTATCTCTTAGTGAGGCCATACAGTATATTGAAAAATATGAGTTTCAAATTAAATGTTCATCACGTTAAAATAAGTCTATCAGATGCTGCCATTATTTTCAATATACATGAAACACTTATCAGATGCTGCTGATATGTGTTTCATGTATACTGAAAATAAATCGTCATTTGATAATAATATAGTCCTTATACCAGAAAACATCTGTTGCAGAGATAAAACATGAGGAGTTTTAGACCAGATATACTCCGTGTTTCGGTGACAATAAATTAAACTAGATTTATTCCAACTGTTCACAAACCTAACAAAAACAGGATCAAACAAAATTGTACATAGTAAAATTAGAATGTGTAAAAACAGCACGGTCAAGGTAATGCTAAACACAAATCCCAATATAAATTATTGCCCAATAAAGGAAATAAGCAAAAAATGATCGAGGTACATCAAAAATGATCTCGTAAGTCTATGGCAAGCGTCATAACGTGTAACAAACAACTAGGGTGATTTACCAGTATTATGAATTCCTTTGGGTAAGTATATGCATACACCTTCTGTACAGTGTTCCACTGGATTTATAATATAGAATCATTCAAAAGTGCCATTACGTTGATATGCCCATCCTATCACAGGAAATATTTGTGTTCAACAGGATGCTGTTCTTTGATTGCTCAATCACATTAATTATGTCGACTTAATGTGCATAGGTTACATAATGCCTTTGGATGCTAATGAAACATGTGCTTTTCATTTCTCTCAACTGTATCTATCTACCTAGCAAAAGAAAAAAAATCAACATGCATACTCGTTCAGTTGATAAGCCTTAACGCTGGCAACAGCATGTAATAGGATCACAGATTATTGTGAAGACAACTGATAAGTATGGAAACATTGCTTTCAAGAATTTATGGAAAAAAAGAACAGCGAAGCATCAAGTCCCCGCAAACTTAAATCTAGCGTAACTCCGGCTTTTTTTAGGAATATCAAAATTGAAAGTACATAGCTAGCAGGTGAGTCAGTGGGCTCAACTTTTTATGCATAGAATGTAGACCTACTACTAAAATGGAAAAGTAATTTGCCGTCTTGCTGCAGATGTATATTGTACTATCAGTCTTGACAAAGATGAATATTGATTAACAGACAGCTTCTTACTCTCTCTCTCTTTCTCTCTCTCTCTGAACTTTTATAAAAGTTTAGATATGGAAGCCAAAGAATTTCCCCTGACCACAGTGCAGAGCACAATTATCTCCTGTCAGCAGAGTGTGACAGAACAAAGACAGGACACCAGAAGTTCTTTGACTCTTCAGCAAAGTAGTGTCTAATTGGATATGGGTGATCAAGTACAGAATACATTATAAATCTAAAATAGGGTTGGAAAGGAAATCAGGCAAAGATCAAAGTTCAATGAGCTGGTATCATGTCTATGTCACAGAAATATATTGATAGAATAACTAAATAACTAAATGATCTTTGGCTGAAAGTATTGTGCAAAGTTTCATACATTCTCCAACAATTTAAAACTGGAAGATGAATGTCATAATTTGATATACAGATCAGTGCAAAAGCTTTTTGCAGATGTGGAAATGCTGTGGAGTAAGAATGCTTTCAAAAATAGAAATGTATATTATCAACAAAATACAAAGTTAGGGAACAGAAGACATCTCTAAATCCAATCAAGATTTGGTGTGACTAATCTCTTAGCTACACTTGAACAACGTCAGGGATCTTGTAGGCATGTAGTCAGGTGTATGATTAACCAATTATACCAAATAGGAGCTAATTAGTATCAATTTAATGTGTAGGTTGAAACACAATCATTAACTGAAACAGAAACAGCTGTGTAGGAGGATTAAAATTAGGTAAGGGACAGCCAAACTCTTCAACCAATGTGAGGTTGCTGAAGACAGTATAATGTAAAAAAAAAAAAGACAGGTTACACAATGGCAAGACTAAGTGAAGCAACAAGATACAAGGTAGTTTTACTGCGTCAGCAAGGTTTCTTCCATACAGACATTTCAAGGCAAACATTGGTTTCCAGATGTGCTGTCCAAGCCCTTTCGAAGAAGCACAAAGAAATGGGCCAGGCTGAGGCTGTAGACGCAGTGGCTGGCCAAGGAAACTGAGCCATACCTCCAGTATAGAAACAAGGCCAAGCAACTCAACTATGCATGGAAACATGGGAAGTGGAATAAAGTACCATGGCAGCAGGTGCTTTGGACTGTCAAAGATGTTTTTATATTTGGCTGTAGCAGAAGGCAGTTTGTCCGCTGAGGGGCTGGAGAGCGGTACAAGAATGAGTGGCGTCTGAATGGCCCTAAAGTTACTGTGCAGCATGACAACGACACCAAACATACGGTCAATGTCATCAAGAACCATCTTCAGCATAAAGAACAAGGAGTCCTGGAAGGGATGCTATGGCCTCCACAGAGCCTTGATCTCAACATCAAGTCTGTTTGAAGAGACAAAGTAATTTGAGGCTGCCTAAATCTAGAAAATAACTGTGGTTAGTCCGCCAATATATTTGATACAACCTACCTGCCGAGTTCCTTCAAAAACTGTGTTCAAGTGTACGTAGAGATATTGATGCTGCTGAGGGCAAAGAATGGACACACCAAATATTGATTTGATTTAGAATTTTCTAAGGTTTGTTCACTTTACATTTTGTCAATTGATCAATTAAACTAACATTTCTATTTTTGAACGCATTTTTACTTTACAACATTCACACCTACCCAAAACATTTGCACAGTGCAGTATATGGATGATGAAAACATAGATTTGAAACTACAGGATTTCCTTTAGGTAATGTTATGCTTTTGCTGGCGTTGGCTTAAAGGCAACGGGGTAGTTGTGATGAGCAAATCCATTATGCTATATCTACGGGGCGTTGTTGCCTGTGATGCATGAGAACCTTGCCGTTGTTGGTCTGCAAACGCTGTAGTTAAGGAAATGGATGCTGACGGATGGGTTTGAGAAGTCAAAGGACCCAGGACCTGCTCATTAATACATGCCACTGCTCTTCGAGTAGTGCTTCACGGACGAGCGTGGCGAGCCAGCGAGTGATCCCTCATATGAGTAATGCACCAAGGCAGGTCACAGGAATTTCCAGTCAACACACCTTGCAGGGAAAAGAAAGAAAAGGGCTGTGCAGGCCGCCCGTCGGAGCAGGATTAAACCTTATGGCTCATTAAGGTATAAAAGCGCGTGTAAATCAAAGAGTACTCACGCACAAAATAAGCAGCTGCCCACACAGGTCACGTGACTTTTTGTTGCAGGAACTTTTGCTTCTGGCGATAATGAGCATGCCTGTCTCCTCTTGCGGACTCTCTCTTCCCGCCAAACAAAGCCTCTTGTGATCATAGGAGACTACAAAAGAGAGGAAGCTGCATGGAGAAAAAAAAATCAATGGCGCCATTCTTCTGGAACATAAAAAGCTTTTAGGATTTAATTATTTTCCCTTGTAGATTTATGAATTTGCTTACCACTCAATTCAGAGGTGAGGGCACCCCTGAAAACACTTACAACAGATGAAATGCATTTCCTTTCAACCTCTTCAAACCAAAGTGTTAATTATGAGCCTGCATTAAATAGTATAGTAGATCATTGATCAGGTCAATACTCCCTTGGTCTTATCATCAAGTTCTCTGAGGTGCATAATTAATAGAATATATCTGCCAAATAGTGGCAGCACGGTGGCTCAGTGGGTAGCACTGTTGCCTCACAGCAAGAAGGTCCTTAGTTCAATCCCCACCTGACCCAAGGGTCTTTCTGTGTGGAGTTTGTGTGTTCTGCGTGGGTTTCCTCCCACAGTCCAAAAACATGCAGGTTAATTGGTGACTCTAAATTGTCCGTAAGTGTGAGTTGTTGTCTGTCCCTATGTGTCGGCCCTGTGATAGACTGGCGACCTGTCCAGGGTGTACCCCGCCTCTCGCCCTGTGTCGGCTGGGATAGGCTCCAGCCCCCCCGCGACCCTGCATAGGATAAGCGGTATAGCTTATGGAATGGAATGGATATCTGCCAAATAATTCAAATAATTAGTATGATGTAAGGCGGTCTCACGAAAATATTTAGGAGATTATGAACGCATACTATTTATATAAAAGAGTACACACCTACATCACATAGACAGTCAATAAAGTACCTTTATAATAAATACAGTAATTCAGCATACAATCATATTCAGTCGAGAATATAATTATTCTTGAAAAGATCCTGATGTTTAAAGATACAGTGTATTGTACAGGGCCTCATTTGTCCATTGTCCACTCTAGGCAACACAACATTTTGTGACATTGACCATATCAAAAATATACCTACAAATGTAACCAGAGACCTGGTTATCTTGCATACCCAGATTTACAAGCAACATTAAAGTGGGCTACAGGTTGCCGTATCATCATTTCACCATTCATATTCCCAATCGGTGAGGACACATCACTGGGACAGCCAGCACAGGAATGTTGTGATGTGGTATAATCTCCAAACCTGCAATCAGTGCCTTGCTTTGTGCCTGTAGAACTCAGGATTTGATTGCTGAGCCACTCTTTCGTCCTTGAATGGTGGACGCTGATGTACATGCCAGACTCCTCTCAACTGTCCAGCAATCATAAAGAGTCCACAGAGGCTGTCCCTGATTGCACTGTCAATAGTGTAGTGATTGGATGAAATCCTATTTTTTTTTTTTTTTTTTTTACCAATTGAAATTAATGAATTGCCCAAAAGTGCACAAAGCAATTCCAATCATTATAAAATGCATTATTTTTGCAATATGATTTAGCAAATAAATCATGTGTATCGTATATGTATACACCGTGTTTATTACAGGGTGTATGCTTACATCTGTATTTGTGTTTTAAGGATTAGGAAAGACACTTCAGTTTTAGAAATGTAGTTTTTAATTGCAGTTAACAATAAATAACAACAATATTCAAAATGATACCTATTCTGTAATTGTATTTATAAAGTGTTACAAAGTCCCCAACTAGGCAGTCTGCACACTATAATAAACACATGGAATCTAATTAACACAAACACTCGTACTGTAAGACCAATAAAATAATATAAATTATAACAATAATAAAGAAAAACATTTGATGAAGAAATATAAAGAAACATAATTAACAAATAATATGAATAAAATCAAACAAAGCAAACTCCTTAAAATTATTCCCAAGTGTGTCTGCTTGCTTGTAGAGGTGGGTCTTTAATAAACGTTTGATAAAATAAAATAAAAGTTGATAGAGGTAACCAATGCATGTATTTTTATATAGACTGTTCCAACATCTAGGATACCTGATAAAATAAATGATTTCTAATTATGTAATACTCCCTAAACTAGTCTGTTTTATAGAGTCTGTATAGTAAATTGTTGCACACTGTGGGAATATTGATTCTCTCTTCTGCCAGTGAGCTAAAAAAAATTTATTCACAACACTGTAATTTACCTCGAATGGAAAGTAAAGCTAAGCTGTGTATGCTAAGATAGGCTATATTTACCAACCTACTACTAAATAACTTATTACTGGACGTACAATCATACAGTCATCTCGTCTGGGGTATATGGACATATAATTTCCTAAAACGTTAGAAGCTAGAAGATCTTATTCTGAAAAGTGATTTCAATGAGGCTCTATTGTGGCCCATAATTGACACATACAACAACATGTTCTTATTTTAGATAAGTTTGTAATGTTTTTTTCACTAGCAGATTCAGGGACACAGCTTAAAAGAGTTGACGGAACCTTTCTGGTGTTCTTTCGCAGACTTCAAATTAGATAAAGGCTAAGACAGAGAGAGCTATTTGGCATTACATTTCTGTAGGAAACAACAAGCATCAACCAACAGTAGTTTGGTCTCTTGCAGACTTCAATAAGACATTCTTTGTATTTAAACATTGCACTTTTTAAGCTTTGGTAAATGAAACATGGCCAAAATAATTAATTGGATAATCAGCAGACCATTATCACTGATAATAGAAACAGTATATACACACTTGTGAGGGCAGTTTCTACCACAGAGAAAAAAATAAGTGGAAGGGATTGTGTGTTGACAGAGAGTCAAATAATTATTTCTTGGCTATCAAACTCAGAACTGGTCTGTAACAGAGTCTGACACCATATCCTCCGCCTCCTGTTGCACCCACTGTTATGCTCGAAACCACACTCCAAAAATGGATCCAACTTTTGCAGATATTAATGCACTGTCAGACTCCTTCACAGCGGCTGCTTTCAAGATAGAGGATCATCAGTCTTACACTGTGGCTGCACAATTTTCAATGATCTTCTTAAGCTTGAATCTTTCCACAGACTCATCTTGGTTGTTCACTCAAGCCTTTTTCTTTATGAATACAGTTGTTTACTAACTTTTGCACACATCCCTTTGCTTTTCTGACAAACACATCTTGGATTATTGTTCAGCAACTACGTGTGCTAGTCTTGTCACGTGCATCAACACAATTCCATGAATTTATCTGAATCAGTCTGTTTCGTCGTCTCCCAACAACACCTTTACAAAGGACTACACTATTAAATCATCCTCTAACCATCATAGTCACTTCATGCATACAAATATCATAGGCTATTTTTGTATGTGATGTATGTTTTGTTTACGGAGGCAAAGGTCAATAAACATTTAGTATACTTAGCCCGGATATTTGAAGTATCAGACTTTACGAAAACAAAAGTGTTAAGTACGGGCCCCTTGTTAGTGGCCTTCCCACACACCCTGTGGAATAGGAGCCGTATGCGCAGCATCAGAGAGGCAAACAAAGAGAAGAGGATACAATGCCTGGGGACATCAGACTCAAAGCCACTCTCTGTTTCCAGCACTGTCTTCGACCTCACGTCAACAGATGTAACAGCATCTGGATAATGACAGAAACTATTGCTGTCACACGTGTCCTTTCAAATGAGCAAAGCTGATGCATTAAGAACATTTAGCATTCTAGCACATTCATAGTCTCTGTTGAACCCCTGAGAATATTTTATCCCAATAATCACGACAGATACTAAAAATTTATTTCCACAAAGGTATTAACAAGCCATTGGTACAGACTAAATATGAAGTTGCCTGCTGATCACGATGGTACCAGACGCCCATAACTCTCCATAGTACTTTCTTGATGCCAGTGACATTTTCAGCAGGATATAGCCCTAAAAAATAGAAATACAACTGGTGAGTGAAGGAGACAGAGGGGGAGAAAGAACAGCTGTGTGTTACTTTCTCAGATTTAGATTAGGGCTCGGGTCATGTGGGCCTTGTGGAGTCAAGAGAAAGCAAAAGGGGCCTGATGAGAAAACCTGTCTTTCACTGTTGGTGGGCGGCTACCGGAGGAGTGTGCAGACAAAGCATTGCTTCAACAGTAATTGCCCTGAAAACAAGTTTCCCACTAGCAGGGAGACTACTGGTGCCCACTGCTGAGAGGAACTACAATCGCTAGTAATAAAACTGTAGCAGCCCTAGCCTTAGCGCCTCCACTTTGTGTTTCTGATCGGGCTGTTGTGTAGGAGCTTTGTGTCAGCAGCAACTAACTAAATTGTTACCACACCTAGGTTTCAACTGCCAACCTAGTTTTCGAAACGCAACCCCGTAGAGATGCTAAACAGTATATGATCAAATTCATTTTGCATCTCCATGGCGTTGCATTTATTTATACATGTATCAGGTTCACAATGACTATTAAGGTTCTGGATATGATAATACAAGCAATCTCACATAGAAGAAAAGAGAGTCATTCCTTTTATCATAGTCTTACTGGACAAATCCTACGGGGTCAAAATTGTACGGCCACTGCTTTTCGGTCAGCCAGCAAGATGTGAACAGTCTTAGGTATATGGATCTACAGCTTAATTATAGGGGCCAGTGGAAAATTATATACTTTCACTCTGCTGGATTTCAATTGTTGTACAAATGCAAATGAGAGGTATAAGACTAAAGTATTTCAAACCAGCTCATAATGGTTTCCTATATGACTGCTGTCCACCGTCATTTTTATAGAGACCTAATCTACAGGATTTTGTATACACTTACATTACACCAGTGAAGCAGTATAAGGATTTGTGATGATTTGATACGGTTGTCATTTCAAAGCAGTGAGTGAGAGTGAAAGAAACAAGG
Source organism: Galaxias olidus (assembly GCA_026901105.3). NCBI lineage: Eukaryota > Metazoa > Chordata > Actinopteri > Galaxiiformes > Galaxiidae > Galaxias > Galaxias olidus. The sequence continues at coordinate 844,753 of JAPMUY010003760.1, forward strand.
AGAAAGATAGAGGGGGAGAGAGAGAGAATTCGTGGAGGGCTTCAGTCAGGCTTTGATGAATGATTAAATCACCATCAAACCGAAGACTAAAAGACTAAGTATTGTTTTCTTTTCCTTGACTACTAATTGTTGGTTCTTCTAAAAAGATGACAGGCATTATGGTTGCTATGATTATTGAGCGTTTAGATCCATGGTATTTGATAAACTTTCTGCTGCAAGTGTGATAACCCCCTATAACCGTCAACACTAATAGTCTTTGTGTTTCATAACTTGCTATGGTATCTAACAATGCCTTGTATCAGTGGCATTCATTTAAGAACGTATTAGTTGACAGATCTACTGCAAACATTATTTGGATTTACCCTTGTGTATTAGGATGTTTTTGATGTATGGTCTATACTTGGCTAAGACGTCCTACCACAACTGAAGTACAAATCTAGTCCTGCAATAGTCCTGAACTACTGGACATCTCTGACCTTGTGAACAATTTGTGTGAGGCCAGAGAAAAATGGATTTAAATTTTCCTATGTCAATAACTGTCAACCTTGCCTTGACAGGCAATTAAAAAGACAAAACAAAAAGATAAAAAAGGCAGCAAGCTAACACTGCATAGTATCGATTCCACCATGCAATGAGCCCAATTTTAAGTAACACACGAGGTGATCAAGCATTTTAATTGCACGCACCATACATGAAAACCCATCATTATTTAATATACCAAGCTGTGCACTCTTGCTTTTATCTGGCTATCTCATTGTTTCATTTTACTTTGGACTCTTTATTTGAGTTGTAAGAATTTCTACAGTGGACTGTGGATATTCTTCTCTATTGATTTTTTTTTTACACATTTAATTTCAGGATTTGCCCTTCATGCCGGTTGATTTCTTTTAAATCTGATGTTTATTTTATAATAACGTTTAAGCTTTTTTTTCTTTCTTTCTTTTCACATTTTTTATTTGGATAAAAGTAGCTTGTGTTACTTTGGGGCCTTTTCAAATCTGCAAAGGTTGGTTAATTGTACAAGGCTGAAAATAGTCACCGCTGTATTTCACATAATCTACCACTCTAGGCTGCTTCTCTATGCATTATACACCCAGTTTCTTTGCACTGACCTTTTGAGCCATTATGAATACCACAGTAAAGTGTAAACCCTTAGGCAAAGTAGCCATCAATTCTAGCCTGGGCTCCACTCTAGGCACCGGCATTCAAGTGGGTTGAACATAGGGAATGTAGAAAACCCTTTTACCACTAACGGTTTCTTAACCCTGCGACATCAACAGATAAACTAACTCTCAAAGTTCAGACACCTAAGTCGATCTTTTCATTTATGTGGTTTATGTGACCCCTGTAGGAATGTGAACTCTTTCCAACAAACCTTTTTGTTGCAGGTGCCTATTTATGGCTGTGAGACACTATTGTATCCGGGTTAAAATAAAGGTTTCATAATAATGGAGTTCAGTACTCAGAAGTAGCCCTAGCGATGTTACTGCTAACAGGCAGGGTAATGAGAGTGCATGCACACATTGTGGGCATGATGCATGACATAAGGTTTATGGTAATATTAACTATAATATGGCAACCGATTTGTATGGCGCTTTGAGTCCTGAGAAAAGCGCTAAAAACTAAATCTAATGAATTATTATTATTATTATTATTATTATTTTTAATAATATATTTTATTATAAATATTCCACACTGGATCTGATTCCAAAATAAATCCTGTAATGTAGACCCAGAAAAGATGTACTGTTGAGCCTCTATCCTATAAAATTAAAATGCCAAGCGTCAGGTTAGCCCCAAGCCGACGTGTGTTGGTTCCCATTCTCTCAATATCATGGCTCTAATAAGAGGCCCATGAACTTTAAGCCGAGTCTACTCCTAATTGTTCAGACATCCAGCCGGAGGTATCGAGTAAGAGCCAGGCTGGGAGAGAGCAAGACAGCAATCATTACCACCCTCAGGAAGATGAATGGGTCATCGGTGGGGAGACACCCTGCCTCACAGCCAGGAAGCTAAACCAAGCAACAACAACACACAAACACTGCCACCTTGTCTGCACAAAGCAAGTAATAGGAATTCAACCGAAGCGCCCCACATCATACGTTTTAGAATAATCCATTTGTTCTCGAGAGGGTTTTTACAATGCATTTACTTTGAACTAGGGATGGGAAAGACTTCATTATATATCTTTTAAGTCGAACGGAATGAATAGGATGAGATCTCACAGAGGATCAAAGTTAGTTTCTGACTAATGGTTCATAATAAGGGTTTGAAAAATGTCCAGCTCTAACATAATGAAGAGCTGCAAAAGGCTCTAATTTGCACACTTCATCCATGGCTTGCCTTTCGTACTTCTAGATGTTGCCTACCACTGCAATCAATGTACTCTCCTCAACATTGTCTGTCCCTCTCTGCAATCTGTGCCAAATGGCATCTCCCTTCACAGTATATTTGCATGTGGTTGTATGTGCTACATCTCAAAAGCTTTACCCATCATGGTACCTGGAGTGTGGTTTAGAAAGGATTGTTAAACCTACCCTCCGGCAGCACATTGACGCTGTCACTTCCATCCATGCCTGGTTGCGCACTTTCACTGACTAAGTGTGGTTGTGCTGTGTATTTGTGTTAGCATGGTCGCACGCATGGCCTGCGTGTTTCTGTGGCTGGTTGAGCATGTCTTTCTGTTTCCGTGTGGTTATTTGTTATCCAGTGCTCTGATACATTTCAACATTTGTGCTGCCTGATTCACGTTTTTCCTTACAATTACAGTTTTTTTTATTCCTGTATTGCTTCCACTGGCTGGGCCTTACCAGGGTAAGGAGGTAAGAACAATATCATTTTTTTATAGATATTGTTAGATGCTGTTTTGTATTTATTTCTCATTCCTTATGTTCTCTACCCAACGGTGCACATTTCGTGTATGTTAAAATATGTGTAAAATATGTGTAAAATATGTGTAAAACTCATGTGACAAACCCATTATTATGAATAAAACCTTTCTTATATTGATTTTATTATTGAGTTTCATGCTTTCACATAAAATAGTCTGTTTAGGTTGAATGTTTATTCATCTTTGTTCCATGTCATTAATTTGGGAAAGGAACAGAGACAGAGTTTTACTTGAGGAGCTATTTCAAATAAGACTGAAAATGAAAAATAATAACACAGCGATGAACAAAGCTCTGTGACACTGCAACTCTCCTCTGGTTTGTATAATGCGTTAGCATGCGGTTGGATTCTTACAGCACATTTCTACACAGGAGACTTTGGATTAGATTTTCCGCTGCTACTAAATCCATGGGTGTTAACCAGAGACAGTACATGGAGGCTCACAATAGACTGGATAAGTACTGCACAGCCTTAAAACAATGTAGAACGGGATTTTTTTGCCAGGGGAAAATGGGCACTGTTTAAATTACCGGTGCCCCACAAGACTACACAAGACAGGTTGGTATTGTTCAAACCCAATTAATAACTTAACTCGACAAGGTTTGCAGGCAGTAGATATTGATTCTATGTTATTACAAACCACAGTGCTGCCTACCAACTTTCAGATGCTATGCCTCTCGACTGTTAAACAGGCGCCCCTATCTGTCTGTTCCAGTAATTTGGGCCGTTTGCTATCGATATTGATTAGTTCTCCCTGATATTCCCTTCAGTGGCCTGTCTGTAAGACTCTCCACCGATAGTCATTGCTCACCCACATGTCAATTAGACTGCAGAAGCAGTTTTAGGTTTCAGTGAGTGGAGATGACTGGAGAAGTGGAACATTGCTTATGGCCAACCACTGTAACAGCTGCTTAGAGACTGGTCTAATGTGGTTTTCAAGTACAGTATATGGTATTCACAGTATGTAGCGATACCGGCTTGCTCCTCTGTAATAATTGTGCTACTAAAGTGATGTAAAAGTAAAAATGACATCAGATGGACATATTCGTACATGGAATTAACAAAAGTAAAGAAGAGAAATCCTAATGTGTAAGGAAAACAAGAAATAACTTCTTGGTCATTTTAATCTAGGCCTAGTCCCATGATACATATGATTTATTAACTTGTTTTGTGTGAAATTATAAAATATATATTTTTTATTACTGAATCATTGTTGATCTGGGAGACAGATATCTCTCCAAACTAACTTAAATCGGTTTCGTATTTTGATACTCCTACTGTTCAACATTACAGAAAAGTTTGATTACAGAAAAGGTCCACAAGTCTTAAAATCTGTCTTCAAAGGGAACCACTGTAGTTAATCATATCACGGGCATCTCCTAAATGAGATGTTGATCAAACCCGGTGCCTTCTTGGTGTTCCCTGTGACACAGGTGCACTGACCGCTGAGAGACCCCAGCTTACCGTCAGGGTGCACTGGCTGTGCATCGCCACCAAATGGCTTTGCTCTTAAGGCCAAATCCCGAGCGCCGCTCTCCTCTGTGCACTCACTGGATGATTGTTAGCGCTGTGCGTAGATTGGAAGAGTGCTAGGGAGAATGGATAAATGTGAGTAACGGCGCTTCTAAACTAAGCTGCTCGTATTTCAAAATGAAGTGACTGAACAGGGAAGAGGGATATCTTCCCTTTTAGTCAGGGACTCACTAACAACCACAAAGCATCAGGCGTACTGTAGTATAGATCATACCAATACACTGCATGTCATCTGTCAAAGTTGAGTCAAAGACATTCTGGCGGAGTTGCTAAAACCTTAAGCACAAAAGACGCCTGGGGCTAGACTCAACTGTTCCAGGTCGGTGCGGCAGAGTTTCGTTTAGATCCAGAGACCATACAGTATAAGCAATTATGATTCTACACAGCAATTATTAATACAATTTAGCCTGATGAGCCATTTACACGTGTCAACGGAGATGATTACCACTGATGTTGAGATACATACTGTATTTCCTGACCACCTGCTGCTCTTGAATGCCGGAACTTCATTTCAAACTTTTAATCAGAGAAATTGATTTTATTCATCAAAGAGTTGTTAAGATTTCCCTTATGAGTAAGAATAGTCATTTATAAACAAAATACAGAGGTCCAGTGGCACACATTAGTTTGTGTTGGATTGGATTTAAATGTTAATCAAAGTTTTTTTTTTTTTTTTACACAAATCCATCTAGCAGCTGCAGAGAGATGGAGTTTCATGCGTGACAATAGCTGGCTAACAAGGAGGAGTCGCAGACCCAAATGCAATGCATGATGACTAATGTAGGGAGACATGGAATATTTGTTCAATTTGAAATTATAACCGACCTTCGGGTGTCAGAAATAACAATGAACAGAAAGACAATTCAGATGACTGAGGCAGAGAGGATGAGGGGTCGGGGTCATTCCGAACAGAAACCATGATGAAACGCAGCAGGCAGCAAATTACTCATGCTTAAAAGCACCCATGTTCTGTCCGTGGTGCAAAATGACATGAGACTTGTGGTGAAAATAGGGGTTACCCGGCTATTCATAGACCAAAAAGTCAGACATGAGAACTCTGTATTCCTACACATGAGAGGGACCGTGGGCATCAAAAAGGCTACAATATGGATTAAGAAATTACAGCAATAAACACAGATATGTATGGACAGAAATGCAAGTATAATGTAAGCTTTTAGTTGAACAAAATGAATGAAGGATCTATGAATTGTTAGCACAAATAAAAGTGTAATGTAATATTGGATAAGTCTGAATGAGACAAAATACATTAAGTTCTTGCTGTCTCTGTTAAGGTCAGAGTCAGATTATTATGGATTTGTGTGTGTCTCTTGGACAAACCAAGCAATTGATTAGCTAGTTTTGACAATATCTTATTACGAAATCAAACAAATCATTTATCTTACCAAGACATCCCGAGACGCTAAGCCTCATTACAGAAAAGCAGATGGCCTTGTTAATACAATGTTAAAGTAGAGTAAATCAGATGTACTTAGACTGTGGGCCGTGTATTAAACGGTTGGAAGGACTCGGTTCTGGAGTGCTCTGCATGCGATATAACATAATGCAAGCGGCTCAGCGGGTGGCTGAGGTGGTGATGGTGGTGGGCTTGTGTGAGAGCAGACCGCTGGGTCATCGATCCAGCACAAACACATCCCTCCATCTCCGTTTACAGAACCAATCACATCCCCCGCTGATTGATGGGGGGGATAATTGAGCTGTCGCTCGAGTTTTCATGTTTCCCCTCTCGTCTGCATCAAACTTTGGGAATTATATTGTATTTTACTTTCACGCAATTTGCAACAAAGGACCTCCTGATGTTTATTTATGTCAACATCCTGCCGGCGTGCTGTCAGGGAGCCAGACCGCGTCCACGATAGACCACCACCACAACCAGGCTAATTAAGCTCCGGGGAGACACCTCCTGCAGCCCTGACCAGTTAGCCAAAATGGCACAGGCACGTCACACACTTATTGGCTTTCTCTAGCTCAGTTGTTCTACCAGTAATTTCTCTACTGCAGTTAGCAGTTAATCTTTCTGTGGTGTGACAAGAAAGACAATGATGAATGGTTTGTATTTTCATTTATTTTCCCCAAAGTACATGCCTATGAACGTATCAGTATGTCTGAATCTCCTTGCTGTAAACCAACTATTTTTAATTCAAAATTCAATTCCAAATGCCATTTCCAGTTCTATTTCTTAACTATATTGAAATATGTATGCGTTATTATACCGACAGGCCAATGTTAATCACGGTGCAGTAAAAACATATCTTTGTCAATTCCAGTGATTTTACTCAAAACATGAATATACTTGTCTTTGGTTATTATACACTGCCCGGCCAAAAAAAAAGTCACACACTAATATTTCGTTGGACCGCCCTTAGCTTTGATTACGGCATGCATTCGCTGTGGCATTGTTTCGATAAGCTTCTGCAATGTCACAACATTTATTTCTGTCCAGAGTTGCATTAATTTTTCACCAAGAAATTGTATTGATGATGGGAGAGTCGGACCACTGCGCAAAGTCTTCTCCAGCACATCCCAAAGATTCTCAATGGGGTTAAGGTCTGGACTCTGTGGAGGCCAATCCATGTGTGAAAATTATGTCTCATGCTCCCTGAACCACTCTTTCACAATTTGAGCCCGATGAATCCTGGCATTGTCATCTTGGAATATGCCCGTGCCATCAGGGAAGAAAAAATCCATTGATGGAATAACCTGGTCATACAGTATATTCAGGTACTCAGATGACTTCATTCTTTGGCCACATAACATTGCTGAACCTAGACCTGACCAACTGCAGCAACCCCAGATCATAGCACTGCACCCACAGGCTTGTACAGTAGGCACTAGGCATGATGGGTGCATCACTTCATCTGCCTCTCTTCTTACTCTGATGCGCCCATCACTCTGGAATAGGGTAGATCTGGACTCATCAGACCACATGACCTTCTTCCATTGCTCCAGAGTCCAATCTTTATGCTCCCTAGCAAATTGAAGCCTTTTTTTCCAATAAGCCTCACTGATAAGTGGTTTTCTTACAGCTGCACAGCTGTTTAGTCCCAATCCTTTGAGTTCCCTTCGCATTGTGCGTGTGGAAATGCTCTTACTTTCACTATTGAACATTGCCCTAAGTTGTACTGTTGTTTTTTTACGATTTGATTTCACCAAACGTTTAAGTGCTCGCCAATCACGATCATTCAGGATTTTTTTCCGACCACGTTTCTTCCTGGAAGATGATGGTTTCCCACTATCCTTCCAGTTTTTAATAATGCGTTGGACATTTCTCAACCCAATTTTTGTAGTTTCAGCAATCTCCTTAGATGTTTTGTTTGCTTGATGCATGCCAATAATTTGACACTTCTGAAACTGATTAACATCTTTTCCACGACCACAGGATGTCTTTCGACATGGTTGTTTAAGAAATGAGAAGCTTCTCACTGTGTCAGTTAGGGTTAAATAACTTGTTGCCAGCTGAAACATAATCACCCATGCAGTAATTATTCAATGGGAGGCTCTTACCTATTTGCTTAGTTAAATCCAGGTGCTGACTTTTTTTTTGGCCAGGCAGTGTATTTCAGCACTTGAACCCCTCAGGGTCATATATCCTATAAAATTGTAGATATTGACCTACACCTGGACACTGCAAGGCTACTGGAAAATATAATGCATTTATTGTTTTCAGCCTACTTGCAGAGTAGGGAAACTAAGTCTGGAAAAAATCTATTCTTTGTGGAATGTTGTGTTGTTTTGAGATTTGAAAGGGAAATATATAAAGTGATTAATTATACAGTAAGTGTTAATGCAGCGTGAAGCATCCTCATATGTCAGCCTCAACACCTGCAAGTAAAGCTAAACCATGCAGGAAAGCAAACGGTGCCTATGGTGCTGTTTGCCACCCCGACCAAATAAAAATCACTGCAAACGGCAATAAAATAGACTTTGTGACTGAAAAACGAGAAAACAAGTGCCACATTGATATTTACATGTTCAATTTGGACACCTGCAGTGAGACGGGGAGGATGTGAGCTTGCCAATATACAGGCAACTATTTCCCTGCCTCGAATTTACATTTGAAAAGTCTTGCTGCAATGATCATGAAAATGGGTTTTCTCGCTGTGGTGTGAGCAGTGGCACTCTAAAGAGCCCATTAGGGCATGGCAGCCCCCTATGGTGACTTTCCATCAATGAGTGGCCCAGCAGCAGGTTAATGCTGTCCACATGGAGGAGACTGGAGTCAGCCTGTTAATAATTAAAGAGACTCGGCTCCCCCATTCCCGCATTGTCCGTTCTCATGATAGCCATAAGCGGGTTGATTATCCTTTTCAGCGGCGACTCGGCAAGATGATCATCTGCTGCCCGCTGATACAGTGCCCATCACACAAGCACTCGCTTTCAAACAAACTGCATCATTGCTCTTGGGCAATGGAAGATTCATCGAAAAGCTCGGCCATGCACTGTGACTGCTGGTCATAATGCTTCTGAGCAGGAGTCCGCATTGGGGGAAGGTGTGGTGTGTTTGTAAGGAGTCTGGCCGGGGCCTTTTGTGTAAGATGCCTGTCTTATACAAAATCCACATAGTGGTCTTGTGCTTCTACAAACACTTCTCATGTTTTGTGAATTAGGGAAATTTAACAACGCAGAAAAACATGGGGTTCCAACTGCATAGTGCAAGTCTCCCAAGAAAGAAACAAGAACTTGCAACAACTTTATTTGAATACCATTGATCAGTTAATTATTCAGGAAAAAAGGGCAGACACCATTACATAACATTCACCTGTGTGAGTAATGTAGTTGCTGTTGTTGTTTTCTGGCACATATGAAACTATAAACCCCATGATATGTGTTTATTGTACATGACATCTAAATGTGATGCAGCCGATACATTTTAAACTATATATTCCTTTGGTCACAATAGGTACAAAACAAGTTGGTATTAGAAAAAAAGGTCTATTTCATCATCCTAATAATTCTCAAAGAATTCATACAAATAGATCTCAGGTAAAGGGTGGACAGAGCCATGTGACCCGGCGGGCGCAGCAAACATGTTGTGTTCCCCCTGCGCCACAGCAATGTGTGTGGGGCTGAAAGCGGCCCGCTGGAAGGAGTGACAGGGCTGCACATTCCTGCCTGTGGCAGCCGTCCCTGGAGGGGACCGAAATACGCAGCTAACCCCTTCCCCTATATGCTTGGCTTACTTGAGCATCATGAACCACAAGGGCACTCACTTTGGGAGCCCTTGCTCTTTATATACCCCTTTAAGAATACCTGAGCTCCCAATCCAGCCGGGGACATGGACAGGACAAATGGTGCTGCTTACCAGGAGGCCTGGATCAAAATGATTTTTTTTGACATTTGTTGCGCGTTGTCCTATTTCAGCACGGATCAATGTCCACCTTACGTCTATTTCACTTGAGTATGAGCCCAACAGAAAACACGTCCAGAGGGCCTTTGCAGTCTGCCACCTGAACCTGTGGGGAGCATGCCTCTGAATACAGATCACAAGCAATACTGGATGTTTTTTGGACCCAGTTCTCAACATCCCATCTTCCACTTCAACATATTTGCTATGTGAGAAATTCAAGACTTACATAAAGACAGGCTGAAGCTATAAGTTGATAGTTTCCAATAACAACCATTGTGGAATGCAAACGAATTTAGTGCATTTACACCCGAATTGAATTGAATTGAATTCACCATGATATAACAATGGTTGTAAAGTACATTTTGCAATAGAGCTGGAGCGCGCAGTAACTTCTTATATTTCGTACCCAGAAGAACCTAAAGGCCTCTTGGGGACTAAGGACAGCTCAGTCTAGCCTTTTATGTCCTAACGGTGAGGCCGAATGGATCCGCTCAATGCAATTAATTGAATAAATCAACGGGCAAGCATCTCTTTATATATTTATAAGTAATGTAATAACACCATTACTCTTGTTGACATTACTATTATTAGTTGTATACAACATGTCACAAAACCACATTAAAACAACAGAAACTATAGTGGGATTTGAAAATGGATGAATTACAGCAATGGTTTCTTCCAGGGTGCACAGCTCCCACAAACAGCAACTGCAAAGATTAGGATACAACCATTTAAAGATGTTTACTGCAATGGCGCAAAATGTAATTTCCAAGGTGGAACGAGATATCGTGATCTGGCTGAAGATGAGACAGATTATTGGTTATCTTCAAATTAAATGCAAGTGCCTATAATCCTCAACAATAAATCATATTTTGTTGAAGAGAAGCAGACGTTTAAGTGACTTGACTGTATTCCAATAGGATATGATATTCCACAGTCCCTTGAGCTTTAATTAAGATCCATGAACCAATTGGTGGCCAGTCTCACTAATCTCTTGTGGTTTTGAAATGTATTCGTGCTTTAACTACATATAGTGAAATCCAGGCCATTTTGCCCATACGCAGCGTATAACAGTATAGCTTTATGCTTGGGTATTTATGAATTTAACTGTTAGCATGGACAGGTTAGGTCAGAGGTCAACATAGGTGATTTTATCGCCACATGACATACTGTCAGAGATGCAAGAGTCTTTTATGCCTGTTAGAATGTGCTACATGGTTGAGTGGTGAGAACACCTGGCCACACAAATGGGGTCTCGGCAATTTCAGTATAGGAAGGAAGCTCTCAGAAGTCAGTGATAAAGAAGTTATATGAAGCGAGCACCTTATAATGGTTATGACAGCAATTTGCTGGCTCATCTTTGGATGATCAGTTCCAAAGGCAGATTCATTCAGGCTAAGCCATCATATTACCTAAAGCACTTAGATTCAAATATCTCCCCTAATGTCAAATCCCTATGGTAAAACCTAGATAAAATGAAGTGCTCCTCTTTTTAAAAAGTAGAGTACTCCTATTACTTTGAACATTTCTGCTTGAGTACATTAAGCTTACCTCAACCTTTTTCTGATAGTCAATTTTACCTGTACAGTTTTATAATGGCATGATCCTCCTTGTAAATGTGCTGGCCACATCTTATCTGACATGATTTAACGGCTTACTAAGAACTTCAGTTTTTATTTTAGTTTTTTATTTAAAGCTCACCAGTGATTCAGTTCAGTCCAAATTACTGCCCAGATATACTGTAGCATGAACAAACACAACAGGTCCATAATGAAACTATATACCATTCTTTAGTGATTCAGAAATACTCATTGTGCTTCGTCGACAGATTCCACCTAATTGCATCAAGCCTTAAGAGCAAAAATGCTGGAACATAACTGTTCGCTAGGTGCTTTATGGGAGCTGTGGCACATATCGAAATATACTAATGAAATAGATGAATGAAGCCTAAGCCCCTGAGGGGACAGAGCTACCCAGAAAACAAGGCTCTGCCCGTTTAAGTGGGCCAGCCCTGATGAACAGTGAGCTAGACGAATAGCTCCAGCCAGGTCGCAGGTGCACACTCCAGGCCACCCTTAACTCAGTGTATCTGACAGACACTGATCAAAGGCCCATGGGTATAGGGAGGTTCGGTACAGAACCAATTCAACACTGCCTCCTAAGAATGCAATTCACTCGGTGGGATTTCCTCTGAAATGGTTCCATACAAAATTGGGGGGAAATACATTTTAGTCATTCAGGAGTTGACATTGACACTTGATGATGATTATCACCGTAACACAATTGTAAATGGTCAGACTGAGTCAGGAAGGGCCTTATGTATCACCATGCAAGTGTGCATTGACACAATTCGTGGAAAAACTACATACCTTAGTGAATAATGTAAAGCCTATAAACATGAGGGCTTGTAACAAGTTGCTGTTTGCATCAGGGAATTATATATTTTAACAAATACAACTGACAACCTAAGTCACCTTGTAAAATCTAGAGGCATAAATGGAAGGGATAATTGTTGTATTAATCAAAGAGGGGAAAAGGTGACAGATATGCTAGGGGTGAGTGGTCTGTGTCATTTGTCTACCAGGGAGCCTTGATTGTGTCCCAAGCTTTATCCAAAGTTCTAGCCTTTTACCAAGTGTTACCTACTAATCACAAAGGGAAATATCCTCAACATATGGATGGCTTGTGACAATGTTTGTATTGCTAAGCAACATAATATGTACAAAACAAAACGTTATCTCCATTATCAAATAAAATATTTTTCAAAAAAGTAATTATGTAGCGTAACTCTAGGTAGTTTTTCTTACTTTTACAACCATATATCCTGATGTCTTAACTGACATGGTACAGTAATAAACTCTTTAGAGGTATAGAATGGACATGGTCATGTAGGACAATTTAGATATCGGTTTTGAAAGTAGGTTATCTCTCAACCTTTAAGTACAATTAATGGAAATCATTGGGTTTAATTAAATACCAAAGCTCTAGTCTGCTTCTCCAAAGGTTTCCAACATTAGAGCACTGCCCCAGGAGGTCAAGTACGTGATTCCAACCTGAAACAACCACTAAATTAAATGCTCTCCTCTGATTAGACCCGTTACCCCTGGGGATTTCAGGTAGAGGCCATCGGTTCCTGCTTTTCCGCAACCGAATGCTATTACTGTCAAATGATTCCTAATAAATTGAGGCGACGTAATCCTAATTTAAAGTCCATTTCAAAATTGTTAAAAGAAGTTGGACTAGTTCACCAACGCATGGCTTCTCGTAAAGTCAAAGCAAACCTTGTCTTTCTATTTTCAAGTGAACAGATCAGTGAATCAATGTTCTAGAAGTTGCTGCTGCCACCACACATCATGTATCTGATGCGAATTCTTTGCTGCAAAATTAGCATGAGCTAACACATGTGTTTGTCATGCTTGATGCTAAATGCTCTGTGTCCTTCTTCCCCATTTCACATCCATCCTCAATTAATGAGCCCCACCTTTTCTTGGGTTTCATTGGTTTTACTATTCATTAAAAGCTTTGTTTAAAATGTTTGATACTTAACAAACCCCTATTTAATGTAGATTTTAGTTGTTAGTTTATTAATATGTTTGATAAATAGAAACGTATTCTACTCACTTTGTATGTCAGGATCTTCCAATTTGAATTGAAAAATGTCCAATTATTTTCTCCACATCCCTTTTTGACCATAAATATTTCCCCATATTCTATCCACAAGCTGTTAGATTTGTGATAAACATAATTGCACAGATCCTGCTTAATGCTCGATACTGGGGGTTGCCTGATCCAACAGGCTAGTCCACTAATTAGGAATGTAAGAATGGTCCAGTGCCAATATTAGGTTGCCCTGGGCGTCCATTAATGTCAAGCCCTGGATAAGCGTTTGTGAAGGTCGCCCCCCTCAATCAGCTGCAGCAGGTTATCATGTCAGTCCAGAAATCATGACTCAAGGAGCTGTCAGAGGCGGTGAACTTCTTAACCCTTTCCCTTTATTGCTTTAAATGAAGGAGGCATAAACAGGTCATAGGGAAATTAAATCAGCCAATATTTAAGTAAATGCATCAAGATGCCCTGACATTCCTGGGAAATAACCAAGCATTATTATGGAAACACTGTAAGTGCTGATATTTTACATGATATTTGCTGTTCTTAAAATATTAAAAATAAAATAAAATGTTTATATATATATATATATATATATATATATATATATATATATATATAGCAACATAAAAATTAAAGAATTTATGGTTTTAAATACATACAATACATGCCCGTGACTGAATTGAAATTATGATTGCACTGCTTTCGTACAGTGTCATTTCTTTATTATATAAAACAATAAGCCAAATAACTTGATTGGGAGTATGTCATAACGCTGATTGTTCTTGTATGACTGACTGAAGCCTGTGTTTTCTAAATATACTTTTTTTGTGGGATAGGGGAGACTTATTTCCCCTTTTTGCTATAACTAGCTCAAAGCATATTTAGCGGTCACTAAACCAGCAAAGAGGATTACTCTGGATCACTTTGGACTGTAATTTGAGGGTAAAGGACCAATCCAGCAATTAGGCAGAGTTTATGACAGATTAGCTTTTGAGATCGCCAGCTAGAACAGAGGCATCAAATTCTCCAATCAAGAATCATCCAACCTTTAGCACAGCAGGAGTTCTGTCTCAGGAATAACAACGGGAATGTATGTACCACAATGTTCTTTCAAAAGGCAGTACAGTACACTAAAGTGCTAGTGGTGGGGTTAGAAACAGAAAAAGAATATCCTGGCATTCCTGACACATGATCCTAGTCTGTTCATACCCTGTATGAAGCACGGTAACAGTAACCATGTAGAACAATTACACACCAATTATCTTGTCTACAAATAAACCAAGGGCCAAAAAGAAAAAAAAAGTGTTTTAATTGTGTTGTGTTGGATATGAAGTGGAGACAAATGTATGTTGCCTATCACTATAGACAATTCACAGTATGATGAAGTACATAGTTGCTGGCATTTCACACACCTACTGTGTCCTTGACATGTGAACATTAACAGCAGAAGTAGTATTTAGCTCCCCCCGCAATCTAACGATGGTGTTAGTATTCAAAGCCGATGCATCCGCTGTGTGAAAGAAACATTTGTCGCCTACAGGCATCATGCCATGTGCCATGCGATCACTACAGAACGCAAAGGCACAAAGGTTCGTTTGAAAATGCATTTGTTTTTTCTAAACCATCCAGGGTTCCTAAAATGCACACCTCAGACTCGACACCTAACGAGGGGGGGATTTTAAATGTAGTTTGACACTAAATCATAGAATCCACAAGTATGTTTCAATTACTAGGCTTGAGTAATGAAAGTAGAGCTAATCATCAGCGTGTTGTTAATTGGGCTTTGTTGTTCATTTCATTGTATGAACACCTCGATCCCCTCCTTCTCATTATGCTCAGAATAATAGCCTGTATGCTGATAGGTGAGAAGAATATCCTTACGGGAGTAGGCTGCTGAACACAATCTACAGGAGCCTTAGTAATGATCTTCAGGAGGGCTGTAAAACAACGCACTGTAATTTACAACAGTTTTGTATTTACTGCACTGGGTAGCAGTGGGAGGGTGTTCAGAATGTACCTATAGCCCTGCTCATTTGAAGAAGCGTTATGCAGGACTCACTGGAACAATGCACTCAGAACGTAAGTCTAAAGTCCGAAAGAAAAATGTTTCATTTGAAAAGTAACAAAATCGATAAACTAAAAAGGGTACAATTAAGGTGTAATCACATTTGATTGTAATTGTTCTTTTGTTGACAAAATGTAAAACAAATTATATTCTATGTCTAGATTGATTCCAGAGTCATGCAGTGGGTTAATATAACGTCTTTACATTATGCATTCAGGAGGTTTGAATACTGTAATACCGAGCACCTCAACAATAGAAAATGATTGTGCCAAACGAGCATGATTTAATTATGTATAAATAGCTGGTGGGGGTTTGACTGCGTTGGCTTTTTCTCACCGACTTGTGACCCTAGTGCTAGCGAAAACTCTCACTTAGGCCCATGTTAGCCCTAGAGAGGGATCAAACCCGGGTCCTGCGCTGGCTAGAGCCAGAGGCATAGTCCTGAACCCTTCAGCAGTGCAAAATGTTACATACTCCCATGATCCAATTGATCATACAGCCGAGTTAGGGAGCTTATATTTATATTCACAATATAGTGCTATGGGTTTCCATCACAAAAACCTATGACCACTAGGAAGTGGTTTAAACTGACTCCCTTATTCGTCTCTTTATAACGAATGATGATAACAAACCAGCATGTCACAGACACAATTTATCATGGAAACCTCCCCATAAATAGGCCACATTCAAGTTTCCGATTGAAAACTTTGGGATAGAATCCGAAGTTTCAGCAGCGGGCTGCTCTGTTAACAGCTGTCTTGGGAGGAGCGCCGCTCAGCTCCTATTGCATTGGACTTCTGATTGCAGGGATTAATTAACTCTGCAGTCCTGACAAGTGTCTCCGAAGAGTGCTCCCAATTTTTATGTGGGAGTTCTTGACAGACAGATCTACTGGAGCGTAATTGGTTTGGGCAAGATTGCCTATTAGAGATCTTCTTGATTGACACCAAGCAACAAAGTGTACCAGATCAACATATCCTGCTATTTCTGCCTGCTAAAGGCCAAGTCAAAGCAACCACTGCTTCTGTTGGACATTTGCTAAACCCATTTTAATCTTCTTCATCTGGATAGTCTGTGTTAAGGGGTCTTTAGTCTTATTCTAATGAGGTGTCAAGTATAGATCCATGTCAATATCCCCACGCCCCTCCATCACCTGCAGCTTGTAGGTAGTGTCGGTTGTCATGTGTAAATCAGGATTTAAGATGTGTTGTTTAAGTTGATTTAACCGTTCGACTTTGAAGTCATCAAACAAAACAAAAAAAGTTACTTGTACTGTAATTCTTAAAGTTTGGGCTGCACTGTTGAAGGACATGTCTGACAGTGTGTGTCTTTGCGATGGTCAGTGAGCAGACAGGACTGCCAGGGCTTCCCTGGGGGCTGCCACTCTCTCTCTCCTCTGCTGTGCTGTGTGTAGGTCTGTGGAGAGGATTAGGCACACTGGCGACGCCTCTCTGCGCACCTCCTCTGGGACACAGGCCTGTGAACAGCCTGTCACAAGCGCTGAGCACACACACACCAACGGCGTGCTCCGTTCCCTTTACTCTGGGAGAGCCTTTAATGAATGCATGCATCTCATTCGTTGGCGTCGAAGACGGTGCCAACATCAAAGGTGGATGTTTTTAAAGAGCTAAAATATTATTCTTATCTGACCAAAAGCTTACAAACGTGTATGGTACATTGAGTTGTTGTGGCCTAAGTGGGAAAAGACACCGTAACACTGAAATCAGCAACATGTCTTTACCTGACAAATTGATTTACCAGAACATGTAGGTGTATGTGTACAGTCACTACCAGTTTAAGCTTTCTTTCAGAGACACAGTTTTGATTGGGGTAAAGAAAAAAATGTCTGGTCTAAATTGACAAGTGAATAAATTGCTTTAAAACCATTGAACAGCCAACTATCAGACAGAATCCAATAAGTAACTGTCCCCAAACCCCCACCTCATACCCATTGAGGGCCCAATTAGAGTAGCTTCAGTGACAGGTCCTGTAATACTGGCCTCCAAAGGCCAAAGAACTCCCCTGAACTCTTATTTATCTTTTTTGGTTGATTGCAGCTTCCCTAACACCATTATGAACAGCCTTTGATGTACCATTAACAAGTAACAAAACAACATAAGCTGTTTGGCCAATATATGTTCAATTAGGATTATCCAGAAGAGACAATTTGCTGTGAGTTTGTTGTACGAATCTTTGCGAAGCTTTTTTGACTGCACAAACTTCCATAAGGGTTCAAATTTGCAATTAACTTAAGTGACAGCTAGGAGAACAATGCACCTTGCCAGGTCAGCGTCCCCTAAAGCCGTTCCATTATTTTAACAAGCGCAACACCATATTGTATGTTAATGGAGATCCTCCCAGTCCTCTGGAACGTCTCTGACTATCTCCGTTTTTCTGATTAACAGGCAAAACCATTTGAATTAGAAGGACTGTTTATTATTAGCATGCACGATAGGTTGCCTCTGTAAAACGATGGTCTGTTCTTTTGGTAACGTTGCACCCTCGACTCCCCTCTTGCCTCCCTTTAAACGTCCACAATACACTCATTATTCCTTAAATGACTTTCCATATTCATGGGATGCAACCTGACTATGTTTATTAATTTGTTTTATTTATTTTTATTTACGTGTATCTGGGAATTTGAATAACACATCCAAAATATTAAAGACATTGCGGCATTTTTAGTAAACAACGTTCTCGTGGTAGCTTGCTTAATTGGTACGAGGAGAGGCGGAGTTGTTTGCGGTGTAAAAGACGATTGTATTTTTTTAACCTATAGAATGAATTAATTAATGTCTACCTTTTCAAACTAACTGTAAGCAATTTCTTCACCCTGTAAGAACTTTAAACCGCATGACATAACTGCATAGTCCCAGTCAAGCTGTTTCACACTCCTATTCTCCTTTTGCTAATAGGGTTTCAGTGAGTGTGGGGGCTGAGCAGCTCTGCTCACCCACATTGGGAAGAAAGGAGGAGGGAAGGTTCTTTATTGAAGCTGCTCAGTATAAGCAGGAGATGCAACATTAATGGAGAGCATTTATGCCGAACTACAAAGATCCTGCAGCGCTGCTTAAACAATCATGAGCATTTTGGAAATATTTAGAACAGACACATTTGACAAACAAGTAAATTATACGTTCAAGGTGAAAACAAATTGGCGGCAGTGTGGCAATCATCACCAACTTGTGTAATTTTGGGCATCATAAACCCAACAGAATGAATGGTTAGTGACTGGTATGACTTGTGTATGATGTGTGGCTGTGATGATGGAATTTGGCCTGTATAGCTTATAGTTGTTGCGGCAGACAAGAGGCTGACATGGGGCGTTGGAAACCGGCTCTAGATGCTAGGAGGGTGCCTGCTTCTCAGCCATGAATAATCTGAGTGCTCCAGCTTGTGTTTAGATTAGGGCTTTTCCCTTGCTCTGTGAGGAACCTGTGCAACTGTTTCACCTACAACGTTTCCTTTCCCATATATCAAAAGGAGAAATGTCTCTGTGATGAATCTATGCAGTACAGCAGCAAGCAAATAAACAAAAGGGATGTTTAAGCCTCCTTTTAAGGTTTGTGGAGCGACGTCGTTCTTCATACTAACTCAAAGTCACTAGCATTTTTCTTTCCATCGTCTGAAATTTAAGTGTACTTTTCATTTCTACAATTGCATAGTAGCTTGCAGCTTGGCTGTCAAAGAACAAAACCCTATCTGCCAACTAACCAACCACCCTCACAGTGAAACATCCAGTATTTCTTAGTGGATTTTTTTCCAAATGTCTCAGAGAATCCTGTCAACTGCACAGAAGCACAAAACTTCGAACTTTGGACATGATATATGGAATTGCAAAAATAAATGTATCTTCAAATCACTCAAAAAATAATCCTCAGAAAATTAGACCGTTTTCATTTTAACACATCCTAAAGAAAACTAGAGCTAATAATTATGATGACATAATACGATTTTATTAGTTTTATCCCATTTGCATGTAAATTCTATTTAGTAATGTTGTACAACCAGAACTACAACATTTTGCTTAGGTCATATATTTCACAGAAGTCGTGATATATAAAGAATTTTCAAAAAAGAAGAGCTAAAAATAGCTTAGACCATTTGTATTTCACCAAATGTTAGCAAAAAAAAAACATATTAACAGGGAAAACCCTGTTTAAATCAGTCTCAAGAGGACATCCTTGTGTTAACCTCAGTCCTTCAAGTACTTTCCATTTAGACAAGAAATAGATTCCCCTAATTGAACCTCCAGGCTTCAGTCAGCACCAATCAATACATTTTCTAAATGGGTAAACAGATCCTTGATACCTGTGGTAATTCTGTCTGATGTTGCAGTAAGGCGTAAAAATCACAAGTTACTGTAAAATCGGTCATTGAAGGGACTATTGTTAGATTGATATTTTTCTATCCCAAATCTCATACTAATATTAACTGGTACGCAGTGTGTGCCTGAAAAACTTCAGTGACTAAGGTATCACGTCTAACTAAACCAGAAGTGTGCACAAACAATATTGTATTGAACAGCTGCTTCCCAAAACAACCCAGAAAATATCTCCCTCTCCCCACAAGCATTTCAAGCACCAAAAGCAGCTGGGAAACTGTTCTCAGACGTTCACATTATCCTAAGACAAACATCAGCTAATGAAATAAAGGCCTTACAAGATGTTGAGAGGCCTCTGCTCTTCATACCGAGCAACCAGCATAGCTTTAGTTTTCCAAAGGATGCATCCATGCCATTATGCTACACATATCTCTAAGCTAGTTACTTACTAATAGTTGCCGGTGTAAATCCTGTTTATAGGGATGACACTGTTTATCATCCTTTTTTATGGCATCTGCTGCTGATGTCTTTAAATTGCTCTCCTATCTTCAGCCACTATGGGTGCATAAATACTGCAATCAAGAGGAGTCAATTACATCCCAGGGTTCTGTATCAATCAAGCCTTCACTCACCTGATTACTTTTGTGTTTATCCACTATGCTTTAAGATTTTCCATTCTGCACTTTGCAGATCTGAAAGAGTAATTTGGCACAATTGAGAAGCATTTGCATGCAGTTAGCTTTGTGCATTTGAAGATTAGATGTTGATGGGTTTATTTGTAAATGTGTCCAAGTAAAAAAAAAAAGAAAAAAAAAGAGTGGGACAGGGGTGGAGGGGTGTGGAGTGGTGAAGTCAGAAAAAAAATATTATTTGGAATAACTTAAACATTTCTGAATAAGTGTTTGTTTGTACTTGGTGAAGTATTGGATCACAATGGTTCTGGAATTGAATGGCTTTTAGGTTTGCAACCCTTAATACATTAAATTAATACGATTTCATAATATTAAAGGCAACTACCCCTGGAAGAACTTTGTTCCCTATCCAGTACTGGCAAGTCAATGTTTTCCACTAGACGAACATGGGGAACATTTAAACTAACACAGTAAATTCAAGTTGATCAGACAAGACTGTATCAATTTATATTACTGTACAGACATCCCATGTTACTGAAACATTTAAATTAAAATGTAATAGCATAGTGTTTTTGAATTAAATACATCAACATTTAACATTTTGGTGCTACACATACAACACAATACTGAGTAGGTCAGTATTGTTTACTTTCTGAACACAGACATAGGAGCTTAAGCACGGTTAAGTCCAGCTCTGATTAATTTGAAATCTCTAATGTTAGGCACAAAGTAAACACATTATTTGTGAGTTCATGGCAGAATAAACCATATTACAAGGATTTTCTCTTGAAAGAACATAAAAGCTTCGTTAGAAAGAATAACCACAAACAGCACTTGTCAAAGCACATTTCCTAATGGCAGCAGGACTATGACAGTACCCCAAACCTGAAAGAAAGAAATAACACCTTGTGATTTTACAGATGGCTCGCCAGCATTATAACGGAAGAGATTGATAGTGCCAAAGGAAATATACTCTGCTGTACATATATCCTTCTTTGATACATAGGTTCCATTTGAAATCTTTGTAGCAAACACAGAACACACCGCACTTGTTAATGCATTATTCTGCCAACTACAATAACATGAGAGGTGTGAAGAAGTCTGTACTAAGCCAGCAGCTTTTTTTCTTGTACGGAGACGTCATTCAACACCTTATGTATATATATACCGTATATTTTGGGTTTATCAAACATCGAAAGGATCATTTCAGGTCTGTTTCCAATGTATGTTCTTTATTCCCTTCTGATTTCCCACACATAGTTTAAACTGAACGGTGTTAAACTCACAAGTTACTTATAGGCCTACTCCTATCACAACTATGTACTTAATTATTACTTTGTATAGAAAAATATGTACTTATACAATGTGTACTTTGCAAGAAACATTACAATTGAAATATGTTCGTTAGCATTAAAAAAATTCTAGGAATTTTCAAGGATGGTACTATGCACACTGCAGGAATTTAACAGATCCCAGTCTGTGGTTGTTTTTACAACCCACGCAGGCAGGATCGTGGGAAATATGTGGGTGTGCTTCTGGTGATAGTTGTCAGAAATTATAAATGGCAGTGCAGATACTCCCACTTAAGACCTCTGTATATTGGTGGCACTGTAGCAAAACTCAATAAATCCAAAACAAAAACCACTGGAGCATTACATTTCAAACAACTGTGCTAGATGGCCTATAGAGGCAGATGTAGCATCAATAGTCTTTGGAATACTGTGGTGCAGTAGAAATGGCACACTATGCTTTATTTTGACAATAAACATGTGTTTTTAAAGCATCATCCTAAACCACATGAAATAGTTCAAACATTTGACACTCAAACAACAGCAAGTTTAGTAGGTTTTTACCCTTTTCACTTAAGCAGCTTTATCGTTCATTACAAATGCTTGTACAAAAAGTATTCCTCAAAAACAAACCAACAGCCTACACATTTACAGAAAACCTACGGCTCCTATGAATTTAAATAATTTTCCTAAATATTTTTGTTGTAATACATATTAGTCAGCAAGCAGCCACATGCTGTAGCTACTAGAACATATGGTGGTAAATTATATTCTCTAGTGCTGGTGAAAAATAAATGAATAACCCCATAAAATAGACTGGTAACATTTATTAGCACACATCTGATTTAATAGCACAATGCCTTGCTTCTCAAATCCATGAAATAATGTTTGTTTACATATGAGCATGAAATGGGCAAGTTAGGACAATAGCCAAAGATTTTTTTTCTTATTTTCATGTGACCTTCATGAAAATTGCATTTCTGGTTTTAGAAATGGGTTGCTGTCTTTACAGGATGATGGTTCCACACGTAAATTATTGGTTTGCCCTCGGTGAAGTTGGTCAACTTGCCCTTTAATTTATTTGATGTAAATTGTTTTAACTTTTTATAAGGCAGCCTGGCCATAATATAATACCCTGATATTAAAAATAAGATTATAAAGCAGAATGTTTTAATGCATTTCTTAAAGAGCTTAATGAATGCAGGTAAGGTGCTGACTAGTTACTAACTACTCTACCTTGTCTTACTATACTCTCAAATGAGGTTTCAAATTGTAATCTCATGTTCACATGAGTATTTGTATGCTAATTTAAATTGACATTGATATGGAATCCACTAAACAAAACAACATTATGATTCGTTCCCAAACACAACATTCTAGCATTAATCTGCAAACTGTTTTAAAATGTAGGAAAAGAGTCCATCTTCCAAAGGACATGTAACAGAATGTGGGCACATCTTAATTTGTTCCTAATTTAAGAACAAGGCAGTGGAAAGTGCTTTAGGACACACGGCCGCGGTCAACTCATTAAATGTGGGGCAATTATGGGAACAAATCCTCCAGGCTGTTGTTTTCAGCAACTGTACTGGATGTATCATACCGTGCTCTGGTATCTATTAGTCACAGTGTTAAATGCTGGATAGAAAATGTCTCAAAGCTTATAATTTAATTCAAAAGCATAATTTTAATGCTTGCAATTTTGCTTTTGTAGTGAACTGAGTATTTGGAGGTATGTGCAGCTCAGCTTGATTTAAGATGAGGGAAGTATGTTCCAAGTTAAAAGTATAAGCACAAAGAAAATTTATAAACAGCACAAAGCTGCAACAAGCGTTGTGGGAGTGGAGTTTAGAGATTCCTACCAACAAACTGTGTTATTATCACCCAGCAAAAGAAGGGGATATTTTTTTGGCAAGTGCCCAATAGAAAACAAAGTTTTTTGTTTGGTTTAAATTTATTGAAATAACAAGGTTCAAAGCTGAGAAATTACGCCAAGAGCCTCAATAGTGCAAAGGTTCCCAAAAATATGGCATAACTCGAGTAAATTGTACATTGGAGGCCACATATCTCAACGTCTTAAACGCAAAAAAGAACTTGCAACATTTGGGAGAATCGAGTTGCTATGCATCCAGAACATCATGGAAAACAACCAAATACAGCATTTTTTCTTGAACCTGTTTTACTTACATTTTAAATATAACATAAGTAATGAATCATTAACCTCAGTCGATTTAAACAAACAAATGTGTCCAGTCTCTCCTTGTTCTGTTCCACCCAGGAGGCATCTAAGTCCAGCCATCCATGAAACCCAGGTATAGGGTATGACGTCAGACACGAGTTTCCGGAGAACTGCTGATCTAGTCTTTAAATAAACATAGAATAGTCCAGTAGAGGTCAAGCCAACATAGTGAGATATACAATCTTTTTCTGTGCTAATCTCAGGTAAATGTAGTAGACGCCATCAAGTGATATTACAGTATATTAAACATTATTCATATCGACTTATGTCTACGACGCATGCCTTATTTCCATAGTGGAAGCTTCATTTTGTTTTAATTTCCGTAAAGTTTAAAAGGGGACTTAAAAGCGGATAGCCAATTCAAAAAGCGCAAATTTGTGGCCAGTGAACTTTTTATGTGAATTTGAAGCTCTGCTTTGGATCAATGTCTTGCTTGAAGACCCCACCACGACCTAGTATTAAAAGCACATAGTAGATGCTGCGTGATGCTGATCTGATTCTGCACTCAAAGCTTTGTGAGTTTTGCCAAATTTCTGGGGCTTACATTTGTGCTTCAATGACAGCAAATGTTCTTTCCACACACCAAATTGGCATGGCGTTTTTGTGCTGTTTAATCACAACAAAACAACCATCAAACTATTACCAAAATATCATTGCTGACAGGGTATTTCAAAAACAACAACATTCATCCGCAAGCCCAGAGTAACACTGCTTTGTGCCACACAAAAGCTGGGTAGCAGGAAATGCACCTTGAGCATCAGGTCCTCTATTAACATCAGATAATGCATTTCTGTCATTATCCAAGATTACATCGATTAACAGTGACATTTCATTTTAATCCTAATAGCAAGAAATAGCAAGAAAATGTGTTTTAAAATAAATGAAAGAAAACACTGAATTTGTGCCTATATTTGTGGCACTGTTACCCCTCTGGAATATACATACATACAAAGGTTGTTAAATTGAGGTAGTTGAGAAAGGAATTCTTATATGTACATAAGACTATATTGTAGCCAAACAAAACACATACGTGCATGTGTGTACAAATGTTTGTATTATTAATGCAATGATGCCCTCAAAGCATTGTAACATTGTATATCTTGTTAAGGCCAGGGTCTTAAACAACCCACAGCTGTATGACTAATGTTTTTGAATGAATAAACCAAATTAGATTTTCAATAAACACTAATGCACCCATGACTTGCAGACATATTTCCTGTGCTTCGTGTTAGAGAGAGCTCTATCTCTGAGCAAGAACAAATCAATAAGTATGCTCTAACATCTTCGCCTTGAATAAACCTGAATGAGTTGGAATGATGCCGACATCCTGCGAGAGAGGAAGCAGTGCACTGCCTTGGGAACATCAACAAAGTGGGTTGCACCCTGCTAATATAACAAACTTAGCCTCTGAAAACTTGTATTGACAAATGCATTAGTGTAGTGTACAGCAGCATTGCATAAATGCAAGTACAAGCCAACAAATAAGTAAATGACAACAAAATGAATAGTGCACTGTGAGTAATTGGGATTAGATACTCCAAAAATGCCTGCAGCCCTTTCCGAACTAGTGTGTCAAACCTCCATTTGACATTAGCGAAGGCTTTCAAAGTTCGTTGTTGAATACAATTCTGGTAGATCTTTTGTAATCACAAGCTTCAGATTTAAGCCCCAAAGCTTGAAAGAAAGCTCCACAAACATAGGATTATTTCCAAACCATCTGTATAAATGCTACAGTTGCAATGGCTCATTGATAAGTAGAGGAGGTTGTCAAAATGTTAAATATATGCCTCTTATTTATATAACATCAATAATATGGATGTTCTGTCTGCAACCTGCCTTTTGATTAACTCACTTCATTTGGATCAACTCTCCAGGGCACACTCTCAACTCCAGCCATAATCTCTGGCGGTTTTATTTCTAATAGAGTTCCATGATGTTTAATGCTTCCTGTAAGACTAACCAACTGGTAAACAGACCTTTTTAAACCAACAACACCAGCGTTTAGTGCTATATCAGTAGTATTCTTGATTATGTAGTAAATGCCATATGTACGCAATATAACTGTTACAACGTTGTGCTGCTGCTCATGTCTGGCCCACAGGATATGACAGGGCATCGCTCCCCAGTTGACTGGCACTCACACTATTGAATCATGTCTGTAAATGTCATGCCAAATGCTTTGCTAAACATTTAATATCCTCAAGTAAACAACAATAAAATACAGCAGGTTTGATAACTCTTGCACTGTGAACTCATTGTCATAAATATTTAACTAGAGAAGTATAGCATATGAATAGAAATATATGTTTAAGTTTGTCCTAGAGAATTGTTTAACTTTGTGGGAATTCTTTTCCAGAGAATTTAACTAATTATCTTTTGGTTTCTTTTATCAAAGAAATGAGCCTTTGAATTTCTTGCTCAACTCTTGTCAAGCTTCAACTCTTGTCAAGCTTGGCATATCAAGAGGCACCAGCATACATATTTGACATATTTCCTCAGAAACCACATTGACAACCCTTGTTTGTTTAATTACATCTCGACATGAGGGTGCATCATCTTGAAAAACAAAACTGAAAGAAAGTTTTTGTAAGTTTCTATTTAAACGCTCTTGACATTATTTCCATTGTGAGTTGTTTTTAGCGGCCTTGTAAACACGTCTTTACTTAATCAAATCGACTTAAATTATGACTAATGTCTCTAAGGACATGGGACACATTATTCTGTTTTGAAGATTTATTTATTTACAATATTTCTGTGTGTATAGACATTTAAACCCTATTTGATCGGAATGTTTATGAGGCTGTTGTTGCCAGGGTGAAACAAAATAGCACTGCAACTTTTCCCCAAATGGAAACACTTCAAAAGCTTGGCCTAATGAAGGTGAAATATCAAACACTATCCCCCTTGGTATACATGCACGCTGGCAAAGACTTTGACTTGTTATTTGAAGGCAATGGATATTTTTACAACACCCATACTTGTGTTTCGTCTACAGCTGTGTGCTGAGCTCTAGACTGGTGGCTCTAATTGAAGTCCAAACAACGGCTGTGCTTTGATCATTCATCCAGCCAGTATGGGGTGTGGAGGGGTGTATGAGCAATGTCAGTCACTGGAGCAAAAACGTTTGTCTAATCATAGAATGTCCCTCTTCGCAGTCTCTGAATGAGGAAAACAAACCAATGTTTGTCTGCCATAATACGTGGTAATACATATTAATTGCAGCCCTTGAACTTGCGCAAACCACTGTTTAATGTCAAAAGGTTTATCAAAAATATTTTGCTTTATGTTGTTCCTAGCTATATCTTTATGCCACAGTATTCTTTCCAGATGTGGTAAACTGTATATGTGAATTATTTATATAAAGGATTTTAAATGATTTTATAAACATTAGACCATGGTCACGATTGTAAGCAAGTTAACATCAAAGCCAATTTTGTAAGTTCTTCCGGTAATTACGCAAAACAAGAAACATCCCCAAGCAAATCATGTTTATGCCTATGCTCAAATACAGTCTCTGAATACCTTATTAAACACCAGTTGATAACTTACCCGGGGGGGGGGGGTGTGTAAGAATATAAAATGTTCGTGCATCTTTTATTCATTGTCTATAAAAAATATAAAGTCATCATGAAGTTTAATTAGTGGTTAAAACCAGATTCGCATCATGAAAAACACACACACGAAAGTCTTAAAAAGGTTAGTTTTAGTTATTAGCCTTTTATCATCCAAAAGAAAAAACTGTGAAACCATCTGTGGGCCTGAAATACTGTATTTATAGAGATACTATACAACCTGTTAAAAACCAAGTCATTATTGTTATGGGCAACGTAAATACTCCAAAAGAAAAACAAATGTAGTTTGTATATAAGTATATATATAAGTATATAAGATATTAACATCTTGTATGATAATTAGAGTATTCTAGGTGTAGCTCCCGTGGCACTTTGTATATTCAGAAAAATGCTAGGTACCTTGTCAAAATTCTATTATATCTAGCATATAGTATATCTGATCCTTTCCTGCTGGTAAAACGAGTACCCCTACTCTTAGTGAGTGAGAGCAGTCAACTGAGAGGACGAGCCGGGCACCGTGGGAGCGCCGCAGGCTTTCCAGACAGCCAGTCAAATCTGTCTACCAATACCCCAAAAGCAACACTGCAACCACGTCTCCATAGAGCACTGACATGGACCCTAGTGTTACTTACTGCAGCAGTGTGTCAAAATCTACCTTCGGCATCTCTACAGAAATGAATGACCATGCATACTCTAAAGACTCCCTGACCTCTATTCCGAGGTTCTATAAGTAACAAAGGGGCAGCCAGCCATAATCAGATGCTAAGTGGGTAAATTTGACTTCGACAGCTCGATTTTGACAAATCATAATGCACGGCCAGTGAAGTCTGTCCAGAAGGTGTTGAACTTGTTTCTGCTTTTGTGAGATAATTTGTCTGTTATGCTTTGATCCAAAACTGGTGTAATAGTTAACACATCTTCAAAAAAACTCAAACAGTACAAATAAACATAATGAAGTAAGTTGTCCCTGTTATCTTGGGCATGTGTCTCATAATCTTTGTTTAATCCCAGATAACGGCCTGACATGTCTATCCTGAAGTCAAAAGTTGTCTAACCCAAGCTGACAATTACACATCTGTCCCTTTTACATGTTCATTAAATGAAAGATTTAATTGACCAATTGCATTGGGTGCCTTCCATATGCAATCTTTAAAAAAATATGCAATTTACAAGTTTTTGTGGTTGAGATTGTATGGATATCTGCATTGGCTACAAGTTACATATATTCTTTGCACAACTCAATAGTTCTAAACTGGACCATATGATTTTGAATAAGTAGTACTACTATGCTGACAAAGAGGGCCATCTTGCAGACCACAAGGACAAGACTGAAATGCCATCTTAAAGAACGAACAAGGCTGTTCGGTTTAAAATAATTTGAATTTCAAAAGGCACATTTTTAGGACAGGGAAACCGCACAAAACAATTCATTTTTTTTAGATCATCTTCAATAATGAGCACTATTCGTGTGTGTTAAAAAGATATATACATATATATATAATTGTCTGGGAAAGTGTTTCTTGATAGAATTGTCTAACCTAGCTTTGAGGGCAGTTATGAAAGGAAATGTAATCTGATGGAGGCAAAGTGAAGAGAGTGGGCTAATTCTTCTCCCTGGAGTATTCCTGGACCAGTGTAATTTTGTACATTAATGCCAGCGAGCGGAAGTTTATAATTACAGAGAAGTTTGAACATCATCTGAAAGCCTTTGGCTGATTCCCAAAAATCCACTTGAACACATCTGTTGTAACCTAGCAACAAAATGCCTGAAAAGGTATGAATATTCAATTGCACGCCTCATTTAACCTCCCATATCCTTGAAGAGGCTCTGCACCCAATTGTGTACAGACAAGTCTTATAGCGTCATGGTGTCAATTGGCTTCCGGAGCCAGCCATGTTAAAAACTGAATGTGGCACTTACAAGCATAGTCGTAAACAGTCCTAGGATCGTTTCATCCTTTGACCTTGGCTCCAATTTATATAGGCTAGGTGGAGCATTTAATTTTGGTAACTCATTAGTTCATCCCTACTACACAAGCCAATGGAATGCAGAGCAAGATGGTTAGAATATGCATTTTAAATGCCCCATTCATTTAATTTGTGGAGGGAAGGTATTCTAGCTAGCGTCATCTAAGCCTTCTAAGATTTCGAAACCACGAAAGACACTTACAGTCAATCATCTTTTATTCCAAGTAAAACTTCGTCTAAATCTTCATTTGCAATACCTTGAGAAGCAGATTATCCATCCATCACTCTGTACTAAATTACCACAAACTGCTTCACATCTGGCCAAACAAACTCAGGATTTCAACAACGGCAGAGTAGGTAGATCTATTAAAAAGCGATGAGAGAACCCATTTCCATTCATAATCCATGCAAAACTCCATGTTGATAAATCCCTTTGCTTTCCCAGTGAGCAACACATTTCCAAGTTAACATTGAATGGTTTTTCGGAGGCACACTAGGCTTCTTTGAAAAAACATCATGAAATCAAAGCAAGTCAAAACATTCCTGAATTATATTCAAAGCCAATTCTTATGCCACTTCAAAATATTCTGTATAAGGTTGTCTATTAAACTGCTATTATTTACAAACTCTTTAATTGTGTCATCATAAGCAAAGAAGTAGGTATACTGATTTTAAGTTCTTGCTATTCAATTTAAAACATACATTTTCAGGATAGTGTCCCCTATTATGCAAGAACGTTTCAATAAAAAGCAAATCACACATCCCTCTTGGGTAGGTTAGCCGAGGGGGAAACAGCTGGATTTCATTATGCAAACTAGGCTTTGTATTCTCCATAAATGCATGCAAATTTAATCATAATTAAGTTAAAAAAATCATGATAATCATAACCTCAAAAAACAACATTTTAGTTATTTAGTGCTAATCTGATTTCAACAGGGATATTAAGTCATTGGTAATTTGAAGAGGCATTTATTTATGTACTACAGGCTAATCTTGAACTGTAGATTAATTGAATATACATTTTTACTGATAATTGTGTATGTCAAATATGGCTATGAACCGTTTTAGAAATAGAAAGTATTACACCAATCATGAGTGCACACCCCACAACTGTCTGACAGTATGAGTCTCTGATCTGAACGTTTCGTTTGAGTCATGGGCTGACTGACATTATGCATGGTTTGGAGGCAATATAGTTGAAAGTGATAAAAATGTCTTTATTGCTGCATTGAAAAGGTACACCTTCAATGTACTGTAAAATGGCATAATCTGCCATTATCTCCAACTGAGTTCACTTTCACTAAGCATCATTTTTGCAAGGTTCTTTACTTGTAGTTAACAGCGGGGTCAAATAACCTTTAACTAACTGAAAGCTAAAGCACTGCAATTACGGAGAGCAAACCATTTTCTCAAAGCACGGAGTCATACAGCCTATACATTAATTGTTATATCTGTTACACATCTCTCAATGTCATAGATGATCTCCATTCGTAATCAATTACTAAGCTTCCTCATAAGCTGTGCTACTGTAAGTATAATAAAAAACAGTATCCAAGAGAAGGGGAAAAACAGTTTATGCAGACTTGGGCATCAAGCCTTTAGTCAGATAGTCTCCACCAGAATTAGTTGAATTGGCTAGAATGATTTTAAATGGCATTCTGACAGCCGACATCCTCACTCTTGTACCAACCCCATTTCTAGTCATGCTGTCTGTGTTTTTTATAAGCACTGCCTATTCATTTCTATAAGCATACTAAGACAATGATTACACAAGTCACATGACTTGCCATGCCAATTAGAAATGTATGGCAACCTTTCTCTTAAGAACAGTGTATAGCATATAAAAAGTCAACAGGCAAAAAATACTTAAGAATACAATGTGCTCTTGAAAGCGATAGATGATACATGTCATTTATAGAAGGCTATAAATTATTTTAGCATTTTGTTATGAAAGCATAAGGATAAAAACCAAACTACAACGACCAGCTATTGTGTCCCTGCATGCAAAGTGTTTGCAACAAGAGTGCCATCTTCTGGTTAACATTTATATGACAATAGTCAGCTACTTATTTTGTATTGACATTTTAAACATCTAAAATCCATTGTGTGATGCCACAACATATGTAAAAATTAAACCCTATACCTTTGAAGTGCAGGAAATTGTTGACAAGAAGAGATGTGCTGAAAACAAAGTACAATAAATCTTCCTTACAAACTGAAATTTTTTATTATTTATGCATTTTGTACATTCTGGCAAGGAAATAGACCTCAGCTGATTCCTTTCGACTGGCTTTTGGTTTTACAGTTCTGACATCTTTGAAAACACATGAAAGCTTCTCCTGAAGCTTGCACGCAAGAGCCCCATCCCAATATTTACAAACCAGGGAGCCTCCAGGTTGCAAAACCTTTTCAGCCAAGTCAACTAAAGTCATACACATATTGACAAGCTTCTCCTGGTCCATTTCTTTGAAACCACTAGCATTGGGTGCCATATCACTCAAAATCACGTGTGCTTGTGCATTGGGAAGAAGCTCTTTCAGTTTAATGTGTGTCATTGGATCAGTAATGTCATGATTGGACAGAAAGTGGGCTCCATCCAGAGGTGTCAAATGCAGAAGGTCAATCCCAACTACTTTCCCACAGGCTAATTCTCCATCTGAAATGAATAAAATTAAGAAAAAAATGTACATACATTTACAAATGTCCTTATTACTTGTCACTAAAATTTGCGTTAATTACATTTGTATCAAACGTTACATTATTTTTAATAGAGTACTGATATTGTCTATGAAACATCATAATGTAAAGTGGTGCATTTAGACACCAGTTGTATGTAGCTTGAAAGGACACTCACTTGCCCCAGTTGAGTTGACCCTCTGGACTGCTACTTGGCTCCATGCACCCGGTGCAGCGCCACAGTCAACAACGCTGAATCCAGGCTTTAAAATCTTGTATTTGTCGTCAATCTCTAACAACTTGAAAGCACTCCTACAGCGATAAATTTGAACACGTGCAGCTTTGACAAAAGGATCATTCAGCTGGCGAACTATCCAGCGTTGATCAGATGTACTCTTGCCTTTAAGGTTAAGTGGAGTCTTTTTCATGACACAAAACGAGGAGTGCAGTAATCTTTTCGGAAGTAATGTGAACCAGCACATGGTTTCATCCGGTTAAAAGAAACAGTTCATTTTAGTTGTATGTGTGTACCCTTAATGACAGCTGCAGCCTTCACTTCCTGCAACACCACTATACCACGTGGGTGTCCATCAAGCTTTACATTCTAAACAAATTTGACGCTTTCGCCTTTCAAACTGATGTTTGATTTACGGGGAATATTTTCATAAAATACGACCTACCTGATCGGCCTCCGGAATTGTCGGCTAATTTTCTATGTAAATCGTTGGATCGTGGATTTAACCGTTTCTGGTCGAACACATTTGTTGGCGACACGTTGGAATTTTCACATGTGGATGGCCGGTGATTTTCGCTCCAGGTAGCCCAGCTCTACATTTATCATCCAAATATGCATTCTGGAGTCCGGTTTGACCTAGGAAGGGGTATCTCAATAGTTTCGAATTGATATTGATTGTCTATCTTTTTGTGGTATTATTTTTTGTAAAAGAAAGTGTAGGCTACTTTACTTTAGTTTACTTTTAATAGTAGGGCCTACATCCATTTTAGGTTGACTGTATTATTAGGCAATTGACAAAAGAAATGATGTAAACTATAAATGATGTAATCTATACGCCCCTTCAGACAGGTGAATGCTACAGTGGGCTCATGTTTACTTCCAAGTTGCTGACCCTGGTCCTTGTGGTTCAGCCGGGACGGGTACTGCTAGGCTTGAAGAAGAGAGGGTTTGGACAAGGGAAATGGAATGGCTTTGGCGGCAAAGTTGAGCCTGGAGAGACAATTGAAGCTGCGGCAAGGCGGTGAGCAGCAAGTCCTGATTAGCAGATATGACTAATTTCAAAATTGCATGTCTCATCCGTGCACTGCTCTTAGTTATTGTTGTCCAAAATAATAATCAATGGCCGGAATGTAGTGCAAACCAATTGAGTATTTAATTGCTTTACGTTTACAAGTGCAACCAATTGAGTATTTTATATTATAAAATCATAAAATGAATCTGATATTTATGGTAAATAAAGGGCAATGGTTAATTTTATGTATCAAGGTCTCCTGAAATGGTTTATGTAATTTCTAAAATGTGGAACTGTAATCAAAGTGTAAATGCAATTACAGCAACCAAAATTTATATCCTGAAGTGATTTGGTAACCAAATACTTAATTTTAATAATCAGATTATCCAACATACTTAACTTGTATTGTATTACAAGACATAACTGACGTTTTTAAGTAACTTATAGGTTCCAAAAGCTAATCAAAAGGCATGATATTCATATGAGCATTTCAGATTGTGATTTTAACCTAATCACATCCTATTTTCAACTTCTTTTCTATTTCCAGCGAGCTTCATGAAGAAAGTGGTCTCACAGTGGATGCACTTGAAAAGATTGGAAATATAAAATTTGAGTTCATAGGAGAAACTGAACTACTTGATGTTCATATTTTCAGAACAGATTCTTACCATGGGCAGCCAGAAGAATCAGATGGTAAGAATTCCATTTAAAACAGACCATGCATACAACTAACGGTTTCCCAACCAATTTTCACATTGTCTTTCCGTCTTTATTTGTTTTCAGAGATGAGACCTCAATGGTTTGAGCAGGACGAAATACCTTTCAATCAAATGTGGGCAGATGATGTTCAGTGGTTTCCACTCATGTTTCAAAAGAAAAAATTTGTTGGTTATTTTAAGTTCCAGGGTCATGAGTCAATAATTGAACAAAAGTTGGAGGTGGTGGACAAACTTTGAGACTTTTGAGTGATATGCCCTCTTATCATTCATGAGGGGAGAGGGAAATCAAGATGTGCTGAAGGCAGGCAATAACCTACAGCCAAAATGTTCTTACGAGTAGTTTGGTGTGTTTGACATTGTCACCTATTTGTATAAATTCCGAAAACTTGTGTACAGCTGCGCATTATCTTTATTGAGTTATGTTCTTTAATTGTTAACTGGTTAACCAACCTATGCTATTAATACTACCCATAATGTAAAAAGCAACATGCCATGCCATTCCCTGGATTGTCTTCTGATCTTTTACAACACATAATGGTAAAGAGTAAAAGAAAGTGTTTTGTAAAAAATAAAAAGAATTGTGTACCTGGACCTACACCCCCTAGTTTACGGCAAAGACAGGGAGACTTAGTTGTATTATTCATTCGAAACTTTTATTATGTGGATTAAATAAATATAATTTCCTTCAGCCAGATTGGCTTATTGAGCTTTTATAAAATCTTAATAAAAATCTGAAAATCGAACATTAACAAAAAGAAAAAGCTGGAATTCAAGAGAAACAAAATTGACATACTTTACAAAAATAGCGCCTTAACAGATCTAGTGTTATTCATTTATGTAAACTCAGATTAATAATTTGATGGTACATTAGGAAATATGAAAACATAGCATACACATTTATGTAAGTACTAATATAGACTTCATATAGTAATTGCACCAATGGTTATTTAGGGACACGATCAAGCTTTGGCAAATCAATGCTCAGTATGGTTAGAACCGCTATAAATAATACAAAGTCAAACTACATGATACCGTTCTTCGCTTTGCATCGAGTACTTTGTATGTTATATCTGTAGAACAGCATAAACTATATGGTTTTTGATGCAACTTCAGAAATCCAAAGAGGAATGCCAAAATATCAGTACTAAAGCTTGTTAGAACTATTCCAAAAGAATAGTCTTCCAAACAAACATTTTACATGACTTCCACAATACTTAAGTCGTAGCTAACTTTACTCATTCTGCGAACACATATTACTAACCATATTAGCGGATTCTCCTTAAGAACCTCATCTGCTACCATCAGACACTCCCGATGGGAATATCCTTCATGTTCCCTCATTTGATTTTAGAAGTGAAAGCACAAGGCAACAATACGTGCATAGCTAGATCCTCATATACCTTTCCCTTTAGTTGTGCGGTCATGTTTCGCGACACGAAATGTGACAGGAATGTGAAGCTCATTGTTCTGTATGCGGCCAATATTTAAATTCACAGAGATATTCTGCTACCAAAGGTTCCGCATGCCAGCATCTTTCCAATAAGGACCTAACACCTTTACTGGTAATGATTTAGAAAGATATCACTTTCTTAAGAAAACTCTACTTGGGCGTTAAAGAAGGTATTTCAATTCCATTGTTGCCACCAAAGAGACATCCAAGCTTTGGTTGAAGATCATTCCAAACCTCGCCCATCTAGACGAACGGAAGGAACATGAGGATTATAATATTTCCATACTGTCAAAATCCTAAAACACTCAACAGAGCTTATGGTAGCAGAATGTGAAGATTCATTCTTATACATTTTAATAATAATACATTTAAGTTTATAGGCGCCTTTTTAGACACCCAATGGCACTTTTAGGTCACTCATGCAGTGATGAGGACTAGTCTCACCTCTCTGTGTCCTTGAACCTGAGAGTTCACAAAAGCTCCGAGAATATGAGAAGTGATGGGAAGGTAAGTAAAGATCAGCTGGGTTTCTTGATGAAGGCAGAATAGAGAAAAGTAGTTTCGTAATTCCATGGTTTGAATTGCATTTTCTTGCTGTTGAGACAAAATACAGCGAATGGATAAAAGATTAAGGCTATAGTACATGCAATGTACATCATAATTTAAATCTGCAACGATACCACACTATATGTTTTCTAATTCAGAAGGCTGCCAGCCAGAGGTTGTCAGGTTGTGTTATCTTGGTTTGGGCTGGCACTAGGCTGACAAAGGTTTAGTAATTAACGACAAGCATGTTGATGCACTTAAGTAAATGAGGACTGAACATTATTTCGAAATCCACTCTCCTTGTCTGCAATCTCGTTTTTAGTTTTTTTTGACAGAGGAAAGACAAAACAAATAGCCCACCTGGACAATGCGTGATTCTAGTTGCTCCACTGAAACCTGTTCTTTTGGCTGCACAGTGGCACTCATCATCTGCCTCTTCATCACGCTGTACTTCTGCAGGGCCCTCTGGTGCTCATGGAGTACTCCCTTCTCATGCCTCTCACAAAGATCCTGCAAATCACATTTTCGCATTTGCCGACTACATTGCAAAGGGCATAGTACAATGTTTGTTACCTAAGAATAATGTGGTTGGTAAACCACTGCTGGCATTGAGAATTATTAACAGATATATAAAGGTGTTGAAAATAAGGATTGTGAGTTGTTAAAACTTCCAACTCATCACGCTCACTCTGTATGACTGTAGCAAATCCAGGAAAAGATTAAGTTTTTCAACGACATCATCCTCCTCTCTTCTTCCCTAGGGAGGTATTGTCAATAAATTATGTCTCAGGAGGAGTTTTACAACCATGCGAGTAAAACAAGCTGACAAGTACAAAAAAGACCGTAGGTTGGTACCTGCTGAGCAGCTTTGTCAGATAACAGAGCAAACTCCACGGACAAGCCTTTCAAAGACTGACGCAGGGTCCCCCAGGTGCTTTGTGAAGAGGCCAGGGAGGGAATGGGAGAACTGTCTGAGCCCAGTGTACTGCATCACAAAAACATTATTAGAAAAGTTGCCTGAAGCCATGTGGTGCCTTAGCTGACATTTTGAACTAACAACCATGAAAATGAAACCAAAATATCATAGACTACAGGAAAGCTACAGACAACTTCAGAGTTCTTAACAGCGATTAGGGGTATTAAGTTTGCTTGGTCCAAAACACTGGATAGTAAAGTTGTTAGTTTGCTAGAATGGTCAATACAGGCAGTACCTTAGCTCCCTGCCAAACATTAGCAGATCGGTTGCATTCTCTTTAGATCGCTCTGCCATTCTTTCTGCTCTGTCCCGCAGTTTATGGAAGCTGTTGTGAATATTTCTTATCAACTCCCTGCTTGTAGAGAACTGGGCCTGAATGTCAGCTGGGAGATATTCCTGTAGAACGCATGTACAAAAACGACTTCCATGTTATCATGGTATATTTCTGTCTAATTAGGGGTGTATAATTTCTGATACAAAATGAAACAAACCTTTGCCTGGGTTGCAATTCTATTTGTCATGAACTCATCTCCCATTTTCTTGTAAGCATCACGCAGTTTAATCTGAACATCCTGCTGGCAGGGAAACACAATCAGTGACCTGAGGGGTGTCCGTGATCCTGCTCTGCACATGGCTCAATGGTCCAAAAACAAGACGGTAGGGTCAGGGTGACATAGTGTGACAAAGAAGCCTGCGTACCGAGCCATTGAAGGTGAGAAAGGTCTTCACCAGCTCAGCCTCGGAGAAGAAAGGGTGGCGTGCCACCAGGTTAATAAACCTGGCCAGAGCCCGCCGCCTGCCCTCGATGAACTCCCTGTCAGACATGGAGGTCAGGACTGAGGACAGACATCAGACAGAGCAATCTTTAATTATTATTCTCTCTGAGAAGAAAAGATGTGGCGTCCGGCAATATTCCATAATACATATTTTAAGTTATTTTAAGTGAAAATGTGTATTAACTGATATCTGGTAAGTGAGGGGATGAGGTAGGTTAAAACTCAGGACCCACAAGGTGAATTTTTATTAACATATTTGGGGAAACTTTTGGTTTCCCCTGAGATAAATGTTACTGCTGCATGCAAATATGCTCAACTTTTCCAGATTGCTAGCCCTACCTCCTTTTAATATCCTCTTAGGTGGCAATGCTGGCACCATTCTGTAGGCAAACCTCTGCAGCAAAAGCTCATGGAAGACATCAAAATCACTGTACCGCCGGTAAACAGATATCTTGTAACACTGAAAAAAACATACAGGAAAACATCAGTGGGTACCTGACATGTGTTATACAAATGATTAACATTGAACAATAAAACGTGTTAAATATAGTCTACATTTTAACTTAGGTATTGACAGTGCAGCATCCATTGTATGGCACATGCAATATACACGTCTATTGGTGTTGGCACCCTATGTTAGAAGTTCTTTTCTATTATATCTCAAACATATCAGGTCATATAATTTCTATTTATAGAAGGGATTGTATATTTAGTGGGGTTTGAGTCATGGTACCTGGCTAGTGATCTGGTATTCCACATGTTTCAGAAACAGGCCTTTCTTCTCAGGAATGAGCTCCACCTGGACAGTGTCCCTGGCAAGAAGTTTACTAAGGGTCTGGGACACCATCAGGGGATTCTCCTGAGCGGGCTGCATTCTCAGGCTCTGTAAGTCCTTCAGGTCTCTGAGCTGGGGCTTTGGCAACTCTGTAAAGTTAGGAAAGTTATCTGTGTAGCCTAATATTATCACCAACACTCTTGATTGTGATGTTGATCTTGTGATTACATTACACATAATCTACAATAGACTATTTGCACATTCTGAGGAATGCCATGGGAATAATAAAAATGCACTGTGTAAACCAGCACTGGCATTGAGGAAACATGACACATTGGTTTCACAGTATACTGTTAGCTACCCTCTTGGAGCACCTGAAATAACACAAAGGCCTTAAATGATAATATGGGGTTTTGAAAAGCACTCTAACTTGTGCCAGTAATGGCTGCCTCTATGAGAACCCAAGGACCTCTTCCTTTCTTTCTCCCCACCTTCATGCCATATACACTGTACAGCAATCATTGCTGTGCTTTTCCTGACAGAAATACTATTGAAAGGAAGGGAAAGTAGGTCTCATTTGAAGAAGTGGGCTAACAACAGTTTAAGCAAAGCGAGTGGTATGCCAACACGATTGTTCGGTGAAATATTAATTTGACATGCAGTGAAGACAACAACAGTAAAAGGCAAGGGGAAATGCTGTGCCATGCATTTTGTGACCACATCGTCGGGGAGGAGGAGCATTACTGGACACAATGCCCTGTGGAAAGGAAAGGGGCCAAAATCTACAAAACAACAGGACTTACGTTTTTACAAAATAGTATCCGTCCTATAATAAAAACTAAGATCATGTTTTAAACTAAGTATCAGGTACCCCGAAGAACAACGCAGTAAAAATATTCCAATTTTAAAATGTGGTATATTTGTTTTATTTAATTTAGACAGTACTGACACCGCCCTACACACACACACACACATATATATATATATATAAGAGAAAGGACTCACAATCTCGTACAAAATGTTTTTATGACTTTTCTGTCAAAGAAAGTGTTTATAAGGGTAGCAAAGGTTGTTGTCCTTCGTCACTACAGAACTTCTTAGCTACTCATTAAGCAACAGATTAACAGCATTGCTGTCATTTAAAACCGTGTCACCTACCTTGTATGCAATTATCCAGGAGTTTGAGGCTTGGATGTTTTCCTTGCTGTGCAAGAGCAATCAAAGCCAGTGCTTTATAGATGGACAACCTGGTTAAGTATCCATCTGTATGGTCAACATGCTCAGCAATCTGGAAAAGACAAGGACAATGACTCTCATAGGTCAGCTACGACCACCATTGCCAGACTCAAGGTCTACAATCAACTGTGGTTTTACATTCCACAGTGCAGAAATACTCTGTGCACTGCACTGAATCCAGTAAAGCATTTAATATAATAGGTTGGCAAAGTTAATCTTCGTTCATGCACCTTGCTATAGACCACTGTGTCAGATTGAATCAACACTTGTTATTACAGAGTTTCATGCACGAACAATTATCGTTTTAATCTGATACCTGGTGATACCAAAACCAAACCATGAAAAAAAAAATCCATGTAACAGCAGCACACCAATAAGCATTATGCCAGAGTCAACATGACCCTACCTTTAGTTTAGGTCCCAAGAGACTAGCAATCTAAACTAGCTTCAATGTGGACTGATAACAGTGAGCTGCAGAATAGTCTCACCTGGCCCAGTACAGCTTTGGGCAGATCTGTGCTGTGGAGCAAACGCTGGAACACCTCAACCTGCACTAGCTCATCCGTTTTAGTGCATATCGCCTCATAAACCTCCCTGTAATATGGAGGAACTGATCCTAAAAAAGGAACAACATCTTTTAGAGCACTAAAATGAGTCTTTGCTGATACATGATAATGTTAAAGTAACTGCATACTATCCAGCATTTGATTCAAGACTCATTTATCATCAGTATTAATTGACATGCAGATCATCCAGAAATGCCATACTGTGGGACAATTTACTTCCAGAGGGAAAACAAGTCAATTTAATTAAACTGAACTATCTGCTTAAATCGACACGCAGTACCACATTTTCTATGAAAATCATTGTTAGTATAGTTATATAAAAATAAGATGAATTCAGTAGATCTTAGTAAGCGATATAAGATCAAGAAATACTTAAAGTTAAAACACCAGAATAACACATTTTCACAAATGTACACAAAAATACCAAATTTTCGCTAATATTTACAGTTTTAATATAACCTAAAGCAAATTGTCAAACATCGTTGTAATTCAAAAGCGCACCAAACCCTCAAACAGAACATTTTGTTTCAAGCCGCGAGCATGGCAGTTTATTTTATCAACAGAATCTAATTTTATGCTAAATCATTACCTACAACAGTTTTTTTGCGATTGAAAAGTCAAAAATATAATATTATAATATAAGAAACTATAATCCGACAACAAGACGCTTGCTGTTACCTTCATTGATCTCGCCTGCCATAGCTTGTAATGTCATGTGAGCAGGGGAGAACCTCCATGTGATTTCCTGAAGAAAAAAAAATGAAAAAACTTTTTTGTACAAAAAAATAAATGTAGTTCTTAAAGTTGTAGTTACATTTTGGCTACAACCCACGGCTGCAAATCCATTATGCAATTGTGTTGTTGTAATTTA
The DNA here is from genome assembly GCA_026901105.3 of Galaxias olidus. Classification (NCBI taxonomy): domain Eukaryota; kingdom Metazoa; phylum Chordata; class Actinopteri; order Galaxiiformes; family Galaxiidae; genus Galaxias; species Galaxias olidus. The sequence goes on from JAPMUY010003760.1 coordinate 886,073, forward strand.
GTTAAAGCTCTAAAACTCTTTAATTATTGGATGTCTTTGATACCCGATGTTGACTGTTGTGACTATGACCAAATATATAGCCAATCAAAATCAGGTCGTGCCGGTTAACGACAATGATTTAACATTTTTCACTAGTGTGGGAGTTGTTTGCACGGCTGTATTTAAACGTCTGCATTTGTGTGCGTGCGTACATTTGAAAACGTTTGTATGCAAAGGCCGTATGTACTTCAAAAATAACGTTATCGTGATTTTGCCTTCTCACCACTAGATGTCAGTGTGCACTTGATGTGCTTTTATGTCGCATCACTTCTAATCTGTTCGTGTAGGAGAACTAGGACTATGAGCTGGTTCTTTGCTTGGCTTGGTAGCAAGCACGAAAACCAGTGTTGTAACCATTCGTTCGACTACAGTCGGCTGACGGCTTATCTAGTGATGGTAAGCCGAACCAAAGATATTTTTAGAGCTTCTACAAAATACTGAGGAAGAAGATCATCACTTTGTTTTTTGATATCATGTAGCTAGCGATTTCTTTAAGTCAGAATAGATCTTACCTAAAATAAATCCAATGGAGAAGGAGCCATGGGACCCAACCAGTTTTTTTGGGTGCCGACTGAAGACGGCAACAGCAGGAGAAATCAACAAAACCAAAGTGCATAAGGACTCAATTGAACATTCTTGACAGATGAGTTATTCAGTAAACGTTAAAGTTTAAGTTTTGTAGCAGAAACATACTTACTGTTAATAGAACTGTTAATAACACTGTAATGCCAGGGTGGTTTGAGGCTTTTTGTAGGATTCAATTTAGCTAAATAGCAAGCTAACATTACTGTGCTCCTAGCTAATCTTCAACATTAACTAACGTTAAGCTAACTAGCTTTAGTTGCTGGTTGTGTTATATTATTGTCTCTCACCCAGTTGGTTATCGAACAACCTTGATATTTTAATAACTGTAGATAAACTGGCATGTTTGAGAGAACTCAGTTGGAGTTGTGACAGTGCCACCAGCCTTCGCTGGCTTCGAAACTTAAACTTAACGTTGGCTAGCTTACTTTAATAACCCTCTCATTAAGCTTTGTGTCTGCTTCTGGCGTTAGACGAAAGTGCATGTACCGATGAGCTAACAAGGAAAATAATAGTACAACATTAATGTAGTAGATCTTACACAAACTTGATGAAGAGGGCTCAGTCACTCACAACCAACCAAATCCCTCGTCAGTTTACTGAGAGATTTACGGATACCCATTGTTATCATGGCAGCAGTGGTCAATTATTCTCCACCATGGTGGGTGAACCTGCTGCACAGACTCCCTCATTTCAACCTTCAATTTGAGCAAACAAGCAGTGATTTTCGCCCTGAAGATTGGACGTATCAACAAGTAAGTATAATGCAGTAATTGTTCCCTTAAAAGCAGGAAACACATTATTGTCCTAATAATACAACATGGTTCCATGCAAAATTACTCTTCCATATCAGAAGTTGTATCATACATTTGCATCCCCTGTAAAGAGTATTTTGATGGGTTGATAACACTGTTTGGACTTAATTTTTCATAGACTGAATGCATACTGTTTGTTATTAGTCAATAGGAAACATGCCAAAAAGCTTAGATTTTAGCAATGAGCCTGAAAAGTTAATTACAAAACTTTCATCTGAGGTGATATACCCTGGCTTTGGATTCCACAAATGACACCTCCTGTTTTAATTGGCACAAAGAGTGCAAATCTGTCCCTCGTTTTCTTGAACCATTGTTGACTTTCACAGATTTTGTGTTTAAGTCTGAGGTAACTTATAAAGATAACGATCTACACATCAACTACAGCCTTCCTTTGTTTATGCCTAGAATATGTGGTGATATGGTATCAGAATCGACTTATCACAGTTGGTTTTACTTTATCCACTTTTGCGAACTAAAAGAGGTTAAGCTGAAAACAGTTGAGCTGCACAGCGGACGATGGGGGGATGGGCGTGAGTGTACTCTTAGCAGGGCACTTGTCCACAGGGTCAGAATTAACAAGAAACGTCAGCTGATTTATTTAAGAGTTTAACTCAACCTGGTGCAAAAAGCCAGTGTACTTGAAGCACTCATCAGTGCACTTTGGCCCAGTCCCCATTCTGTCTACGATGGCATTATCATCAGAATGGTACTCTTTTGCTCAATATTGCGATACAAAAGGCCCAGTTAATGCAAGGTTTGGGAGCAGGATTCACTTCTCATTCTGACTATAATTATTCTGGGTACTTTTTGCAAACCACGATAGAAATGACTGGAATCGTTTGGGTGTCTGGCTGCTGAGTACTGCTGTCAGGGTTGATGATTGGAGGAAGTGAGTAGTGTCGTCTCTGTTGAGGCCAGAAGCTAGTAGAATTGTTTAAGCTGGATATAGGCTAGACGTTTGGCAGATCTATGATTAGTTTGCCAAAAGCTTTTTGTCACTACATAGGCTAGTCTTGTTTAAAATAAGGTTACAGAAGTGAGAGACAGGGCTCTTTATTATCTGGGCTGGTTTTATGTTTGACCTCATGAATCCATTTTTCAATTCACTCCAATGCTGATTTGCCTGTAAATGTTAGACTCTAAAAGAGCATTGGTCAAATGCTGTTGTGAAATGGCAGTTTGAGGTGTACAGTCTTCTTATTATGGTGAAATACTTAGATCGGCGTAGACTTAATACTTGTGTCTCACTGTGCCCATTATGAGTTTCAGATAACCAATACATTTGAAGAGAAGCATAAATTTGAGTGTTTGGCTAACAGTGAATAAAATGTGTCCACATTAAAGTCTTTGCAATGACAGCATTGTCATGAACGCTGTAGATTTTAGTGTTTGACTAACAATGAATAAAATGTGTCATTGAAATCTCTATAATGACAGCGCTCTCATAAGTTTTCAAATATAAATGTAACGTTCCGTTGGACCACTACAATTGTGATATTACTGAATGTTATCGTGCCACTGCCTGGGAGATAATACCAATACAAAACATTTTTATTTCCTCACTTAAAATAGGCTTTGTGCTTTGTTATCCTTTGATTGTTTGCACCAGAACAGGCGACTAGTGTAACATCTAAAAATAGATCCTTTTTCTTTTTCTTTTCTTTTTTTGCATTTAGCTAAAAGAGCTGGGAGGTCTTGTGTTTTGCTTGTTGCAATTGTTTCACTGTTTCTTTCTGACTCGAATTGAAAACCGCTATTCAACAGTAAATATAGCACAATACAGGTAGCAGCAGAATAGCCTCCCTGATGCATTCCCATCCTTACAGGCGCCGAGCTTAATGTTTTTTTTATTGCGTTTGAACATTGTCAACTTATTCCAGGAGTCAGAGGGATTTTTTTTTTTTACCATTTAGAGCTTTCCTTAAAAAATAATAAGATGCCAGATGCATGTGTGTGCTGTCAGCTCTACAACCTCTGATAGCAACGAGTTGTGCCTTGTCCAAACATCTGATCTTACCTCAGCTGCCCACCTGTCACAGACTTATGTGGCAGTCCTGAAACCCTTATACTGTTTAGTTGGGGAATTTCTAGTCCCCTCATCCATGCATAAAACTTTGGTGAGTTTACCCCACTCTCTGCAAAGACTCGGCAAGCCTACTTGTGTGTTTTTTTTTGACTCAAGACCGTGCTCTCTTGATTCACGGCCACCCAGTGCAGGTGAGGAAGGTTTTTCAGCCATTCAAAGGACATGGCAACGGTGGGCCACTGGAATGCAGACCTTTTTAACATGCTCACTGGAAGAAAAGCCAGAGGATGTCACAGGACCCACTTAGGCTTGCTTTGATTTAATATGTATTAACCTATAACGGCCCATATGTCCCTGTGTGAGGAATCCATTGCCATGACCATTATGCTACTACTATGAGGATGAAAGGACCTCACACTGTTCACTCGCCATGATTGGGCTACATTAGGAGAAGGACACTTGAGAAAAGTCCTGAGGGAGATTTTACCTACTAAACCAAAAGAATGAGATTAGCGGTGTGTGTCAACCTTCCAACCTGGGGATAATGTGTAGGACCACTCTCAGGCTACATAAAGGCCACACCACAGAAAAAATTAAACGACACAGTAGAAGCGTAGAGAGACCGCTGTCTGTTATAACGAGGCCTCAGTACATGTTCATATGAGTGTATTCAGTGTGCCAAACGGATACAATAGTAATGTGATACCAAGCCATTTCTACTGTTGCGCAATCTCCCGTGGTTTACTGCTGTTTACACGTTTAAAGTGAAAGTGGAAGGATGGGGAGCTGTAGAAAATAATTGTCTGCGAGCGAACCTTTCGAACGAGGCCAGTGGAACAACCACACTGAGAGTATTCATGTGTGTTGATACGTTTACAGCTCATCGTGTGCATGTTGGAAAGCGTGCCAGTGCGGGTCTTTGGGGCGTGTGACAAATAACCCACGTCCTGTTACAGGGGAGTTGTTTGATAGTTGATCTTGCGTTTTTGAATAGGCCACTCTTTTTTTTTTGTTGTTTTTTTTTGCTTGTTTTGCAGCAGATTACTTTACAAAAGGGTTTTAAAGTCACTTAAAACTTCACAAAACAATACGCTGCAGAAATTGTCAATGTCAGTGTTCAAATTCTATGATAGGCCGTTGCTGCAGGTTTATCCACCTAACCACAGTACCACACCCCTGTATGTTTATTGCTGTAGGTTGTTGCTGAAGGACTCATTGTGAAACGTTACTGTCTGCTGTATTGAGTCCTTTGCTTCTGCTTCACTTCCCTCCAGTCTGTCCTGCTGCTGGGAAGCGTGGCTGTGGCCTGCCTGGCACTGGACCTCCTCTTCCTCCTCTTCTACTCCTTCTGGCTGTGCTGCCGGCGAAAGAAGAGCGTCGACGAGCCGCCCAACGCCGACTGCTGCTGCACGGCCTGGTGTGTCATCATCGCCACGCTCGTCTGCAGGTGAGTGGACGGGAGGTCCGGTGACCGGGTGACCCTCTCCGCGCCTCCGACCACCGCCGTGAATCGGAAAGCCATAATTGTTTAGTTGACGTAGTGCAGACAGGTATGCTCCTCCTAGGTCGTCCCGTCGGGGTTGGCCTTTGACACGATGACCCTGCTCCTCCAGGAATGGGATTGAGTTTGAGCTCCCACCCGGGGTGGTAGTGGCAAGAGCCGGTCGAGACAGCGGGGATAAATGAGCGCCACCCACTCTGTCGTAGGGGACTCGCTTGAAGACATAGTGCCTGCCCTCACAGCGTCTGCCAGGAGGAATGTGTTGCTTGTTCGTGGTGACCCTGCCAGAGCCCGGCAGCTGAGGGCGTCTGTGTAGTCTGTCAGCTGTTGAAATACAAATAAAAACATTTGACTACGGCCTTTGCCTTTGCCTAAAAAGAGGTGACAACTGCTCAGAGAGAAAACAACCTGACACGCAGTTCGTTTGCCTCAGAAATGAAACTGGCCGTTTCCATGGTAACACCCAGTCCCCTTAGACGACTGAGGACACTGGAGATGACGGTGGGGGCGGCAACCAAGTAGAATGAAGTCTGCGACTCAGCCCAGTGTTGATGGTCTTTCTCCTCCATCACAGAGGTCTCGGCTTGTCCAACTTTCAAGCATTCGTTTGTCTGTCACTTCTAAAGTGTGTTTTGTATGCGTGTGGGTCTGTGCGTCTGGGTGTGTGAGAGAAAATCCAATTGCAGTTCATTAATCTGCCCCAAACATATATGCGCATAGGAAACGATTTTAAGCCATAATTTGAAAAACGTGAGCTTTGTTTTGTTTACATGCAAGCAAGTCAACAGTTTATTCTGCTCCATCTGTTTCCTGTTTGATTAGTTCCCAGAATAATCCATCATTAACTACACGATGGGCACAGGCAAGACTCTAGACCCACTGAAATGCTGAATAAATTAAATGTCTGCCAACTGACTAGCTCACTAGCACATAGCCACGGTAGACTGAACTAAAATGCACTTTCTGTACATAGTGTAAGGGAGGAATGAAACGTAAAAGTACACTAAATTAAACCGACCAGCAAAATGGCAAATTCTCTTTCAAGGCAAAGTAATTCAGGAAGCGCAGGTTGGATGCACTCAAAGGGGGTGTATGTGTCGCCGCCTGAGTACAGGATATGAGTGTCAGCCATTTTCTTTTGGAATTACACAAATGTTGCCTTACGAAGGAGTTACACGTATTTGACGTTGTGAGAGACTTTCCACTGGCAGGAGGAAACAAAGACTGTCTTCCTATATGTTGAGTGTGGTAGTAGGCTGACCCTCGGAGACTAGCTGTTGCAAAAGACCGTTATGGAAGCATTGCATACAGTCTCTAAGGACACATGAGAGAGACAGAGATAGGACAACAATGTGAGCACCCACGCCTACTGAAAGCCGAACATTTTCTGTTCCAAATGGAAGGCAGGTGGGATACACACTGAAAGCTTCTGCTTTCCCATTATTAATTCATTTCAAACTTCTTATGAAACTGAACAGTGGCTTTTCTTGGGGAAGGGGAGAACAATCTTTTGTGGCCACACCAAGCCCCAGTTCCTGTTACTCTCCCTCCAGTAGATTGGTCAGCAGAGCGCGATCCTGCGTGATTCAGCCACGCCATTTTTAGAGTGGCTATTTAGAGCGTAATTGCTAATTAACGATCAGAGAGTTTGTTTGTGTTTTTTGGCCCTGTTAAGTATGAAGTCTTTAACAATGGCGATTAAGCTTGGGTTGCTTGTGTTCTGCCTCATTGCAGATCAGGCAGGCTGCATTGCATTTAACAACATTGCCAAACATTTTACAGAAGTGGAGCCCGTAGACCAGACTGTATAACAATTATTCTTAAAAACCGTCTGGGCAATCAAAGGAGTTCCTAGCAGTGGGTCGGGCATCCGAACTGCAGAATCAGAAATCAGGTTCCAACTGTGCATAGAAACCTCATCAGGGAGGTGTGACGTCCATACAGAGCACTGTCCAATTTATTGAATTATAGTTGTTTTCAGTCCACCGCTGTGACTTCTCAGGAAATTATAAAGTTTCCAACCAACGCCAGTCTCTAGGGAGGCGTGGGCTTTGTTTTTCCTCTGCACAGCCATAACTGGAGTCGACCTTTGTCACCCATCTGAGTGTGAGAGGAAGAGATTAGCTGCACTCCAGGAAACAGGCAAGCCCGTCCACTCATCGGGCGCTGGGCAAAGAGGAGTGGACGACCTCCTTCGCTCGAGGTGCCTGGCTCGTCGATGCGCCACTCGAGTGAGTCCCGTCGTTGGCCTGCGGGCGACGGCGTTGTCAACGGAGCTTGAGTTATGTCACACAGCAAAGGTAGAACTGTGACTACCTCTCGGCTCAAGAGGACAGCTCGTCAGCGCACCTTTATTCACAGAGCGAGGACAGCCTGTCCTGTTTTTCTCCTCTTTTTACAGGCTTCGTGTGAACATGGCTTATTTTTCTGTCTTCAGAACAGAGGATAGATTTTTCTGCAAAGTGGAAGCTGGTGCTCTAATGACTAGGGAGAGTTAACTACTGTGATGAATTTACTGCAGGAAAATGCACCACATGGTGTGAGAGAGCGGTTCAGTTTCGTAACGTGTGGCCGCTGTGGCGATGAGCAGGCAATTCTCACTATAAAAGGGTAACAGAAAATAATTTGGGCTTTGAAGAAAAATGGGATTTTCAGTAAATAGGTTTTGTGCTGTGAGGGTTGCATATGAAGATTGCTTAAGAGGGTTCTGTCATCCCTCAATGCATATTTCCTTGAAGGGCAGTTTTGACATTTACATAGTTGAAAGGAGAGGTGTGTGTCAGATGTGTGAGCGCAGAGGTCTAGGTAGAGGCTCGTGTGCCGTTAAGGCCGGGCCAGTGTGCCACGTTGATCCAGCCTAACACCCTGTGCCCTGACGGGCCATGAGGAGCTGTCCCAGTAAAACCGCAGAGATGTCCATTTGCAGTTTGAACTAATGGACTCGACAGTTTACAGTTCTCCTGGTGGCAGTCACCGGACTGGCAATAACTTAGATTCTGTAAACAATATTTATGACATTTTATTACACCTCCACCCATGAGCAACTCTTATTAAAATGCTAGCATGGCAATTCCTTTCAATTAAAGTCGATGCCACTTTAAGGTGGCACACCCACTAGTTACACAGGTAGCAAAACAGAAAGTTGTAAATCCTGAAGACGGTCACGAGGTTCAGATGTTGTTGACCAAACATTAGAATAGTTCAGATGCCAATTTGACCGTGGAAGGTTTGCTGGTGCCCGACCCTTCAATTTCAGCGTCTTCAAAACCGCTGACACCCCCATGTGAATTTGTCCCTGTTTGAGACGCTCACGCCCAACCCCCTGTCCTACATGGGCTTAACAGATCTCCGTCATAGGAGGCAGAGACAGTCCTTTGTCCTGCCATGTAAGCTCTTTGCAGATTTACAGCGTCACAGGAAGGAAGGGAGCTCCTCGGAGGCCATTTAAAGGCCCGCCATGTGACCCTGTCCCTGGGAAGGTGACGGGGTGACATCTGTCTCAAAAACCTTCGCTGACCTGCTTCGACCTCCTCTGAGATAATCACCCGGAGGTACTTAAAATGGTAGTCAGAGTGCTTTGGCTCCGGGTGAAAAGGCTTGCGCGTCTCTTCATCATTGACGCGGTGCATCTCATTAGGGTGAGCTCTGTCTGTGACTGACTGATCCGCTAATGGATAATCATTTTCCTTTTTCTTTTATAAATAAAACCGTCAGTGGATGTGGAACAGTTCATCTCTCTGGGACGTCCCGTCTCGGTATGATGTCCCGAGGTGATAATGGACTGACCAGCCAGCCCAGACCGCTAATGCCCCTCCACTTTTAATCTTTCCAGCAGAGAGTATCCGCGTGGTCAATAGCCAATTGTTTGGCCTGGCTGGCTCTGTAGTCTCTCAGTCAGCAGGGAGGCACTGAGTGTGAAGGCTATTGAGCCGCTCACAATGGGGCTGAGTGACTCTACACACACAGTGGGGCAGGGAGAAGGAGGGACTGCTGGCTGTGGTGACCCCTGGTGGGGAGGCCGGGGTAACTTATTGGGTCGCTCTTTCCAAATGTTGTCCTGGTGTCTGTTGTCTGGGTATAAGGCTTCGTATTTAGGGCCTCAAATGAAAAACATTAGTTAGTTAGAAGCTGTGGTTTTTCAAAGCATATGGACCTTAAAGCGATAGTTCACCCTTTTTCGATCTTTTTAAATGTTTTTCATTAGATACCAATGTTATATTTTAAACATTGTGTCTTCCATTGCAATTAAACAGCAGAATGTCAAACGAGTTGAGAACATGACTCTCTATTGCGTCAATGGGTGTCCTTCCTGAATTTTTTTAAACTACCGCCGTTTTCAGCTAAGGGGAGAGCGTTTGCTGGTTCTAAGTATAATTTGAGCAATGATCTATGATCTAAATTAACCATTTAAAGGCTGATGGGTGAAAAAATATGTGAATTTGACTTAAACTGATCCGATGACCCGAACTTCGAAAATCGGTGAAGTATTCCTTTAATGATACGCTAAATATGAAACAGTGAATGTTAGCGAAATCACATGAATGTTTTTATCTTACCACTTGATGCACAAGAAAGTCCTTGCTCTCATGGCCTGGAGAAGTGGTGCGTGCGTGCGTGCGTGCGTGCGTGCGTGCGTGCGTGCGTGCGTGCGTGCGTGCGTGCGTGCGTGCGTGTGTGTGTCCACAATCTGAGGCCCCCTGAATAGACTGGCTCGTCTGGTGTCTCAGTGCAGTCTTTGTCAGCCGTGGCGTGGGGCTCTGGGCATAGCTGACCCATTCCTCTGGGTTGCTAGGGCTCCTCTATAGAGGCTTTCTGCCTGAGCTCAATGCTGCCTGTTCACTAGGATCTCTACTGACGGCGTGGACGCTGGGTTCACACGCTTGTCCTGCTCTCTCTCTCTCTGTGTGTGTGTGTGTGTGTGTGTGTGTGTGTGTGTGTGTGTGTGTGTGTGTGTGTGTGTGTGTGTGTGTGTGTGTGTGTGTGTGTGTGTGTGTGTGTGTGTGTGTGTGTGTGTGTGTGTGTGTGTGTGTGTGTGTGTGTGTGTGTGTGTGCGCGCACGCGCACGCCTCGCTCTTTCTTTACTTTTTTGACCAACCCCTCCTCCTCCTCACTGCTCCTCCTCTCCTCCGTCCCCTTTGTCTCCCCCCTCAGCGCCGGCATTGCCGTGGGTTTCTATGGGAATGGCGAGACCTGTGATGGCGTGAACCGGATGACGTACTCCCTCCGCCACGCCAACCGCACCGTGGCAGGGATACAGAAACTGGTAGGACCCCCCTCGGCCTGCAACACCCCCAGCGAAACACCGCGCACATCTAAGTCTGAACTGTGTGTAAAGTGTCCTGTCTGTGCCGTAGGTGTTTGACAGCACGTCGTCCTTGAACCAGACGGTGGACGACAGCCTGCAGCAGCTTGAGGGCCAGTATGCCAAGCACACGGACTACCTGTCCATCATCCAGAAGCTGCAGGGCCAGCTGGACGAGTTGGTCCGACAGATGGCGGAGATCCCCTTCTGGGGAAACAGCAAGGTTTCTCTTGAGAGCCTGGCTGTGGAGATGGAGCTCTACGACTGGTACAGGTGAGACTCCCACGAGGCGACGGGAAAAATGGCTGCCCATGAAAGGCCACGCGCTGCAAGGACGATGCGAGGATTTGAAATGCAAATGAACGCCAACGCAATAACTCCGAGGTTTTTCGTTGTTCTCTTAATTTTTGCGTGGTTGGTTACAAGGGAATGTTTTTCTTTCTTCCATAGTTGGAAGATTGTCCCTGGTACACAGTCACATGAAAAGTCAGGTTTTTGAAGTGTTTCTTTGTCCAGAGCCTCCAGCTAGAGTAGCGGTGGTTTTCGATTAGCATATCTGTCCCGGCTCATGTTTGTGTTGGTGCAGAGGCGCCTAGGATTACAGGGGCAGACATTTAGAATCACTTACAGAATCTCCCCACTGAACCATCCAAGGCAACTGGTTAAGAGCCCAAAATAAAAGCGCACACACAGACAATCCCTTCGTGATGCCTGCTTGCACTCCCCCAAGACAATGTTTTCCCTCCACTGATCTCCACAGTTGAATAGTTACTGCCAGTCAGAAGTCTTCCGCTGGATGTGTTCTGAATGTAGAACGAGGCAACAGGGGCGGTTCAGTCAACACAGAGCCCGGGTGTGCTGACGGGTGAGCTTGGCTGACTCAGCAGCAGACCTGCCCTCCTGCCGCCTCAGAGATTTCAAAACACAGCCTCAGCATCTCACTAAGGCGGAGGAAATGTGTACTACCTGGGACTCCTGGGATTTGTGCGTTTGAAACAAGTGTTTAATGATCCGTTAAGTGCGGGAGCTGTTCTCTTTCCGCGAATGTGTTGCTTCGAGTTTGTATGTCAGCCTTACTTTTTGTTTTAGGACTGCAAAGTTTAAATGCATGTATTTCATAAATTAGTTTTACATTTCTTTGGACATTTAGCAGGCAAATCATTGGATCCTGTCAGTTTAAAGGAATTGTGTAGTGATGTGTGATGGTATGTTTTTATACTGCTGTCGTATTTACAGTGCTATGTGAGTGACTGACATCCAGTTGCCGTGTGTGCTTGTGCCCTCAGGTGGCTGGGCTATTTAGGCCTGCTGCTGTTTGATATCCTCATCTGCCTGCTGGTGCTGTTTGGCCTCATTCGCAACTCCAAGGGAATCCTCATTGGGTGAGCAGCATCACCTGACCGTGCATGAGGGAACCTGAAACATTAGTAGCACATTGCCGTCAGTGAACTAATGCTTAGTCATTTTCATCGCAGTGAAAGATCATATTTAAAAATTAAAGCCACCCATGTTAAGAATTTCTTCCTTGTGAACCATAGACAGCACTTGTTTTAAGTTAGTCTTGACTTCAGGCTGAACAATTAAGTCAATTTCATGATGCGTTCTAAAGTAATTTGCCACACTTTTTAGCCGGTCACAGGGAATTTGGCATGTCTAATAAAACTAATCTTTGAGAAATGAATGACCACTACATTTCTGAACGTCTACTCTGCAATAAGGTTAGGGGCAGGCTAGTCTTGTTCTTAATAGAGATAGATTATCAGTGGAACTTTAGGTCCTCAGGCCCATGCTGCCCTGTCCCTTGTGTGTAATGGTCTGTGTCTGCAGATCCATAGGGGTCAGTTTGGGGGGAGTCTGTGTGGTGTGATTCTGTTACAAAGCATTAGCCTTCCCTGTGCCCACTTCCATCACAGTAAAGTCCTCTAATCTCACTCAATCCTCACACACAGTTTAGCTTTCACGAAATTAACGTAGATTACCTAAACAGCCTGTGGACAGTTGTTCCTTAGAATGGTCAAAACTAAGCAAGTTAATGTTCTTTGTCTTTTAGCCTTTTGACGTTCTCTCTCTCTCCCTCCTTGTGCTGCATCTGTAGTGTTTGTTTGCTGGGCGTGTTGGCTCTTGTCATCAGCTGGGTGTCCCTGGGGCTGGAGCTGGCTGTTTCTGCGGTGAGTGTCTCCATGAAAACACGACACTGTGCCGAAGCTGCACCCAAGGCCAAGTCTTTGTTGTACAGTAGGCCTGGACGTGGGAGTGGAGCCCAGTTTAGTGTGCCTTCTCGGCCTAGAGCACAGGGCTAGATAAAACCAAATCACATCCAAAGAGCTGGTGTCCTTTTTTCCATTTCTCTATTTGTCTTACCAAAGTCTCTTAAAGCACTGAGTATCTTACTGTTGCAGTTGCAAATTGTGAAATTGCTTTTGTTTAATATTTGAAGTCGTTTTCTCTCAATGCAAATTCAACACCCACCCTCTCCCCATGCTAATGTGTTTCTTCCCTGGAGAGGATGTGAATGCATGATCTCGTGCTGAAAATTACCAATAGGCTGCTATCCGCTCAGAATAAATATTCCTCAGTTGTTGTTTTTTAAGTACATTCATGAAATGTTGTCAATGCAGCATTGTGTTTTCTCTGCAGACATCCAGTGATTTCTGTGTTGCTCCTGACTTGTACGTCACAAAGGTGGCAGAACAGTACAAGCTCATCGATCAAGGTACGCAGGTCTTGTGACAATGTCTCAACTGTCAGTTTATGTATTTGTTTCACGGCAGTTAATAAAATGGAGGACCTTCAGTGACTCTTGTTTCCCATCAACGTCGGTGTGACAATAGCTTGTGGGAAAACGGCTCTACCGTAGCCAAGAAATCACTTCCTGTTTTCTTTGTAATAGGGCTCATCTGCTGACTCTGTATCTCATTATCGCTCGTTTCAACGTGACGGAGAAACGCGACGGTTCCAGCAAATTGAAAGGCATTTGACGGATATCCTTCATGGGAGGGACAAGAGGGGGCCGTAAAACTGCGTGTTCACCCGAGATAAGAAATATGAGCCAGTCCTCCGTGGAACGCTTTTTCTCATTTCGTAGTTGTTTTGATAGCCGCGAGGAACGTCATTTCTCGCCGGTGCGCCTCGCGCAAAGATACGGAGCAGAAATAATTAGTGGGATGCGATGACACAAAGACAAAAGCCCCTACAACATGACCGACAAGTCTGATCGGCGTAACGCTAAATCAGTCCCACCCAGGGGCGGCCTCGAAACCTCCTGCTCCCCTTCCCGACGCCACGGAGAGATGACATTGTGTTTTATGGAGCGAGGCCGGGCCTTCTTTACACACCATAATAGATTCCTATAAATTAGCCGCTCCATCTGGGGCGAGGCGGACACGGGGGCGGCGGGCCAGCTTGCCCGGCGTGACCCGTCGAGTAATTGGCCAATCTGCTGCAATGATGAGAAGTGCGTGTGTGTGTCTGCGTATGAGCGGAAGCGAGGGGGAGAGAGAGAGTGCGGAGGAGATAAGGGAAGTGGAGCAGGAGGAGCGGAGGATAATAAAAAAGACGTATGACTAAAAGGAAGAGTAGTGAGTGAGAGAGTGGGTTCTTATTATGCTCTCGGTGTGAAAAACAGGAACTGTAGGAACACAGTCACCAGTGAGTGAGTGCTCTCCCAGTTACCACTCGCTCTCAATAGACGCTGTGTAAACGGCCATTGTCTGGGTTCATAACAGTGTGTGTTGGGTAAACCTTACAAGCTGCACACCCAGGCTACATACAGTACTGTGCTGTGGCGGTTGGCCTGACTGCGTCATGATTTGAGTTGACTCATCACGTTATCTCCTTGCTGTACATCCACATGACAGATTGGCTTATGACTGTCAGAATGCGGTCATTAAAATCGTCCTAGTATTAGTTCTACCCCTTAAACACCCGGTGGACGTCCGTTTTCACAAACCCCAGAACATGCTTGTTGGCCGTGTGATGGATACTATTTTAGGTTCTTTCCTATCTACAAATGTCGGGTCCTGATAGGTTCCTCTGTCCACGACTTCCATGTGTTGTCAGTACCTCCTGCCTGCCCTCTGCTCAGCGGGCCGAGGAGTCCGGTGGTCAGGCCGCGGGATAGGGCTTCTTTACCGTCCACGGACTGCCGCTTTTATTACCGCACCGTCAGACTCTTTGTTATTTCTTTCCTTGGCAGACCGATGCTGTCGGCGAGCCACTGCAGCGAGTGAATCATCACAGTAGCTCCACGTTTCCTTCTCTCGCTCCCCCCTCGCCGCCCGTTATGTCAGCGTCTTTACGGCCCTGTCATATTTCACGCAGAGAGGCGGTGTTGTTCCAGCGACGTTTTATGGCCCTGCCCTGCCGTTTCCTGTTGTAAAGAAACTGAACCCGCTATCATTACAGCGGCCACAAATTAGAGTTATGGGTCGTTTCCCTCAAAATGGAGGTACTTTTAAGTACCATTACAAGCTTTAAGAAGGGTCTTTCGTTTCTGATGGTATGTGGCCACCCAAGGATGTAATTGAATGAGACGTTTATTTCGCTGTCAGCGCCACGATTACAGACTATATATGAGACGGACAGGGAAGGCAGGCTAGCCGGCATGGAGACATACCAGTGAACTGGCCGGACCACGCCGTAGCCAAGCCAAACATGAATATCTGCTGCTCTCACTCTCTCTCTCTCTCTCTCTCTGTCTCTCTCTCTCTCTCTCTCTCTCGCTCTCGCTCTCTCTCTCGAAGTGTTTCAAAGTCACGCTTTTGGCATTTAGAGTTCTATACATGTTTTCAATGGTATTCTCTCAAATGTTTGGGAAGCTGCGCGTCATTGGACAATGGTTGTGCACGTCACAGTCCCGTGTGTCAGTTTGGCAGCAGCATAAATTTAGGAAACAAACAGACGGAGAGTCGTGCTCCCACTCCGAGCCTGGGCCTGTGCCAGTGCCGTAGCAGGCAACGTTTGAGTCACACGCTCCGAATATCGTTCGGTATTTCTTTGCCTGTGCGCGGGTGTCCTTCTCACACATATCCAGAGTTATGTGTCAGACACAATCCTGTGGGAAACGACAGTCCTGTAGTCTCGTCGGGCCCGCCCGCTCTGACCCATTAGCCTTGTTTACTGAGCTGTGGTCCGGGCCTATCGACCCACTCCGTCCCCCTCTCCACGGCCCCCTCGTCAGCTCCTCCACTCCTCCGCTCCTCGTTAGCGAGCTCATCAGCCACCATTGATTTATCTTCCGTCCTCTGTCTCTCGGCCGCTATCCGCAGCCCTGCTGCGGGTGGGCCAGCCAAAATAACCTCTGGTGTTTTCAAGTGGCTGACCTCTGATCAGAGCCTCTGGGAGCCGGAGCGCTGTGAGATGATCCGAGGGCCGCGAGGGTCACGAGCTGTAGTCCTCCAGACGGTGCGGGTTTAAATAGGAGCTCAGGGTCAGCCGGCTGAAACAACTCGCCGGGAAATCGGGGCAGTTCAATTAGAGTGCGAGCCGGGTTCCATTCGATAAAGACTAGGGAACGGTTGAAGTGACGGGGAAGGCTGTTCTCCCGTTTCCTGCGGCTGCGCTTACGTAATCCCTTTGCCTGCTATTTTTATCCACAGATATTCTGCAGTACTACCTTCAGTGCAGTGTTGGTCAAAGCAACCCCTTTCAACAGGTATTTACCGCCGTCACTACCCTTCTGTTTCCCATGGTTTCATGTTTGTACAGTAACTCCACCGTGTCTGCTGGAGCTGTTCATGAGCAAGTGCATTTTTCGTTTCCGTAACAGGCAAATGGCCATTATGTATGCACATATTCTTAATTATTCATGACCTCCTAGTGCTAATTGGTCACAGAAGTACTGACTAGATTTGAGATGCAAATGAGTCATTCCCATTGGACCAAAGGGGTGGTGCCGACGACGCTGCCGAGGTAGAATCTCGGGGCGCCGTCTGAGGCGATCACGTCAAAAGTATTACGGCCGTCGGTAGGTGACGCCACATGCTTTCCTCTTAGCCTCGACGCGGACGGGCCTTACGTTTTAGGCTCTACCGTTTGGAGTAGAATGGCCACAGAGGCTCAGCCACAGAGGCTCTCTACCGTGAGGTCCCGACGGGTGTAAACAGCACGTGCAGCGCCGTCGTTCTCCGGCTGAGAGCGGAGGAGAGAGCGGGCACTTCCCAGGCATTTCGTCCCTCGGCCCTTCGTTCGCCGTCTTTCAGGGGGGTTTAAATGTAGAGCCGGGGCACCACCACGCCGTGTCCATTTTACCCCGCCGCTTCAAACGTTAATGGGATCTGAAGGCCGAAAGGGCCCCTCCTCCGGGGGCTTTTAATACACTGTATATTTTATCCCTCCTCTCATGAATTTATCAAACGGTCGGATGCTGCCCCGGGCCGGCCTAACAACGCACGTCTGTAGATGCACGAGGAGGTCGATGCATAATGCAAGCCTGCTAGCGCACGGCCGCAGCTACAGGATGCCGATGCCTGGGTCGAGTGTGAAGAGAAGGCTGGGGGTGGGGGGTGGGGGGGGGCCCTGACTTTTTAGAAAAGGGTCCTGACACTGTCCTGGGTTTCCGATGTCTTACAGAAGCTGTCCGGGAGCCACAAAGCCTTGGTGGAGATGCAAGACGACGTGTCGGAGCTGCTGCGTTCCGCCACCCGGGAGTACCCGCAAACCAAGGTGTGTGTCCGTCCGTCCGTCCGCCCCCCCTGCCCCGTGCACACTGTCCGCCCGCCGCCACGAATGGCGCACGCCCCAGGGCCGGCACTGTTCCTGCTGTCTCAGTGGTTTCACCCCGTATAGCAACACAATACCAGCCTTGTTGTGGCTGTTTTTTAAAGGGGTCAATGGTGCACAGAGCGGAGCCGGTGGACAAGCGCAGCAGCAGCGTGCACCTGGCCCTCCATCAAAGCGCTGAAGCCCATCTGGCCTTCCTGTTTGTATTGTGTTCCCGTCGGGCTCCGACGCTTTGACGGGCTCTCCTCTATAGAGCCTAGCGGTATTGTCCAGCACCGACCCTTCCACTGTGTGCACACACACTGACCAACAAGAACTGACATAAGGGGGGCGGGCGGGCGGGGGGTGGGTGGGGGGGTGGGGTGGGGGGGGGGTTGGGGGGTTGGGGGGTTGGAGAGGGGTATAGGCCTCGTGGGGGGAAATGTGCTGAGTGTATGAAATCATTCACACCGGCGGATGTGTTTACCTCTGCCAGGCAGCACAACACAGCCTTCAAGTGGGATTGTTCTGTTCCAAGCACACCACCGTGGGTGATGGTGTCTGCCTGCCCCTACAGCTGCTGGACAGTTAGAAGTGTCAGCTTGTTTTATTTGATATGTTTCACACCCGCTCTAGATGCGCTCGGTGAATTTTCTCAAGGTTTTTACCAGTTGTGGTTTGCAAATTATGTTTATGACAAGGAATATATTTGAGATATCCGTGTTGTTAATTGGAGCCGTGACCTTGTTTTTAAAAGTGTGTGTGTGTGTGTGTGTGTGTGTGTTCGTTCCAGGGGGATCTGGACCAGATCCAGGGAGTGCTGAACACCACAGAGATTGGCCTGCACCAGCTCACCGCCCTGGTGGACTGCCGCAGCCTGCACATGGTGAGCGGGGACCGGAGGACCACTGAGGTGTCCAACCGGAACGCAATGAGACACTCGACGTGGTCCGTCTGTGCTTGAATCGTTTTATGGGGGGAATTACCCCTCCACTATGTGGCGAATCGCGTGCCCCGTGCGTCGACCTCACTTGTCATCTTCAATAATTTTGACCGGGAGATGTGGTCGAGTCGGCCGTGCCATGTATCTGGAATTCGCTCTCCGTTCACACTCACCAGCTTGGCCTTCAGTCCACTCTGAGTCATTAGGCCTGGACTCCGCATCTCGCTGTTATCGTCTGTTAACCTTGAAGTTGTTTGGCAAAGGTAGAACGCCCTGACAAAGCCCCACCTGATTATTGGGGTATGCATTCCGTGATTACAGGCCGCTAAATATAACGCAACCGGTACAACAGCTAGCAGCTTGGGTTTCTCAAATGCATTCGGAAGAAAGGGCACGACTGGTTTCGTCAGTTTACCTGACTTAGACCCTACATGCATTTCTACATTTAAACCTAATGAGTCTTTAAAGCACTTAACTTTTGGTAAATTAATCTGAGTCTCGGTTATGAACTCTAAGGTTAAGTTATTTATAAGTTATATATATATATATATACATGTTTTTTAAATAAATGAAATGAAACTTAAATAGGGAAAGCTGCCCTTGTCCTGTGTGCCCTGTCTTCCTTAGAACAAGGTCTCTCTCTGAGCTATTGTTCCTCATATTCCGTGCCTTTTGTAACTCTGAACAGCTCATTTGGGTGTACGTGCACGAGAGTCATTTCCCCCCGTAAAATAATGACTGTAATTTCCAGGGTTCAGACTTCAATGGGAAAAGACAATGCAGCCTCCTTGCCCCCCCCCCCCCCCCCTCCAGTGGACCCAGAGTTTGGTATCATTAAATAGTCAGCGCTCTGCCAGCTCGTGGAACATATGTATCGTTGCTCTGCTCGGCCCGTCCCAGCAGAAGAGCCACGCGAAGCATCTGTTATTTTACGCACTCGTTGTAATCCTTTTGGACGGTTATGTCACCCGCTTTTAGCTGTGCCGACACATTGCTACATCTTTGTGGATTTATTGTGTGCTTGTGGTCGTGTTACACCGTAGAGGAAAGTCTTGGCCTGGCTTATGACACCCTGTCAAGTTCCTCCCATGGAAATGTTCTTTTAACCTGAATTTTGCTAATGTGAATATGCGTAGTCTGTTCTTTCACACCTCACCATTTCTCTGTTAAAGCCTGGGTGTGTGTGTGTCGTTGTGTTGCAGGACTACGTCCAGGCTGTGACGGGCCTGTGCTACGACGGACTGGAGGGCCTCATCTACCTGGTCCTCTTCTCCTTCATCACTGCACTCATGTTCAGCTCCATCGTCTGCAGCGTGCCCCACACCTGGCACGCCAAGAGGTGAGCCTCTCCTTCCACCAACCCACGCCGGCCTCCACCCCCCTCCCCTCCCCCCCTTTCCGCCAGAGGCTCTTGGGACAGGTTTCTGCGCCAGGAAGCTGCGCCATGGTCCGTCTCGAAACGAAAGCGTTGTTTGTTTTTCTTCCCAACAGACGAATCTGTATTCCCTCGCATTGTTTCGTATGGAAATGTAACGGCGCGCTGCGGTGGGGAGTTGAGTGTTGGGAGGGTCGTTGTGCGCCGCTGACGAGCGTGTTCAGCCGCCTCAGCGTGTTCAGCGCTGGGAGCCGGCCAGGAGGCTCCAGCTGCAGAGCTAAACAGATCCATTCCTGCTCTGCTAGGCCGTCCAAATCGTGCTTCTTGCGTTTGCTAAACGCCGGAAATGGAAACAGCGAGCTGGGCTGGGGAGAGAGATCAGGGTGCTGAGGGACAGTGACTACAGCCAAAAAAACACACACACACACACAGTCCTGCAGAGGCTAGAATAACATTTTAGGGTGAAGGATAAAATCGGTGTCGTTTCCTCGTAAGTGCATGGGCAGCAGATTACCACCATACTGCCTGGGAGAAGGGGGCTGGCTAGGCTGCGCACTGTCACTAGCCCAGTTCTCACAGTCACTACCACGCAGGGAGAACCGGCTCCTCAGCTCGTGGCTCTTCTGATCTGACAGCTGTGTTTTTCCCCGACTCGTCAATATTTAAGTGCCCGATCGGAATCTTATTAACGTTACATGATTCGAGTTCTTTTATGAGCATGTTTCGAACGCCATTATGCATTCAGTGAGAAGGTTTTATTTCAAGGTAGAGGATTGCAGAATTCTAAAATAGCCGTTTCTGCCCTGGATGCTCTGTTTCGTGGTCTGGCTAATGGGCTGTGTGCTGTGAGCGATGTAATGCGATGATGTCATGTATCAGTTATGCAGGGGGGGGAAACCCTGCGGGCGCAGCCGACACTAGGGGGAGACATCCTCCATGATGTCAGACTCATTCATTCTTACTTGTGCTCCATCTTTTTTTTTTTTGACTTCCTTTGTTAGGAGCGTCTCCTATCTCAGACAAAATGTTTCACGTGTACTTAAGTTTTTGCTCCGTTGTCCCATCACAACTACTACTAGCTTATGGTCAAAGTAGTTAAATAAACCAGTGCTTGCAGTGACACAGTTTTGCAGTTTTTTCCCCCCCAAACGATTTATATCAGTGTATTTTACAACCTTGGTTCAACCCCTTTGAGCTTAGGTGAAAACTACTTCGTCCTCACATCAAAAACAAAGATAATTCATATTTTTATTTCCCCCCTGGACGGTCATGAAACAGAACAGAAACATGACCATTCGTGTTTGCACGGTGTTAGTCGTCCGTGGGCAGCATAATGGGAGCGGGGCTCCCCCTGGTGGTCGCGGGCAGCATTTCAGCACCGCCTCTTTGTTTGTGTGTGTGTGTGTGTGTGTGTGTGTGTGTGTGTGTGTGTGTCCGGCAGGAGCGAGGACGACGGTGAGGAGGTGTCCATGGCGCACGGCGGCCGGCAGAA
This sequence comes from Galaxias olidus, assembly GCA_026901105.3. Lineage (NCBI taxonomy): Eukaryota > Metazoa > Chordata > Actinopteri > Galaxiiformes > Galaxiidae > Galaxias > Galaxias olidus. The sequence continues at coordinate 906,847 of JAPMUY010003760.1, forward strand.
CCACGACAACCTGTACCGCGTGCACATGCCCAGCCTCTACAGCTGCGGCAGCAGCTACGGCAGCGAGACCAGCATCCCCGCCGCCGCGCACACCGTCAGCAACGCCCCGGTCACCGAGTACATGTGAGTACCGTCGCCGTGGCCGTGCTGACGAGAGGCTCCCAGGCTCCCTCTTGTCTCTCGACCGCACGGCTCGTCAAAGGCCCAGGCAGTGGGCGAGGAATGGGGGGAGTCTGCCATGTGAGCCGGCGCTGTACTCTGGGGGGCCCCACGTTGAGCAGGCCCCCAGAGGAAGCCCGGCGCACCCACCGCGGGGACTCACGCAGCTGTTTCCCTCCAGCTGTGGCGCCTTTGAAACCCGAGGCCGTCGGCCTTATGAACGGACCTCTCTGGATTATATGGTCTGGAACTGGGGGGAGGGGTATAGTCACACCAAGCCTGGGTTCAGACTGGACTCCATCCACACCCTTAAATGGTGGGATATGTTTCTTTTGGTGTGGTCTCTGTCTTCAGTGACTAGTGCATTTATGTAGGGTGCATTACCCAGAGAATGGAGATCCTACCCTCGCTGACCAAAGTGGCCATTGATATCTTGTTGTATTTAAATGTGTTCTAAGATGTTGGAATAAGAATTTATGAATCTTCCTTCCTTGCCTTCTATCTGACCTTGTGTGTGTGTGTGTGTGTGTGTGTGTGTGTGTGTGTGTGTGTGTGTGTGTGTGTGTGTGTGTGTGTGTGTGTGTGTGTTTTAACTCCTCAGGGCTCAGAACGCCAACTTCCAGAACCCGCGCTGTGAGAACACTCCTCTCATTGGCCGCGAGTCTCCTCCCCCCTCCGTAAGTGTAACGCGCCCTAGACTACGTCGCTCCTCAAAAGCTCTCCTCCGGGATCCCTTGACAACCGATAAAAGGAGCTTGCCAGCCTGGGAGCCACTGACCCTCATTGTCGCGCCAAGCTGGCTCACACGCTGACCTCTGCATAAAGCACACGTTTTAAGCAGTCTCCCCTGTAGTGTTCTGTGTGATGTAAAACAAGATTATTTGGGTGTCAGAGGGTGAAACACTGGAAAAAGTCACCATTATCGTTGCTCCTTTTTAAAATATGTCCATAGTTCTCTTGTAGTGTGATTGCAACTTACAGATCATTTTAAAAAAAAAAATCATTTTGGAGAATGTTGTTGAAGCTGTTGACACAGGTTGGGCAGGTAGTGAGAAGAGTACCCTATATGTCTGTGCGTGGCTTGTCGGTTGTTTACATTATTTCACATAATGTAAGTCAATGTAGCTCCCTCTAAAGAGCTAGTTACAGTAGAGCGTAGTTCAGTCTGGCTGCGTGTTGTGAGTCCACCTCAGACCCTCCCCCTGGTCCCTGCCCTCCCCTCCCCTGGTGTGTCCTACCCTGGAGGCCTGGCCCTGCCCACCCCTCCCCTGGTGTGTCCTACCCTGGAGGCCTGGCCCTGCCCCTCCCTGGTGTCTGTGTGTCTGCCTGGACCTAGACACTGCTGCTGCTGCTGCTGCTGCTGCTGTGTGTATCTTCTCTATACTCTCTCTTGTCGTCACACAGTTGTATTTGACGGCCATGGACAATGGCAGCCGTCACAGCTGGCAGTTAAAGCCCTCGGAGAATTCCAGGTCGTACTGGTAACCTCGTCCGCTAATGCCAACAGGTACAGAACACGAGCCATGACACAACCCCCCCCCCCCCCCCCCCTCTCCCACCCACTGTCCTGTGACTGCCTTTACCCCCCTCCACCCGGCTCGACGGGATACACCCCCCCCCCCCCCCCCACCCCCACACGCACCTTCAGGGGGGAGCCACAACACCCACTCCACTCCCTCCTGTCTTGACTCTTGCTAGCGTGCCACCTCTCACCTGCCCTCTGTGCCCTGTGCCCCTGGGCCGCATGCCTCACCCACCCCTCCCAGTGCTGCTCTGCCGTGAACACTGGGAGAGGCAGCCCTGCCCGTCAACTGGGAGGAGGGATATTTGGAACAAAGTAGTACCCAATAAAAGATGAGGGAAGAGACCGTCGAAGTTTAACCTTGCACAGCTAATAGAAAGTTACGAGTATTTTGGTGGAGAGTTAGTTGAAAGAAACCTCTTTCTACAGCATCCAGTACTTTGGAGCTTGTGCCCGTTGTCTAGCGTCTGTCGAGTTTTTCCTTGAATCGAATGTTATTCTGCGGTCTTGGTAAGGCCATCTGACCTTAATGTCCGATCAGTTTAGACAGCTTCACTTTCACATTACAATCTAACAAGAGCCTAGCCTCATGTGTCTTGACTATAAATGGAGAACAGCCAGTGCAACATCCTCTCAGAGAAAACGCCCAGCTACAGGGAACTATCAGCAACCGTCTGTTTGTTGTGTAAATGTATTGTTTATTGCTGCATTTTTTAGATTGGAAAGATTATGTAAGGTATTGGTTGAATAGAAAGGCCATCTCAATGTCTGATTTGAACACTTCAAATCTTTGAGCTCTTCACTGAAAGGGTCACTCGTTTTTTTTCCTCGAGCTTCGTCACTTTCCCTCTGTCTTGTTTTTCTGTGCATAATGAAATCAAGGCTTTTAACTAGCCATTTATTTAAAGTAATTATGTGAAATGAAATAGCTTAGCAGTAGTTGCTTTAAGAAGGCATTTTAGTGTACAAAGGTGGAATCCAACCGTGTGACATTACTAGCTAAGTAAACCAGATGTTTCCATCAGTCTATTTGTAATGTAACTTAATGATTGACAAGGGACGTCAGCCAATCGGTTCAAGTATCAATTGTACAAAAGGGGAAATGTAACTTTCTTGTATTCTTTACTTGTATTACAATATGCACAAGTGTTTCATATTTAATGGCTATGAGTGATTTTCATCCTGCATGAGTGCTTCAAAATATAATAATTACAAAGTTGAGATGTATTTGAAAACTAGTTGTGCTTTAATCTTTGCGTTGTCTAAATCCCAAATTTTCATTTTAAGTTGTTGTTTTCATCAAACATTGTTTTTATAAACAACGTGCCAGCTTCCTTCTTTTTTCCAGCTGTGCTGTCTTACAGTGTAACCTCTGACATAGTGCCAGATGTAAGCTTCATCCTGTGCTGAAGTAGCTGATTTTTCAATGTCCTTGAGAATATGACGTGTAACATTGTAAAACAGTGGTCAATTTGTTTTTGTTCATCATATTTTTTTTTTTTTAAAGTATATATATTTAATTGAACTGATGATGACTTCAGTAAATCAGACGAATGATACGTGCATACATAGCACTTGATTGCATGCATTGACTAATGTCGTTTTATTTGATGTTGTCCAACTTTTTTGTATATTTTCCCTCACAGTACACATCCAGCATGAGGGCCAAGTATCTGGCCAACAGCAGAGGAGATCCCAACAGCACGGCAGATCCCAACAGCAGAGCAGATCCCAGCGTCCGACCAGAACCCAGCGTCCGACCAGAACCCAGCGTCCGATCAGACCCCAGGGTCCGACCAGACCCCAGCGTCCGATCAGACCCTAGCAGCCGATCAGACCCTAGCAGCCGATCAGACCCTAGCAGCCGATCAGACCCCAGCAGCCGATCAGACCCCAGCAGCCGCTGGCTAGTTCCCAGCCACACTCCAGCCCACTAGGAGACACCACTGGAGCAGGCCATGTCTTCGATAAGACACCATTGTGAAACCACTCCACAGCTTACTGTTTTACTGTATCGCCCCTCCCCAGTGACGTCATCACCCCACCCCTAACAGCTGGCCCACTCCACCAGCCTCAGAAGCAGCACCAACCATGTCCTCGTTTGCGTGACAGCAGAGTTGATGCAGCACGTCCTGTCAATGGAGCTGTCATTATAACGCCGTTGCAGAAACTCTTTCATGACGTTTCCTGATGTGTGGCCTGACCAAGTCAAGGTGTAGCCAGGGAAAGACGATCTATTCACAGGAATGTGAGAGTCCCGATCTTTGACTTTTGGAGGGCTCTTGAACAGAGGTATCATTCCAGTAACTCACAACCCCTGCCCGGCTGCGAAACTTAGCCTTGATGGAGGAACGCCTAGCTTTTGCTACTTTGACAGTGAAAAGACAACTAGACAGCAGCCACTGTTAATGATGATCTCTGTGGAGTCCCATCCAATAACCAATTTAGATACAAGATATCTAAGATATAAAGATATCTACATTCTTGGTTGGTAATGCACCTCAAAAACCCACTATTTCTGTTCTTGGTTATGGGCAGGCCATACAACAGCAAATGTAATCTCCTGTGAACTTCTAACGGATCTGGTGTACAATACAGCATGGATATTCCTCCTCACTTGCATGTGGTCAATTGAAATGACTGTGGATAACATTCCTTTCTTTAAGATGAACTATTGTTAAACATTTTAATCCCGATAGTTACCACAACAAAGTAGCTATTGCTGCGCTGAATTCTCTGGTAGTGCTCATTGACATGCTAGACTAGTGACGATTACTGGTGCTCGTGGTTTTTGTCTTGCTAGATGTTTACTGTACTGTACTTTCATGTCCCTTGGAACAGGGAATTAGGAATAACCTTAACCCTTTTTGAAGTTCTTTTGAATTTACTGTATCTTAAACTGTGTTGTCCTTCATGGAATAGGGACCAGAAAACGTTCCACATATTTGAACACAGGATTGGGTCGCAAGAATTCTGTGGGTTTACTGTTGACAGTTTAACATCCCAGTTCCTCATCGAATCCTGTCGCCTGGACATCTGGGGTATTTCCTGGTTCATAAAACGTCCTTGAATTCTGCGTTATTGACCAATTTCCCTAGTCCACGTGTTCAATATTGACATATCAGGGCAGCTGTGTAACATGATTCACGTGGTGAGAGAGAGCAACTTATTTTTGCATAGGTCGTACATTTGGAGCTGTCATGGGAACCAGTTACCTGGTGTTTTACAGACCTGAGATTGGAAAGAAGATCGAAGCTTAGAACAGCCTAGCAACCAGTCGGTTTTAGTTTTTTGAGGGGGGGGGGGGGGGGGGGCATTTCATTTCTGAGTGATATGCCACTATGTTTTCCCAGCGTATTTTTTTAACTGGAGAGATTTGCTGTGAAACAACGAACCTGTGAGCAATTGGCATGTGGTTCTGAGAGGGTGCCACTGTTTTTGACAGTCACCACACAGTCCCAATACCCAGCTTGTCCCCAGGAAATAGCTGTACATCAGAAGGACATTTTGAACTACCGAAGCACAAACCTTTTTTATACTCAATAGGCGTTCCCAATCTCCTGAGACGCAAAAGCAAAGAAGGACATTGAACGGCAATATATTACCGTCTCCACTTTGATCATGTTCTCTTGTGACTCAAGGTTATTTGCAGAGCTTGTTTCTCTGTGCCAGACTTCTCTTTTAGTGTCACTGCCTATCCTTAAAAGGGGGTCAGTGTCTTTGCTAGCCAGCTCTAAAGTAGTGGAAGTGGCCCTTCTCCTCTGACATTTCTGGCGACACTCTTCTTTACTAAATATCGTGGTTGAAGCCATCAGGGGGAAAAACGTCGTACTGTCCATTGATGGCTGGGAGCATCAGTAGGGTTCATATACTGGACTTTTTCAAGATGTCCTTCTATCAAAAATGAACCGCAGTCTCACATGCTGGCATTCTAGTGTCACCTGATGTGTTTTAGCATTTAGAGAGTAACAATGGAGCTAGTCTAGCAAATGGTGGCATTCATGGGATAGAGGATTTTACTCTTCTCTTTTTAATGAGAATCTTTTGCTCTTGTTTCCCTCTTGAAGCATGACCAACCCTCAAATGTGGAGTGAAACGTTGATGTTTATAGTACAGCCTCTGCTTTTGGCAACTTCTAGTTCTGCTTCGTGATCCATATAGACGGTGTTTTTTTTTTTAGGATGTGCCAATAGCCAAACACACAACACCTTACCTTTTTCTATGTCGTTTTAAATGTCTTCACTTGCGCCTGTTTGTACAGTTCACAACACAGCACTGGTTTGCCTGAGCATTCAAATTAAAAAGAAATGAGCCTGACTTTTTTTAAAATGATCGTTTATGCTCAGTGCAAAATCCCTTTTATTTGGGTAATGCAATCAGCAGTCCTGTTTTTCTGTCAATATGGCTATGAAAGACCAATGTACAGACGTTTGATATGTTTGCAAAATGAAGAAAAAAAGCTGGTGAAATTGACATTTTAGTTTTCATCTGTAACAATATTTTTTCAGTTATTGGCTTTTAGTTTTTTGTTGCGTTTCAGGATATGTAGTAAGCACAGTGTTTTTTTAGTTTTTTTGTGAATACTGTATTGCAATAGTTTGGGTTTTTTGTTGCTTCAAGATCTCTCTAGATGAAGTCTTTGTTTTTATATTTTCTTTTTGCAATAACGTAAGCAACAAATTAAAGACTGTGCAGATTTTAAACCTGTGGTTTTATTGAGCTTGAACTTGGTGTTTTGAAATTAAACCAATTTTAACTATAAAACAATATTCTGGCTTTTTGTTTGTTTTTTAAAGATTCTTGAGAATGGTTCGTAATTAGTTTCCAAATATGTCGTTCGTTGTACTTAAATTGCCAACACTCAATAGAGATCCTGAGTAGTAACACTAAGTAGCAGTATAACAGAGATCCTGAGTAGTAACACTAGGCAGCAGCATAACTTCAGATCTTTGTACAGCTTTTCTGTTGGTCTCATCAGCCATGGAGCGGTATTGACTTTCTATTGGTCTGACTAATATTAAGAAGATGAAAACGTATATTCATATAAAGTATAAATCTTGGATAAGTAAAGGGATTCAAAAAATCCATTTTGCTAAAATAATTGTAAATTTGGTCATCTGCGATTCGTCTGGGTTGAACTCTAGTCTGTTTTTAGATGGCATAGGTTAGGATGTGTGTGTTTTTTACGGGAGAAGAAAGGCAGCGTTGTGTGAGCCTACTGGGCCAACAGAAGTTGAAAGGTCAATGTCAGCGGCAGGCCAAAAGTCTGGCATTGTCTGCTTCCTGTGGAACGCCAGCCAGCTGCTGCCTCCCTAGCACAGTTTTTTGGTTTTCTGGGGGGTGGATGGGCCAGGCTGGAATGGTATGGTACTAGGAACCACCGAGGGACCACCAACCATCTTAGTTTGTATCAAAACGGGAGGCATGTCACACAGGCTAATGCCAGTGTGGTTATACAACATTGTCATTACCGTGCCTCTAGGTCATTATTTTATCTCTAGAACCTATAAAAAAAAAACACGCATCCCCTTGCTGCACTGGTACATATTTATGGAAAGACAAAGTCAATCTAGGTTCACTAAGACATTATACTGTGTGGTAGTCTAAGCTAGTTTATAGCACTTGTGTCTAACTTGTGTCTAACCGTTCTCTCCAATATATGCACCAAACAAACAAAGTGCCTGTCTCGCGTTTTACTGACAAGGCAGACAGTTTTGTTGTTTCGTTTTCTTTTACAAATGCACCGGACATGTATTCAGTGAGGGGAGGCCCTAATGAATTTCACACATTCTCATTCGGGGGGGAAATTGAATTAGTCCTCATTGTCGGGGTGGAGGAATGCATCGCTAATGCTTTGAGGTGGAGGGCTGAATGGAGGGGGGAGCGACGGTGCCAGGGGCATGGGGCCCTCTGACCCCCCGACAGATATTTCCTGAGTGTCCGGGCACCGTGCCCACTGAAGGTCCGCCTCCCCGGTGGATTCTAACCCTACTTATTTCCTGAATGTTAAGCAGCTGCGTGACAGTCCTAAGGAAACTACACGGCAGGGAATGCGTCCTAAGTTACACACTGACCAGTTTAAAAATAAAAAAATAAAAAATAAAAAAACTAGTTCCAAAATTCTGATGAAGGTGGTGACGTTAATGTTTCCGTGTTGGCACAGCGAGTGTCTACGGCTGACGGGCAGTGCGTGAATGCAGACCTTTGGCCATTTTTGTTGGTTAGCCGGATAGGGAGCCCTGCCAGTCAGGCACATTGTACAGTGGGGCGAGAGGGTGGAGGGGAGTCAAGGAGACGGGGTGTGTTGCTGCGTGTCTCCTTTGTGGGCAGCGGTGAATAGAGAGGCAGCTGTATCCTGGGTGCCTGTGTTCCCTTTTTATTCACACCCCAGCGCCTCCTTTGCACACATCACAGGGTGTGCACACACCCCATGAAGGTTCAGTAGGGCTGCGACGTCCCCCCCCCCCCCTTCCCTCCTTCACCTTTTCACTCCGCGGACGTGTGGACAACCCGTCATTTCGGAACGGGTTTCTACATTAGTGCCTGCCAGTTCACTTTTCACCATCTCTCCTCAGCGGCAGATCATGCCTCCACCATTCAATCACTTGTCTTTGCTGGTCTTCTAAGAACCTCTGACATCCTCTGTGAGCCCCATGTCAGGCAACAGCTGAACATTGGTTCGCTGGCAGGTGACCAAAGGTTTTGGCTCAGACAGTATTTTAGGGATCAGGAGAGATAGGCTGCAGTTTTAGTTTATGGGACTGAAAGTCTGGGGTGTGCTTTGGGACGATCTTAGCATTTTATGCACTCTCCGTTTGCTTTCCACTTTAATAAAGTACCCACACACACTGTAGCCACAGGCTATGGTATAAAAAACATTTGACAAGGCTTTTCAGCCAAGTTCCTTTGCCAGAGCATATCATTTGGAATGCATAATAAGTGGCAAAAAGCAAATCTTGGAAAAATATTTTCAATTTTAACTGCATTGCAGCTGACATTTGCAGTATTTCTATAGTTAAATATTTCTCGTTGAACAGTTAATAATCAGTCTAAACGTGTCCATTGTTTTACGTTCCAGCCTGTTGGATTTCCCATACTCAACCCCAAACAGCCAGCATGTTAAAACAAGAAGACCTGGGGTGGAGCATCCTAAGAATAAAGTTGCATAGTTTATAGATGTAAGCTTGAGATTCTAATGTCTACTGCTAACTGTTATGGCGTTGATGCCATGGCCAAGTGTTACTCAACACACCAGCAGGTGCCAAAGTTATCATCATAAAACAGTGAGGAAAGAAAGCATGTCTGCCTCCCGGGTATTTCGAGCTGAATTTAACAAGCTAGCCCTTGTTCCAACTAACAACAGTGTTTGTCCAGTGTCTCGTTATTTATGAAATATAGAACATAGCGACAGGCTAAATGTTTAGTGGCAGGAGAGGCTGTTGGTTTCGGACAAATTAGCAACTGTTAGTAATGTAGCTTAGTGTATGAATATCACAGATTATTTGGATCGTCATAATATCATAATGGATAAAAATGATTGATTGATTGATTCATCCTTTGCCACATTGTCGGTGTTCAGAAAAAGTCAGAGACAGAGCTGTTCTGTCATCGGCTGAACGCTTAAACATGAAAAGAATTTGGGGCACTGCAGCCAGGTCCTCTTCATTACCCCATAGGTCTCTTAGCAGGCATGAGGAGACCAGTTCAAGAGCTTGGCTAGTATCACTTCAAATTTAGGAGCACCGGCTCAGGGGAAATGCCTGTGCAAGTTCTGATGTCTTGTACGTTTTCTGCTTTTATTGTGAGGATATGTGATACCTGGATTATGGTAAAAAAATAAAAAAATAACTCTCTCCCTGGCGTTTGAGCACATGCTGAGGAGGATTAAGGCCTCAGCCAGTTGCTGTGAACGCTCCCAAAGGGGCTAGAGAATCACTCCGCCACTCCTAATCCTGCAGACAACATGGCTTGTTAATTGGACCGGGTGATGTGGCGAGGAAAGCCATGGTGACGGCGTACAAGTCGCCATAGTCTCCATAATCCCCTGCACTCTCTGGAATGTTCTTTGCTGGCAGTTGTCCCCTTACCTCACCAGAGTTAGCCTTGTGCCAGGAATCCCTGGTATCATTGGCCTGCCAAAGTGCCAGGTCACGGCTCTTCAGATAAGACTTACTGTCTCAACAGCAGCAAACTAGGCGATCGAACTGGTCTAAACTCTAACCCATAATAATCATCACTTCTTGAAAAGTACGTGTGACATTTCACAGGTTATAACCAGCCTTCCGTTAAGAGGTGCCAGAAAACACAAATAGGTGCTTTGTTTCTCACCATGGCACAGAGAGTTTCAGACTGACTTGCTCCGATCAACATGACTTTCCGTGCTGCTTTTGGACTTGAACACGGTTTATCACATTGAAAACTTGTGTGGGCTGCATGCTTTTTGGTGATTTTGTTTTTAAACGCCATGTTCTACTTGGTTGAACGGAAGCCAACAGCGTCTTGTTAATCTCATGCCCTATCTGATAAAACAGGGGACGTGGGTTGAGGTGTTCACTGGAATCCTGATTTGCTACACTTCTTAGTAATGTTAAGATAAATTACCTGTAAAAGCAAAATGTCCTATCTTAAACTAGGATCGAGAGGAAAATGTTGTGTTTTGGATGCATAGCTGGATTGATCTTGCCTCTAACTAAAATGGTATGGTAGTGTTCTCTCTATCAAACATATTCTGAGGCAGGATTTGACAGAGGAAGGACTAATGGAAACGTGTCTTTCTTATCAAAACACAATCTCTAGGGTCTCTTTGAAGTGAAGGGAAACCAGTCAAAAATAAAATTAACCGGTACGCCTCTTTCGTGATTTTAAGTACAGTCTTTGGGAAATAATAAGTTCAACGTGGGAGTTCTCAACACCGGCTTTATCATTTCAAGGGTGACAGACCAAATGCATAGAACATCTCCTGACAGACACCAATAGTTGAAGTCGTAGTGATAAAAAGTACTTTAGAATCACAAGCAAAGTATCGTTATCCGTCATTAGGTCATCATCATTTTATTAGTGTGACTCAATCGATCGACATGTTATAGTCGTTTCAAAAGATCTTCTGTAAGTTTCTGATCTTGGGGCCCAGCTGCAAAGCCCTTAATGATGCCTGCCATGTGTGGCAAATGAGTCAAAAAAACATCCAGACCACCGACCACAATCATAGCTTTCACGTGTCTGAGGCTCTGTTCAAACAGACATCCGTCCACACATACTTCTCTCCTCATTTTCTCTTCTCTCTTTATTGACACATTAAAATGGAGCCTCAAAACGATAGAGGCTCGAAGCGTGTAGGGTAAACGACACAGGCATGGTAAAGTGATAACTGTTCATTCAACCAGTGACTAAAATGGACACTGAGACTCAGTATTCAACTCAGTTGTACGTTAAAGGAAGAGGGGATTCTTCAACGGGCACGGCACCCATGGGAAAAGAGGGGATTCTTCAACGGGCACGGCACCCATGGGAAAAGAGGGGATTCTTCAACGGGCACGGCACCCATGGGAAAATGAGAAACATGGCATGAGTATGATAAACTCTTGTACAATTAAACGATAAGTCACGGATGTACACTCATAACAGCAGAGAGTTTCATCTCTCTCCACTAACGAGGGGTTTCATATACATAACAAGCCGAAGCGTAGAGTAAGGTGACTTCCGTTGGCTTAGTGTAGGTCGGTGACTCATCTTAAACATTAGTTATGCTCTAATCGTGCATGTGTTTAAAACTCCTTCATGTGTGATTTTCCCAAGGTGAGACTGTGGTTGATGGCTATTCTTAAAAGGCAAACAAGATTTTCATACATCACTGTACTCTGTTCTGCTTTTCAACTGTTTATTGTCTCAATAACATTGCTACAGTCATCTCCTTTCCCATACCAAGTGATGTAGAATAACAAACAGTCTGAGTGAAGTGAAGCTTTTAAGTGTGCGGCATTAGATTCACAATGGCCCGTTGCCAAGAACTTGGCCTCACAGGGTGATTCTCTTGTCCACACGAAGCACTCAAAACACTTTAGTGCTTTATGCTATTTCAATGCAAAATTGTTTGCTTACAACATTTCAAAATGTTGTGAATAGAATGTCATTACGAAAAGCAAGACAAAAACGTTTCAGTGGTTATGCAACTTTATTCAATGGTAGAGAACCACAGGGGTTCCCAAGGTGATACCACCAGGATCCGACCATAATTCCCTGAGAAGCAAACATCTGACTGGACCAAACGGATGCTCCAGATACTGGAGAGAAAATCAACCATTAGGCCCGTTCAGTTCAAAATCCTTTCAAGGTAATCAAAAGCAGACGTGAATGACAAAATAATTTCATTTACATTCTAAGCATCGATTTACAAATAGCATTTTTTGAAAAGCCACAGTACACAAATACTGCATCATAAACAAGATATACAATCGTACCCAATGTGGGTCAATAAAAGAGGTACAACTACTCTCTGTTAAAATAATAAACTGTTGTTGCTCCCGGAAAGCTCAACCTCACAAACCTTGACAATGACTACTTTACTATAAAAAGTGTGTGAGAGCAAATTAAACTTTTTTGTTGATAATGACAATAAATAACTAATATTAAAGTTTCTATTTTGTGCAAAACTTATTTATTGTTATCATTTAGCTGCCATTGATTTAAACTACGTTTAATTTTGATTTCTCTTCAAATTGCTTGTTAATGTGTTGGGGGTTATCTATGCATGAGTCATTGAAGTGGAAACATTAAGTGTCTTTACGGGAGCAAGCCACAGTTCATTTGAAACCCAGCTGTGCAAATTGAAATAAAATAAAATATCTTCAAGCAAATTAGAAGTTGATTGTAACATCAAATCAATATCTCTTGTATATATTATTTTCCCTGATTGTAACAAATGCAAGGAATTTTACCTATTAGAACCTAGAGATACTAAAATTTTGAGGGGGGTAATGTTACATCAGTCAATTTTGACACAGCTGTGAAACATATTATCAAACATTACATTGGACTTATATTCATTCTGTCAATTCATCGAAAAATATTTAGGCAAGAAAAGTGCTTCATCCTAAATACCTCAGATAACCCGAGAGTACATTAAGGAAAACTGCCAACTGCCAGCAAATATCCTAGTTGGAATGTAATAACATATCCTAAACTAAAGAGCGCAAAAAATCTTCATGTTAAGTCGTTTTGTCCGGAGTCTTCAAATATAAAATAATAAAATACCAATGTTAAAACAATTCTCCCACAATCCTAACCTACTCGCAATAATGTCGAAGAGTTAAGTCTCTAAAATCCTTCTAAAAAAAACCTCAACGGAAATCTAACAAATCGCTAAAATGTAAAGCTGGCAAAGGCTTGCAAAATGTAAGAATACATTCTATGAGAATAGCATATACATTTACAAGCAACATTTACAACACAAAAGCACAACTGATTGCCTGCAAAGCTCAACGCTGAAAGCCCCTTCCTGCTGAGCGCTGGGCTCCTCTGGCCCTGTCATCGCCAGGGGAGGGAGCTCAGGCAAGCAGACAGGAAGGGAGTGTCCGAGGGCGGGCCGCACAGCAGCCCAGTTAAAACAAGCAAAGACCACGTGCAACTGCAGCAAAAATACAGCAGCCTCATGGTCCAATACCAAACACTGGTCCCCGCTAGCCTTTCAGATACCGAGGCAGGACGGGGACGAGGATACGAATGGAGCGGTCGCTTTAGTAAGCAACCTGAGGAGGGCACCAGGGAGTGTCTGGGTACAGTAAACAGTGCACAGACTTAAACCTGGAACACAACCAGAGAGGAAGAAAAACAAATGGAGTAAGGGTTAGATTTGCCGTGCTTTAAGTGATCAACAACAGTAGTCTTAAAAGTTGTTTTTACTGAAATATTTTTGTCTTGGGCCACGTCTTACCTTGATGGATCCTCCTCCACAGGAAAGGCCCCTTTCATATTGATGATGTTTCTTTTGTTCTCAAACATTCCATAACTCAATGTGATCTGAAATAAAGACGTTTAACAATCAGACACTAATTAGCACTAAAGTTGGGGGGGGGGGGGATACATTGAAATGTCTCCTTAATGAGCACAGACAGAAGCGTGCTTAGCAACGGACATCTCACCTGTTTGTGAATCTCAGACCGGGGCACCTGTTGCAGGTTCTCCAGGTGAGAGTGGAACAGGGTGCTGCGGGTCAGAGGCACCCCCAGCACCGACTCAATGATGTAGCCCACGGTGCAGTCATCGGGCAGGCGGATCTTCTCGGCCGTGTTCATGAAGTGGCCGCCACTTAGGACAGACAAGGGAGAGACAAGGCACACGGTCACCATTTAGCCCTCTGCAGTGGAGCTACGGTATTATGCAGACTGTATTATTTGTACTGTTGTTGGTGCTAAAATGTAAGTCGTTCCTCTTACCTTGCCCACGGGCTCATCTTCAATGCCAGGCCTCGACTGACACAGAAGCCTGCTCCACCAGTTGCAAACCAGAAGTTGACCGGCCTCTGCAAAAATTTAACATTAACCTTGTTAGCATGTGAATGCCTATATTAAAAGTATCTAAAACCTGGCTAAGCATCCATCAACTTTGTCTCACATCTGCAGTAAAGGACGAGCTGAATCTACCCACCATCTTGTTGTCCCCCAGCCTCTCGGTGGCCTCAATGGGCCGGTCCAGGCTGGGCTTGCCGATGTACATGTCCTGGGTGTGGGGATACTGGGACAGGTGCTTCACCAGAGTCCGCACATTCACATAGTTGTCATCATCTACATGGCAAAACCACCTAAAGGAAAGAATTGGGTTAATAAAATGCATGATTAATTGCTGCCATTGTAATTATGCACATGGGGTATTCGATGTAAAAGGAAAAAAGAAAAGTGGAAAAACGTACTTTTTGCCAGACTCAATAAACTTGTCGTATTCCACAGCCATCTTGCAGGAGAGAGCTTGTCGACTGTGGGCGGCAGAACAGTTGGTGTTGATGGCATGGCTCCCTGTAGAATGGTGGAGGAAAAGATAGTTACAATCCAGCACTTTATAAAGATGTGCTAAGAAACCACAGGTTAAGTCCTATCCCATTTCACAACGCTAAATGCCAGAAGCTTAAAGTAGCATTTTCCAAGGGGATTAAATGCAACTTAGTTTCCCTGAAGTTTTGAATATGACTCATGATCAATCAATTATTATTTGGTTTTCAGATCTATTAAATATAATTTTGTAAACGTAAACCCACCAATTTTCTTCCTCAACTCTTCGTCTTCTCCATCAGTGAAGATGTACGTCTGTAAAAAAATTGAGAGAGAGAACAATCTAGATAAGCTCACTTGGTCTCGAAATCCCTGAAATCCAAACCACTCACTGTAATAGTCACCCGATGAACAAAATTCCACACAGGGTGCCTGGAGTCGTCGTTCCCTATATATCCAATTCAGTGTGATTAGCATCCATCAGCAGCCTTTTATGCCATGGAAGACAGAGTGCGTTAAACAGGCCGCACTCTAAGAAAGGGACCCTTGTCCTGGGCTTCACGCTCTCCATGGCAACTGTGAAGGCCCCCCAAAGCATCCCAGACATAGAACAAAGAGGACGGAAAAGCACCCCCCCCCCACCCCCACCCCCACCTTCCCCCAATCCCCACTCCCCACGCCATATCTCACCCCCTAAATATGCCCCCAATTGTATTAGACCCAATCTCGACTGACAACGGGTTGAATGAGACGGTGAATATGAACTGTGTGCGGTGTGAGGACGTAACGCAGATAAGCAAAGGCAGTCGACGTGATCCATCAACAGAACCGTCACAGCCTATCTTTCTCAACATCCGTGGCGGAGAGCTGAGTGGCTCGAGTTGTGAGGCTTAAGAGCCAGAGACACAACAAAAGGCACTAAGCCCTGTGGCACACTTTAAAAGAGCAGGTAAGGATTCGGAGTTCCTTTTATGGCGGCCGGGGAGGAGCAGGTGCTAGGCGGGGAGCCCCAGACGCAGCTGAACGGGCGCCCCGGCCGTGGCCTCAGAGCGGCCGTTAGTCTGTGTACTCTGCACCTCAGGTGAGGCAGCACCTGCCACGCCGCGCACGCCCTGCCTTATCTGCACCGCGAGTTGGAACACGCCCGGGCAGTGTGCCTCAGCCCCTCGGCCTCCCGCCCGCCGCTAACCCACGCTCCCCCTGATTGATTGACCTGCTGCCGAGCAACAGCCAGCGTGATCTGTATCTCAACAGCCTTCGCCAGCGAGGGGGGTGGGGGGGGGAGGGGTGACAAAGACACACACACACACACACACACACCCCACTCGTCTGCGAGTTGTATTCCTACCTGCCATCGTAGCCCGAGGGAGGTTAGACAGGTTACAGAAAACAAATAAAAAATGGAGCAGATGTTGTGCGATGCCCGGCCTCGGGCCTGTGTTTGTCTAAAGAAGGACGGTGGGGTTTTTTTTTTTTTTTGGGTGAAGGGATTCACAAACTGGCGCTGTTTGCTTTTGAGCCTGTTGAATGGACGGACTAATCACCGAGGCAGCTGCCACAGAGAGCTGGCCCGGGCACTGACGGACGGGGGGGGAAGGAGTGGGAGGAGGGGGGGCTTCTCACCGCTGATTAGTAAACCAAAATCTGTGTGTGGTCATTCACCCCCACTTCAGATGCTATCCACACCGCCTCCCTCCCTCCCTCCCTCCCCCCACCGCATACTCAGCCTGCCCTCTTCAATAGAACAATGCTGCGAGTTTTCATGCTGGGTAAAGCCTCCACTGGGTAAATTCTAAATATGTTTGCCGGCATTTGCATACAGCTGCAGCAGTTAACTCAAGAAAAGTCCTCAGGGCAAATCCTTTGTTCCGCGTACCTCCTCCTCAACCGAAACGTTCTAGAAAGCATCAAATGGAATCCTAATTTATGCTTGGCCATGTATTAAAGAAATGGCCTGCCAGGAAAGGTGGGTACGCTTTTGGGCGCTGCCAAGTACGGACAGAGCCTTAGTTGAGAGAGCGGGGAAGGCGGAGAAAGAAAACAAGGGGAGGTGAGGGAGACTTCACCATTCACCACAGGAAGGCCTGGCACAACTTAGTCTGAGCCGTGCGTGGTGCCTGGCTGGCTGTCTCCAGCTCCCCGGGAAGGAAGGTCACCACGCTCCCCTCCCTCGCTCTATCAACAAGGGCCTACCGCCCTGCCCCCCACTCCCCTCCTCTCCCTCCCCTCCCTCCCTCCTCTCTCCCTCCATTCTCCCTCCCTCCCCAAGGGCCCAGAAAGCGCACACTCAACCACCTTAGCAGGGCACTGGGACACCAGGGTTTTCAAGAGTCCACCTCAAACAGGTCACCCCCGCTTGGACATTTTCCCACCCCGTCACCAAGCTGTGCTAGGGTCATCATTTCGTCTCGGGGAGAACCACTTGATTAACTTCACAAAGGGAATCGTGTATTTTTTTCCAGTGCCAGCCACACACCCCACAAACTGTGTGAGAGCAGTTCGTAGGATACGATACGTAACCTCATATAAATGTTGCGTTACACACAATATGGGGGAAGAAACGCATTGCCTTCCCCAGTGACTTCAGCTGCCAGCTGTCCAGGCAACGCTGACGTCCATAAATCTCTGGTGGACACAGCTATGTGCCATCCGGAGAGGGCCCTGTGTGGTGTGGCCTGCCATGCAGTGGGACAGCACGGAGCGCTGTCGCACAGGGAACGCTGAGGCACAGCGTGTTCCCTCATTGTTCTGGGCCCGTCTCGCTAGGGAAGCCACATTGTTCCAGGGGGGAACTGTTGGTGAAACGGCGGAAAGCAGGACACGGCGTCTGAACAATCCTCGTGTAATGACTGGTAGTAAAACATGAGCAGACAATGTAAGATCTAACCCTTGATAAAAATCCAAAACAGTTCAATCCAAATCACTCACCATGCGGTTGAAACCCGAAATTATTTCGGTAATTGTAAGTAAATGTTATTCAATAGCGTAAAATGCAGAACTGAGGATTTCAATAATATTGAAATGGTAATATTCTACGTGCATTCTCTGATGAATGCTTAACCGTGTTCCCAGAAAATTCCAGCCAGGCACAGACAGCTACACAGACATTTGTGTCAACACTGTAATCACACTTTGATCTCGCCTCATTGTTTACATGTCAACATCATCTCACAGTGAGCCCACCTTTACCTCCTACATCTTATGAGAACGGAGACATCCAACCTCGAGTAGGAAAAGTCACGGAACGCCAAGACAGTTCTATTCTGGGAAACCGTAAGCCTACACACAGCGTTCTGCTGAGCCCGTTGTCTGTGAACGAAGGCTAAAACATTAACTTTGGGCCGTCTCTCTGTGCTCCGCCCATACTCAAATCCGCAGGTGTTCCGTCAGCTGAAAACAGGAATCAAACCCATGAGAAGGAAGCCATATGTCCCATAAGTACATGGTGGGAATCCACAGCTTCATACGGCTGGCATTAGGGCCATCCTTTGTTCCCCCTAAGACCTGACCACCTGGCAGCCATGCTCCAGGAACTCCCTCTTGTATTGTGGCCCCGGCCTATCCTTTGCATCTGTCCCTGCCTCCCACCAGCTGTCTGCTTAAGCCCTGCTGTCGAGCGTGAGAGGCGGGTTAACTAACAGCCTCCCCATCAATGGCCAGGTAAACTCTTTGACTCCGCACAGTCAGGCCGAAGCCTTTCAACCGGGAAATGCTTGTCATATTCGGCCACCCCCCCTGTGTGTCAGGTGCAAATGTTGACAGATGGGAGTGGGTAATTGAATTGGACAATCTGATTCAACTCTGTACTAGTGTTCACAGCAGAACCTCTTTCCCTCTTGAGTCAATACAAAGAAACACCAACCCATGCCCATTTCAAAGCCCCGAAGCAACAGTGATGTGTGGCATTGGGTGGAAAGGAAATTCTATGAATACATTCTACGCGATGAAACAAATTAAGTTGACTTCGATGCGTGACGGCTATGTCTTGGATAAAATCACTTTGACTAGCCTGAGTTCCACCGCTCACTGTAGCTGTGAGACCCTTTGTGCGCCGTCTTAAAAGAGCGTGCTTTCTGAAGTCCACGTTTTCATACTCGGCGTCCCACTCCCGACGCAAACTTCCCTATAGATGCACCCTTTTGTCCCGAGCATCCCCTTAACGAAGCACCCCGTCTCCCATCCCAGCTTGACCCAGACTCGGCTCCCACGTTCCCATGGAGAGAACGAGACAAGGGGCTGGGGAAAAAAAGCTTTTCTTCCCCCTTCAGAAAGACGCTTTGTTAGCCCTGGAAGGGGGACAGCACTGGAGACGCTGCTGGGAGGCATCCATTGCACAGAAGCATTCACGGGGACACCCAAAAGAGGGGCATAATAGAGAAGGGGAAAGAAGGGGGGGGGTTCAGAGTCCTCCGGGCATCACTCTGGGCAGAATGAAAAGTGACAGGGCCTATTAAACTCACAATAATTAAGAGGGGTATTCATGGGTCAGCTAGGAACTACACTGTATTCAGCTACACCTGCATAATATATACATATATTGATATTAATATACAATTACAGGGTTTGTAACAAATGAACAATATACAACTGAGACATTTAAATGATAGGAATAAGTACAAAACAACTTCAATGTAGACTATTTTCTAGAGGACCTATGTCAATCATTCCCACAGTGCGCGGCAGACTAATGAGAAGATTAGCCATGTTTTTGTATTTAATACATAATCACAGAATTACTTGTTTGTTTCGTAAAATTATGTACCTGCTGCATGTTTCTTGAAATCCAGGTATCCAGAAGGACGTTCAGTCTAGACTGGTGGAACTTCTTTGTGGTCTTGACAGCGATGAAGATATCATCAGCGTGGATGTCCTCTGCTGGAGATGCGTCTGTGGTTGACATCGAAGACAGATGCGGTTTCTCTATCTCTCTCCGTCCCCGAGTTAACTTCGAAAAATAGGCAGAGAACCCTTTCTTTGCCAGGGACTCAGAGTCGGGTTGAGCTCCGTCAGTGGCCTCAATGTCCAGGCTCTGGAGTGAGCGCGTCCCAATATCTTTCTCACTGGGCACCTCTTTGACCTGAACTCTTTGGTGCTGCGCGGCAACCAAGAGCAGCAAAAGGCAAATACACGCTGTAATTGCTACAGATATAACCGTTTTCTTTGCATTACTTTTCAACATATTTGTGAATTAAATGTAGCTACAATATGTAGCTGTAAAGCCTAAAGATAATTACAATGAGGAACGTCCATGAGGTAATTATCTCCCCGTATTAAGAAGTTATGTGGCTGTCCTGTTTGAGCTCATTACTGAAACACATCTACAACGTGAAAAGAACCAACACTTAAACCTGCTCCCAAACTGGCCACGCCTCATGGGAGGGATTTAGACCATGTGCACGCTCCAGTAAGGACGCCAGCGTGAGGTTTCACCAGAGGCGCTCCTCTAACAAAAGTAAAGTTCGCGTGTGAGTGCGTGTGTACGCGCATGCGTGTGTCTGTGTTTGATAGGCTGTTGAATACAATAGTGTAAAACTGAATTGAATGCCAGCAAACTGTTTCACAGTGCCTCATGGATGCTTTAAAATGTATACTTTGGTGATGTTAATGGTAGCAGAAAGTAAATCAGTAAGCTCTATCAGCAAGCAGTTAGGGCAGTTGCAAATCATTGTGAAATATTTACTCAGAGAAAACAGTGCAGCAGGTGGTCATCCAGACCAGGAACTATCAGTGTGCACCTGCTGGGGCCATACGTATTTCAGAAGGCCTGCAGGAATGTTCACTAATATGGTATTCACTGAACCATGCAGCATAGTTTACCTCCTTATGCACCAGGAAGCACCTGATACTTTTACTAACTGCAATGTTAAAGTCAGATGTAAAAGATGCACATACTCCCAAGCTGGCTTAGAACATTTGCGTAAATAAAATAACACTTCTGAAGTTCAATATTGGATCAACTTCTCTAATTAATAGCTTCTGTTTGAATTTCTGTACATCTGAAGTTGCCCACTGCAATTCTTTATGAAGTTATTTAAATTCCAGCAAGTGTGGGTAGCTTGTTCACCAGTGTGGCTACCTCAATTCTTCTGCATTGACCTTGTAATGGCTTTAAACAGTTGGCCATTCCATAGCACTTGTCATTCAAATCACAAGCCCGGGCCTTCTGTTGGTGGGTGTCCTTAGCCCAGACGTGACGTAGGTATCGGCAGACCGCCATGCAGCTGGTGTGAACCAAGTTTGACTGACAGCTTATCCACAGCTCCAGAATACTGAAGACCTATAGTCCAAGAAAACCTTTAGGCCGGTGTATTTCCTTTTACGTTTCACTTTAAATGCTGGATTATTCTTATACAATAATACCATAATATGCATAATATTTGTTTTCATGAAAAGCATATGGAGGGAAAAAGTAGACATCCATATTAACAAGCTGATTTACAGTTTAGAATAAATACAACTCAAATAAACCAACAGACCCCATTTTTACCAACGAACATTTTTTAGGTACATAATGCAAGTTAGGGCTTTTTCTTGGTATAAGGCCTTTTGTTCATCTTTTGAGCGTGGCCACACAAAGGTAACTGAAAAGAAACCTTGCAGAGGGGGTTGTCTCGTTGGCCATTATTCTTTTTGGATCAAAAGTCCCTTTCTCCTGACTAAGCCAGGGTTTTGTACCACCTCCGACAGGCTTTTGGACAGACGCCTCTTTTGAACACAAGAAACAATGTCAGTTCCATAAATGGCGGGTGTAATTAACAACGTAAAGTTCCCTCTTTTATACTAACTCCATACCCACTCTTTTCACCCCTGCGTGTTCTCTCCACTGGCCGAGAAAGCAGCAAAAGAAAACATATCTTCTCTTTCCCCCCTCACCCCCACCTTATCCCTAAAGCCCCCCCAAACATTGTTACCACCAAATTCCAGTGAAATAAAATCCTCTTTCTTGAGCGTATCCCACTTCCTAAGCAGAGTACCCACAGACCAACCAATAAACTCAACAAAGCTTGATTTCTCTCTGTTCTTGTCAACATGTCTGGGGATCTGAGTGAGCCTGGAGGCCTCACAGGGGTGGGCATGATTAAAAGGAAGCTATTTATAGTCTGCACTGTTGGACTGATGCAAACAGACGGGGCAAACCATCTCTGTTTACTTTTAAGACGATTATTAGCATCCTTGGTCTTGCCTTTGGTCATCACCGAAAGGACCGTGTTCAAGGAAAAAATGCAGGACTCACAGTAATGCTGGCATGTTTTTAGGTTCACTCATTGACACAGCACAGGAGTGTGAAAACAGGCACAAATCATCAGAAAGACCTATAGCCCAGAAAAATACACAGCAGTCATAAAGTTTGAGGGATTATGTTTTTTTGTACAGCATATTTTCATTGTCAACACAACTTCTAAAATGTACTTCATTTTCCTCAGTTTTACATTCCCCTTGATGATTTTAGAATCATTTCAGCCACACTGCACGAAGCTATTCTGCCTCGACAATAAACAGACATATCGAAGCGTCTGTTCTACATGATGAAAACAAGACCCAGGAAGAAAAGTAGTAGGAAACTCAACTGGATGGAAACTCAATCTGTGTATGTAGAAGGGCCAGAATAGGAGAAGAAGTAAAAAAAAAAAAAAAATATGCATGCTTTATGTATTTGTCTCCCAAACAGGGAGCTAGTCTGCCTCTCTAATCTTACGGAGAGCATCCTCTCACGCCTGCACAGAGGGCAGAGGAAACTCAAGTCGTCTTCTGAGAGGCCGCCCTGGTCCCCTGGCTCTCACTTCTGGTGTGACCTGTAATCCTATCAGAGCTAGTGTGTCCACGCTGGGAGAATAAACAGAGCCAATGGCTGCTCCTACCGCCAGCCTCTGATCCACGGTTTCTCAAGTCCACAAACAGCAACCTTCTGGGGGTGCAGACGTTGTGAGATCATGTTGAACTTTTATAATGTTTTTTCTTTTTTTATAGAATTTTCATGCTCTCTCTTCTCAAAGCAGCAAGCCTTTGTTTAAAACCCCTAAATATTTCCAGGTTTTGCAGCGACGATTTCGGAACATTGGCAGTGCTTTCGTCGTGCAGTTGGCCACTATTTGCAGTTGCTATATTTTGACTGCAGCAAATTGATTTTGTGTGAATGGATTAGGTGGTCAGCTTGATACAGCATGGGGTCAGGTTTCCAACTGACATGCCCAGGCATGTTGGAATTAAGCTTTGTTTGCTCTACAATGTAACTATCTCATTGATTTGAGATTTAAATTGGGATATTTTTCATAGGCCAAGATAAAAAATGTTTTCACATCTCGTGTATCCCCATTCCCCAAGGTAGGGAAGTTGAACCAACAGCTTGTAAATAAACAGATTGTGTTGAAATCCAAACGTTGTATGTATTACAGTTTTCTCTTTTATGTCCATCATTTCTAGAGCCAAATAAAAGCCCCTTATTGAATTACCGACTTGCTTTATAGCTAAACTTATTAAGTATGGAGTAATGTGAGTTTTTGCAAGTGAAAAAGAGGGTTTAAGTTTGGATGTCGTGCAGTTCTCTGTTTGACTGTTATTTATTCAAACATTTGGACGATCAGCCACAGGAGGGTGTTTGGACCTTTAGTTTTCTAAATGGTCCATGGTGAAATGTGGTCCAGTCAGTCATGCTTGAAACAGGTATCATCAGTATGTTGACATATTGGGATGGCTTACAACAAAGGAACAACCCTGAGACCATTACAGAGCAATGTATCATATTCTAATTATAACTGGAGTTAAATGGTAGGTGTAGTGATCGTACACCACAATTTAGCAGCTCTATTTGAAGATTCGGCGCCACAAACCAGCTGCGACACAGTCCGACCGCCCCGTTTCAAATTTAGCAGGTAAGAGAAGAAAGAATAGCAAAACATGACTACCTAAAAACAGATCACCGTTGTGAACAGGGAAGTCCAAATGGCATCATGAATGGCACTCATGTCCAATTTTTGTGCTTATTGGGCACAGTCCTCTCACACATTGATAATCAGTCCCTTTCCCTTCCCCTCACTAGGAAACCCACTCAGCCTATTTGCATAACTGCTCAGTCTCAAACTATTCTTCTGGCCCGGCCCCTGCCCTACTTTCTCTCATTGAGCCCAACGCTTCCCGTAACTTTCTCTTTGTGTCCATCCTTGTTGTCCTGGGAACCACTCATGATTGACATGTACATTGGGAGGACTCCAGTGAATATACTTTGGTGGGGCAGTTCCAATTCAAGGGAAACCGTGACGGGGTCCCGTATTTGTTTTGTTGGTTTTCTCATCCGTGTTACATGGAGTGCATTATGTTGGTGTGTATGATGTCACATTGATGTGGAGTGTGATGCAATGTGGGGGATCTACTTGGCCTGTTTGTTATGGTGAAAGGAAAGAGCTCTGGGAACCGAAACCGTCCAATCGGCAGGCCACGGTCGTGTGTGGGAATCTCATGGGAGGACTGCTGAGCTGAGAGGGTTTCCGATGGGAAAGTGCTGAGGCGAGACTTCGGGTGTGTTATGTGGACGTTGTGTACATTGAGTGAATCTCTTAATCTCTAAAGAAAATTGGAGCAATTACAGCAATATTGGCTTAGCATTAACAGCCTATACGCGAAGTGACTTTCAGACATTTAGCCTTTTCTCAAACCCCGACACATTTACTCCGGCTTAAAGAATGTAACCCTGGATCCACTCGTTTCCAACCAACCTCAGGTAAAAAGAAAAAGAAAGAAAAGCTTTTCCCTGGAGTCTCAGACATCAGAGCAGCCTGCTACCTGATCTGTGTGGAAACGACCAGCTCTGTGTGACCCCCTCACGTTCCGTGGCCTCCGAGCCCTCCGGAGGCTCCCGCTGGGAGCAAAGCAGACCGCTGCAACCCCCCACCCCCCCCCCCCCCCCCCCCCCCCCCACCCCCCCCACACACACACCCCCACACACACACACACACACACACACACACACACACACACACACACACACACACACGCACAAACACCCATCACCAGGGGCCTCTATGTGTGTGTGACGTCGTGGGCCAGCCCTTCACTCTGTCTGGGCTTTATCATTGTGTTCCCTCATGGCAGAAAACAACGTGACAGATGGGCCAGACTTTCAGGGTCAATTATCACCAAAATCTGAAATATCATACTGCATCTGTAATCCCTTTACACAGTTACACAGTGACACTTAATGCATCGATGCGCTGGAAGAATTCTGTTAGCGTCTTCTTTGGCTGTTGGTCTCCCGTGATTTTCAAATGGCGAAACTTAATATTCTTCAACCATTTGTTAGAGTCACATAAACACAAGTGAGGCTAAACAGAGGTCTGCGTGGGTAATGTACCGAACCATGGGAGCGCGGAGTAATTACACCCCGGCAATGTAAAGCAGATGCAACTGCAAAGTTGTTCAATTACTTTACTGCCATGTGAAAAACAGGGAGATACAACATGAGGAACACTTGTGAACTACGAAAGACAACGGATGATTGATCCAGCGTAAAATGCAGGATGTATATTTCCATTTGAAGTTGAAACATACAAAGTGTGTCAGATAAAATTTACCATTTTGGCCTGAAGGATCCTTTGCAAGCGATTGAAAATATAGCTAATAATGATATTGTAGCTCATGGTCAACAAAACGTTTTCACATGATCATCAACATTTTTGGTTATGGCCTAGTTTACAGGCGTATTCCAGAATTCAAGGAGCTTTGACCGGATTTAGAATTAAATAAACCATTACGTTTATCTTTTATAGTGGTTAATAGGACTTTGATTTGAAAACCATTTAAGTGTCGATTTTTCTCATTAGCTGATGGGTGTGTAGACAATGAAAATGACGGTCTATCAAAACAACTGCTGCAGGACTAAGGCTGCCAGTTTACCAGGACACAGGGACGCTAGGAGGATACCGGTGGCCACATGGTATGTATTGAGCACGCCACCTGCCAGGAACACATTATAAATCTGTCTCCCAGTCCATTAGCAGAGCAGGCCGATAATGAGTAGCGGCCTCTCACTCCTCTGCGCACTGCGGCGCACGCACAGTCAAACAAACACAAAACATTCACCCGCAAACACACACTCACACGCCAACCTAGCACCCACCATTCCCCAGACTGGCCAGTGTGGTCCGCTGGAGGAATCTTGTGCTCTGCTTGGTGCCCTGGCCGAGCTCCAGCCAGGGGGAGGGAACAGCAGACCCATGTCTCCGTCCCATGGAGCAGAAGTCTACCCCTGGGTGGGTCCAGCCGATCTGATCCTCTCGCATTAAGTGGATTAGTGGAAGCCTGGTTCACCTGTCAGACCTTGTAATGAGGAGAAATATCCGGAGTCAATCTAGCTGTGCAATGTTATGGACTGTGAACAGTAGGAAGTCCCATCAGCTTAAACACAAGCACATTCTTGAATTCGCGGTTACAAACTGCCGATTTGTGTTAGATATTTCTGGATGGATGGAGTTACATTGCTCAAACGATACAGAGGTATATCTGTGGTCTGCGAGAGTGCAGGCCTTGTTCGGCTCTTATAGTATGTAGTAAGTATCCGTGGGAAACTGTATAGCATCAGTGCAGGTTACAAGCCATTTGATTTCCCATGGGGAGCATCACAGAGGAGTTGGTTAGGTTTAGACACGGCTGTATCGCCCATTATACAACTGGATAGTGCAGATCAAGTTACCTAGTTCAGAAAAGAGCATGGGATGGCTAAACTTCGGACTCAAACCCAACCAGCTGGTGTGGATTTAAATAGGATCAGGTCCAAACACTTTCACCATGAACGAACTCAAACAAACATCTCACGGCCTTTCCTCAATGTATTATACCACCAGTGTAGTAACACACATTTCCTCTAAAATTCCTCAGAGGTTACTTGACGCCGCTGACGCTGGACTACGGGGAACTGCGTGTGCGTGATCCGTCTTTAGACAGCCCCCCCCAGTGTTGGCTTATGGTGGTGATACCCCCGTCTTTGTCTGAGGCCTTATGCTGTGCCGGTCTGCGGACGCCTTGGAGTGGGCGAGTGGCAGGTGCTCCTCCCCTCCATGCGCCGTCCCACTCGTCCCCCTCAAAAGCCGGCAGCCCCTCACCCACCGCGCTCCTCCAGAGAGGCGCCACGCTAATCACACAGTTTCACGGGAGGCCCGTCTGTGGATCAGCCCTCTCTCGCTGCCACAGATGGGCCTAAGATTATCCCCGCCACCACCACCCTGACCCCCAGCCTCTGTCCAAGCCCAGTCTGGGTATGCTGGTAAGCCCGGGTTATGCCTGGGGTAGGCCATGTTTAGCTAACAAACCCGCGGATCAGAGGGAGCATGCCAACAGGAATTTGGGAATGCCATTCTTTGCCAGCTCACTCTCAGATTCTAATAATTTGGCGCTCTGTTTTTCAGCTTTCCAAGGAAACACTGTCAGGGAACCTCCCTCTTCTTGGAAGGTCTGCCGTCTGTAAAGAATCAGAGAGAGAAAGAGAGGGAGGGAAAGAGAGAGAGAAAGAGAGAGAGAGAGAGAGAGAGAGAGAGAGAGAGAGAGAGAGAGAGGGAGGGAAAGAGAGAGAGAGAGAGAGAGCAAGAGAAAAAAACACCTGTTTATCTTTTTCTCTAGTTTTGGAGCATCTGCGCTGTTGTGACAAAATACAACGGAGAGGTTTGGGGGTCAATGGTCCCTCGACCACTCACTCACCATCCCCCTATCCCTGTCTGTAGCCCTCTTTACAAAAACATGCATACTCACGCATATTCACACACACACACACACACACACACACACACACACAAGTGCACAAACACAGGCGCGCGCATACTTCTGTCAGTCTCAAGTCTGACTGCAGCTTGACTGTCACGTGGCCTACATTGAACTCATTGGCAGGGGTCGGGGACACCCTGGTCTCATTGACACCCATAGAGACTGTTCACTAAGGCAAGGGCCAGCCCCATTTGAGGCCTCGCCCGCAAACTGGCCCGTTCCCACAACCTCGGGGCACCTTGGAGGAAGTCATCCATGTCTAACTGTGCTCCTTCAAAGACTGAATGCAGAAGTTGTCCGGGAGGTTGGCTGCTGCAAGTGCGGCATTAGCAAAGCACATGCTCTCCTTTCACGGGGAAACAATGCTCTGCATTGTGCTAGTTCAGAGCTGTCCGTTTTGATTTAGAGGGGATCGCTCCACAGATAGACAATGTGGAGTGGCTATATTTTGCCCCAGGATACATAAGCAATTTGGGTCTGCACAACATAAAACTTTTTAACTACATAGCGTCAGAGAATAAATACTTTTAGTTTTTATTGCCATTAGAGTACATGTTGACATTATCCAGTGATTTTGTTTCCAGGGAATATACTTGGTGTGACACAGGACTTGTAAAGTCCTTGTAATATGCAGAATTTAGGTTTAATGATAAATAAAGCTGTTCTTGATGCCTGCTTTTTGCTTTTGAAAAAAAACTGCACTATTAGACAAAAGAGCTTTAGACGGATAGACTGGATGCTGTGTGGTTTTGATAAGTAAAAATTTTCCAGACTATAGCTGATCAGTCAAGCTCAATGCAGCCTCTTAGACATATTCAGGTTTCACCACATTCAGAACCTAAAGATAAGAAAATAATTCATAAAAAAAATATAATAAATGACTGGCATAATTACTAAACATGAATATGTATTCAACAAACTTGCCGTCGCAAAATGTGTACATTGATTGGTTACAACGCCTAAAATGGTGTTTTTCTTGTGCTTTGCTGGACGCCTGGCCTTCGCATCCGTGTGTATAAATAGCCCGAACTCATCTCTAAATCTGGCTTTGTTTTGTCCATTGTGTCTCCATCCTGTCACTGTCCCAGCTGTTGTGATGCTGTTGACATCTCTGACACTTGATCACAGTAAACATCCTACACGCACACAATACATTTGGTCACCCACCCCTTCCTAAAGAAGAGGACTGTCTAGACTATCTGTTCACTGTATCATTCACTGTTTAGGATCATTATTTTTCTTTGAAACCTAATTTGTCTGATGTCAATAGTTATTTAACACTGAATATGTTCAACAAGTTTGGTAATTGGAAGGATTTGAATGGAATAAACCATTATATCAACTCTGACATGAAAATATCTATCATCACTACAAGTGTCAAGTGTAATGTCATGCTTAAACCACTTCAATATAGCATCAAACCAACTTTATCTTTTTTGTGGTGATTATGAGTTAAGACTGTAAACCAAAACTTCAGGCAAGCATTTGCAAGGCATACATTGAAGTTTTTATGCTTGTTTTATTTAACCTGTGACACGTTGGCTTCTACTGTTTATTGTAAAGGTTGACTTTAGATTTGCTGAAACCATATCCTTTGAAATTGTTGGCATGTTAATACAAAAAAAGGGCCCAGCAGAACATAAAACTTGCTCAGACATGGTTTCTTTTCTCTACGTGATTAGACGCACTATTCGACTGTTTAAGAGTAGCCTTTAAAACGAGGTTTAGGGGCTCTAAGTAAGGGGGTATGCTAGCTGGAGTGGTGGCCCGCCATTCTTTCCATTCTCTGGCCACCATTTTCATTGAAATGAAGGCAATCCATCAGGCGCCCCCATAGGTCTTTTAACAGCTGAATAAAGGGTGCGCTGCTGTCCGTGGGCTGCACATGCATTGGGGACAACAGATGTGTTAAACATAGTCACCTCGGGCACAAAAAGTTGAAAGAAAGGCTGAGCCTTCTCTCTAAGAGGGGCAGCTTTATGCTAATGCTGATCTGGGTTAGTCAGTGCTGCGCTGTCCGCCATGCGTTTGGTGAGCGCGTCACAGAACGCCCACATCACAAAGGGAAGGGAAGCTGACTCCTTCCTCTCAATTTTCAGCAGACTGTGAGTGAAAGTGCATATTATTCACCCCGGAAATTACCTGTAATCCTCAAAATGCGTTCAGCCTCTGTATTATTGAAACAACGGAGTGAAATAAGGTTTCTCAGATACATCTTTTTTTATATTCTGCATCCAATCATACATTTAGCCCAATACCAATAGAAGGGGATACACAAAAGTCTATTGTGTGGTGGCAATTCTAACCATGGTGTGCTGTTGAAGTAGAGCTTGTGGATTTCAGTCTGACTTGGGCCCAGCCTAACCCCTACACTCCTATGGGAATAAAGGAACTAAGCCCCATCCATATGGACAGCTGCCTATTGTCTCAATGCAAATTAAGCTCCAGTAAAAGAACACTCAGACACTCATAGTTTTTATATTTTATATTTCTTCCATAAAATATGTTGTTATTAAGAGAAACGTATACTGATAATGTACACCACAGAGTTCCCAAATGTTCTTTTTGTACGAACATCCCTCAGATCCGAGGAGGAGGAGCACAGGACCCTCTGCATCAGACCTAGGCCCTAAACAATGGGAGCTTGGCGCAGACAGCCCAAGGCAAGCCATCTGCCACGGAGAGAGTGGAGTCCCATTGTCGGCCACAGTGGAATGTGTGGCCAGATTGATGAGAGGGCCCGGGTGATTCCTTCAGGCTCTTCTGAGGCAGCAGGCAGCACACCAGGCACCGTGCTCGGCCTCAGGAACGCCCTGCCCCTCTGTCCACACATTCACTGCTCAAGTTATTCAGCAGCTAGGCCTCACCACATGTCGTTCTTTGAGCTGTGGGAAAATTGGAAAGGAAATGTACTCTGGCAAGACAGTGTAGTGTAACATAGAATACCATCGTTCTGAATCATTTTCATGAAACATGCAGGGCACACCACAAAAGATTTAAATTTAAATAATCCGAAATACATTATTTCAATTGGGCCATTTTTCCAATAGATCTGTTTACAATAAGTGAGCGATACTACCCCATACATGAATTAGTTTGAATAAAACTCCCAAGCATCATTTTGAATCCCAATTTTAAAACCTAACATTCATTATCCGTACCGCATTTTAATTTGAGAAGAGAGACACATATCTACTCTGAATGTAAACAAAAAACTTTGTGAAGTGTTATATGGATTTGTGGATTTGTAATAATCTGTGTAGAATTCTGTTGTTTGAGTCAAATTTTAATGAAAACCGAGCAGGATTCCTCCCCTCTCAGTAAGTGGTGTGAGAATGAAACACCCTATTGGCTGTGGTGGGCCTGGACTCCTGTGGTGCCGCGTTGAAGTGTTCATGCTTGGCCGGTGACCCCTGACCTTCACAGCAGGTGTGGGTGGCGAGGCTTTGTGGAGAGAAGCGCCCCTCTTTGGCTCCTATGGGCGGCTCAGGCCTTGGGGCGGGAGGGGCTGCAAAGGACAGATGTTGTATGTGAGAACCCCTGAGGGAAAGTGTGCCGCCTCCAAAAGAGACGATGGGGACAATGGGGCTGATCTCTCTGGAATCAGCCTCACAACACACCACTGGTTTCCATGGCAGCGCGTTGGCTCTGGTGGCCCTCTCTAAAGGCCGTCTGTTCTTCGCGACATGAATGATGTCTCAGGGTCTGGAATCCACAACAAACAACATCTTTATGCCTCTAATATGGCCTTGTGACTCTGTCTTCCAGTAAAATCTTATTAGATGTCTGTGCCTCTCAGCCATAACCATTTGTTGTGGATACAAGCTTTCTATCATATGAAATCAACAACATGAACCAAACAGCCAGGCCCAATAAGAGTGGATAGTTTCATGACGTCCCTCACCATCTGTCCATCTGCGTCATCATGAATAATCCATGCATCGCTTCTTGACGTATGTGCAACCTTTTCAACGTGGCTGTGCTTTCTAAGTGTTTCAATATGGCCTGGGTCACCACATATGATGGAATATAGTCAAATCTGTTTGCCTTGTGTCCATCCCCAGATGGCAATGTGATCAGAGAGGACCGCACCGAGAGGAGCCAAGCATAGGATGTGTCGACCAGGCCCGGCAGACAGCGTGTTGAATCCCCACCAACGTAAAGGGGGCAGACAGAGTGGCTGTGGAATGTTGTGTCTGGGGACAATTCCAAGATGGAGTCGCGGAGCTTCAAAGACACAGGCCGCAACAGACACAAGACAGAGATTAAAAGCACAGCTTGTTGTCCTGTCTGTTTACTGCAGTTGAGTAATTTCCTTTGAGGAGATGGTGGCAGAGGAATGTGAGCTTCTGCCACCTTCTTTGATCAAACCGTAGTCCTTTCCGATCAGTCACAGTATGCAATAAACAGGTCGTAAACTAGTTGCTTCAAAATTAGGAAGTCCTAAAGTGTTTGACGCTACTTTATTGCAATATATAAAGTTCTGTGAAATCTCAGACCAGATTATTTCTCTAATGTAGAACCCATAGTAAGTCATTTAGCTGGACACTGTCCAGTGCGGTCTATGTCATTGGAGATGTGAAACATGGAAAGTGAAGCATGAAAAATATTTACGATGACTGTTCTGACAGTAGCAGGAGAACACATTTTCGTTCAAACGGGAAGACTGAACTTTGTTTCTGGAATCATTGACCACATTTAGGAACTGCTCCGTTAGGCCGGAAGTGAAAAGGAAAATAAGAAAGTGGGGTTAAAAAAGGCATGATGTGTTCTAAAATAAAGCTAGGAGTAGGAATCACCTTGATGTTTTTTCTACTTGACCGCATCTATAGAGCAGCATTGTTCATTTGCCCAGGGTCTCTGCATGCCACAAAGGGTCTGCAGACAATGTTTGCAGGGTGAATGCTGGCCTCTTGTATGGGGGCTGTCATCCCTATGATGCATGACATTTGGATAGCCTTACTGGGTTCACAGCATGGGGTCAAAGTGACCGAAGAGGTACATAGTATCAGGGCCTCTGGTATCTTCAACTTCAGCTGACAGAAGGAAAGCACAGGTCAAACGGCCCTTAGATACGCAACGTTAGCCCCGGTGTCGCCAGCAACAGATTGAAAGGAACTCCAAAGAAGGGTCGCTTTCATTTTTTAAACCTGTGGAGTCTATGGTGTCATTGAGAAAACTGAAACTGCAGCTGTTTGTAAGGGGGACAAAATCCCCTTAGATTTCAGACAACTTTTTTTCTTTTTGTGAAACCTCAAAGGGTTTGAAAAAGATATACAAGCCCTTGCTTGTGAATATTATACAAATGTATACTTCCCAAAAAATGGCTAATCATACATCAATTAAATATTTTATATAAAATAGTGTCATTAGTGTATCAATGGTGAATGAAGCATTATTACATCAAAGCAAAGTATATGCTAATGTTACATTGAAGGCTAACACAATCTTCATCTTGGCCCTTTATCTTGGCCCTTACCTCAGCCCTAACAGTATTGACGCCAGCCAATATTGTCACCAATAATATCTTAAGGAAGGAAAATCATTCCTAAGCTATTTTAGACCATCGTCCCCTGTTTCTGGAGGATCAAAAACAATTAGAATGGAACCACATGAAATGATTCGTGGAGTAAGCTCCCAAGTTAGTGTTTTCAGCCAGGGGCCTGTGGAGTTCCTGCATCCTTGTTATTTGTGATGAGCCAAGGTAAATATGGAAACCTCATCACGGTGTGACCAGAGGTTAGGGGAGGAGTCCTTCCTCTCTGCTTATCTCCCCGTGATTAGTGGGAAGGGGTCATCCTCTCCTGACTTCTCTTTGTGTCCTGGGTTCGGACGGAAAAGATGCTTATTTCCCCAGGTCAGGTTGCTCATTCCCAAAATGGGGGCCGCTAGACCACAGAGGCCAATTTGATGTGGACCTTGCTTCCCATTCCACCGTAGACCTCTGGGAGACCATATGGGCATAAGTGTGGACATACTGTATTTTTCTGTCCTTATTCCTCATGTTTCCACTATATGGCAAATTTTTATTGTTATTGCTGCATTTATTAAAGAGCATAGACTTGAGGTGACGTTATGTTTTGCCGTGCTTTCCCACACCATTGTCTTAGAATAATTTTTTTTGGGCGGGTAGACAGGGACGAGGCGGTTTTCCGTTCATGACGATGTTAGCCTGTCTTAAAATAAAAAGGCTTAAAATGTCTGTTTAGAGGGTATAAGGATCCTCTTCCAGGGATATTTTTAAGAGCCTGAAACGGTTCTTGGTTGTTTTGGACATGCAGAACAAAAGGTTCCTGCTAAAATTAAGTATCAGCACAAAGGGGAAAATGAAAGCGATGCCAGTAAAGCTACAGGAATATTGCTAATTGGGCGGCCTTATATATTATTTGCAAGATTTGATGACAGAAAAATACCTCAAAAAATTATATGAAGTAGATTAAGTGTTTGCACAAATCAAATCGTTCCATAATGCAGCTGTCTAACTTTTACAGCAGAACAAAAACAGAAATCTGGCTCCATGTTCTGAATCCGTGGACATTTCGATGTGCTGGTGGGGGAGAGTAATAACAGGACAAAAAGGGAGTAGGATGTGAGCACCCCAGTCCGACCTCCATTCTCACTGCTTCCTCCCCAAACTCCCTGGGTGGGACTGCCCCCGGGCTGCTAAAACTCACACATATCTACTGTTCTCCTTTCAATGGTTTGATATCTTGCAAGGCTGGCGTTCTCACTGGCTAGCGCTTCTCACTCGTCGGTGGCATTGGGGACTGTGAGATAAAGCCCACTGCCTCAGCTTTGATAACAGGGGCTTGTTGCAATTGGGCATCAGCCATGGGATTTATTCATCTCAGGCAGGAAATTAAAAAGACTGTAAGAAGCATGAAAAAAGTTAAGTAAACCCACTGTTGTGACAATAGCATGTGCTGGCTGCTCTTACTCCAGCATGTCTTAATCCTAATAACATAGATAACAGCACCTGTATAAGACACATAATAGAATTACAAACAAACAGGAATTTATCAACAAATATGAACAAAATGTGTCAATTTAAAACTGAAAAAAACAACAACAACACATGGTTTGAATTTGGGGCGGCTAGCTGGTTTTGCCAGAGGTGAGGACTGGAGCGGAGCGGGGTTCAATCCGTAACATCTTCCGGCCCCCTGCCCCCCCCACCCCCCACCCCCAGGAAGTGTGTGCATCAGTGCGAGCAGGGGAAGTATACAACGCTGCGGAGAAGATCAGTGTTTACACTTGGGGCCACCTCAGGAGGACGCACAGCCACAGCAGCCACAGCAACGCTGGCGGTGGGCTCGGACTCCCCGCGTCCGTCAATGAGTCACCTTTTCCACATGGTATATGCGCCAAGCAAACAGATGGATTCTGCTGTTATTGATGAACCCTCGGCACAGGACGTGGCCCTGTGGAGCATCAGAGACCTGTTTTTGATGGATGAAGTTCCATTGGAAATTATCATGAACATGTTGACTTTTTTTTCTCAATTATTCTTCATGCAACATGCAATGGAAACAAGGCTATTAATAAGTAGCACACAAAGCCTTGTTTCCATCCCTTGTGTATGGAAAAACATTTAAGCCTGATGTTACTCAGAGGAAAGGCAAGCATGCTGGCTGTCTGATTAGGAGTCATGGGGTCAAAGTGCTGATAACAGGAAGGAGGGTGGATTTCAAGTTTCCTACTAAAATACAATCTCAGCATTTTAGTAACTGGAGAGGGTTGGAGTCAGCATACTGTCCTCTCAGTTTACATTTGGGATTGAAATTTCAAACGTATTCCCACTGTAGCTCTAACGATCATGGCAAGGCTCTGTAGTCATCTCAGTGATCTTATTAATAATGAAAATAATAATAATTACATTAATTTAAGAGCTCATTTCAAGTAGCCCATGGACCCTTGAGGAAGCATTGTAGTTACATAAATCAATATTAGAAATATACTCAGACTACATGGCGTCCCACTGCGGTCCAGGGCGTTTCCCCGGAGGTACACTTACCAGGAGCCTGAGAGTAGCACCGCTCTGTGCACCCACAGTCCCTTCGGCCCTTCCACCCCATCTCCCTTCTCCCCTTCAGGCCCCGGCAGAGCATGACAGGCTCTTAAACATGTCTATTTTGGGTTGGGGCAACAATGTTCAGCATTTATACATGAAAGCCATCTTCTGGAACGTCGTTTTTTCCTCAAATCTTTGAAAAACTTCCAAAGAGTATATGTAAGAAGGGCAGACCTGGTCCCTAGAGGCATTCCTGTAACAATAATCTTGTTGTGTTAGCTTTGAAATATGGTGGTCTCTGAGATGTTATCTACTTAATGATAAGGGCCTGAAGTATTTGTTTTAACATCGTGAAAAATGGGGTGTTTGTTTGGGGTTATCAGAATGCTTGAGATTTACTGTGATCTCCCAAGAAGTCATAAACGACTTAAAAAGGAGAAATATTCCTCCGGCAAAGACCAACTTTGCAAAGACACAGACAGCCTATCTGTCTTATTTCCCACACTTGAGAGTGCGTCAGCTGGCAAATATGTTCCTCGAATCCCTCATTCTCTCATGGGGCCTGACTTGCAAACTTTGCATTAGATTGAGGAGTTTTCATTTAAGAATTTATTTTACCTGATATGTTAGTCATTCATGAACTGTTTTAGATCAACGTTAGAAGTGAACATAGAACAGTCCTTAAACCACCAGACCATTCTTAGTCAACCCGAAGATCCTCTTCTCGTGGCGTTAGATCTGAGGATTTCGTTTTACCTGAGGTACAACAGACCAGCTTCAGATCCTGTTGATAGAGAGACCATATCCTTTTGAATCTCAAATAGCAATTTGGTGTTCCATTTCGATTTGATCGCCATTTCATCCCCTGCCATACTGCAAGTAACAAGATCATTTTTTATTCTGTTCAAAGAATGGCAGCAATAAATAAAGTGTATTGGAAGTCTTAGTTTAACTTGTGATTCAAAGGGTACAATGGGTTCATTGATCAGCTTTTCCTATTGTGAAGTTAGGTTTCATGAACTAACATGATTAATATCACTAATGGTGTTTGCTTCACTGAGAATTGGTCAATGGGGGAGCAATGGGAATTAGGACACTGGGACAGTTATCTGATTGAGATAGACTGAGAACTGGAGTAAACTTGCAGTGTAGGAGGCTGTTTCTGATTATGCACACAATGTTTCGGATGCACACAAACCAACTGTAGGAGCAATTAAAAAAAATATAAATAATAATTAAAATAGGTGTTTTTCCAGTTTTGTCTACATTGTCATGTGACCTGCTGTTCATGTCTAATGTACCATAAAATAACTAAAGAGCCATGCCTTTTTTTATCGATGATCAACAAGTACCTCATTACATGAAGACCATCGCTGATGCTCAGAGGCAGCGCATGAAATTCCTCAAACAAATCATTGTCATTTGTGAGTGACCTCAAAATGCCAGCAGTGGCTGTGGTTGTCTGTTTCGCCGTGATATGAAAGGAGATACGGTCACTGAGGCGAGATGGAGCGGATAAGGCCCGGCCTGTGTCGCTGACTCCTGCCAGGTTCCCATGGTCCTGCCTCTCTCTCTGGGGAGAGACCTGATGCATCCCAGTGTGGGGATCTCCACTGTCATTACTGCCGATGGGAGGCACAATGGGCCTGGGAGATGAGATAACATTGTCCGAGGCGCTGGGAGCAGCAGGTGAGAGGCTCAACAGAGCCTGATTAGGTATCGGGATCCCAGGGTGTAGCATTGCCTTTGGCCCTCAGGGGCCCAGCCTCACCATCTGCTGCAGCATGGGAGTCTCACTGCCCTGGGCCACGGACAAATTTGTTGCTTTGGGTGTTTTGATTTGGTTTTCATTTGAGAGAATAAATGATGCCACCTTAAAACTGCGAAAAAATGGAAAAGATTATTTATTTTATTTATGGCTTTCATACTTTCCAGGGCCT
This sequence comes from Galaxias olidus, assembly GCA_026901105.3. NCBI lineage: Eukaryota > Metazoa > Chordata > Actinopteri > Galaxiiformes > Galaxiidae > Galaxias > Galaxias olidus. The sequence goes on from JAPMUY010003760.1 coordinate 944,206, forward strand.
AGTACACCATTGCGATACATTGCATAAAATTCTGTAATACCTGAACTCTGCCAATAGTAGCAATGGGTTTTATGACATTAACGACTGAAAGTTAATGCACAAAAAACATACGATACATATATTTATAGTTTCTGCTTTGGAACTCAAACTGCCTTATACAATGGCTTCACTGCGTTTAAAGCCCCCTGAGCTGACCAGAAATTAAGTGTGAAAGGTTTAAATTGTATAGCTGTCTTCTCGTAGTCAGATATTGTTAATGTTTTGTGGGTTGAAAAACTACTGGATTTACTCTCCACGGGGGGAGTCTCAGCAAGTGAGATAGATGGTCCACACATGCACAAAGAGGGCCTCTGAACACCCTATCATGACTTCAACGGTCGGACGCCCGTTTGATCTCACATCAGGGTCTAAAATTGGAGATGGCCGTCACACTAACACATGCCTGCCATCCATCCTGCCTGACAGACCGACATGGATGAACATGAGAATATTGAATTAAGGCCTACTGCTTCTCCTGGAAAGCCATGAGGCTCTGGTTACGAGGATCAGGCTCGCCCCATGGCTCTAGCACTGACCACACTCTATGAGGATGCAACGCATTGAAGCTTTCCTGGCACTGGAAAGGCCAAGTGAGCCACTATCCATCAGAGGCCGCTGTGGACACCTTTTGTACAGATCTAACAGGAAACAGTCTTTGGACTATAGGAAATAGTCTAGTGTTTCATATCTCTGATCTACATATGATCAAATACATTTCAGCATATGTTTAGGATGGGAGAGGTGTCTATAAAAAGAGTGCAAGCAACATCTGCTAAGGCAATCAAAATCAGTTAAAAGTGGTGCAGTTGTTGATACTGGAGACAGCTTAAGCCATGACCAGCCCTTCTGACCCAGTGATCATATATCCCGCCATGCTTATTGACAAGCATGACTACTTTCACTGTAACCAATCCACCACAGTGGTCCATCAAAGCTCGTAAAATACTATGAGGGCTTGGACAAAACTCTAACACCGTGAATTTTATCCAGGAACAAGCATGCCAAGATTACTATTATGTATTTAAGTGTTTGGATGAATTGATGTTGGCTGCGAGCAAACATTAACGTCAAGCAATGTTTCAAGCAACAGTGGATGTCCTTGTGCATGGCTGAGTGTCTAATGCGTTGTCCAGATGTGCACTGTGACCCAGCACTGACCCACAGCGGAGCCTGCGATGCCCCAGAGACCACTGAGGGAAGGAAGATTTACTCTCCACGGTCTACACACTGCTGGACAGTGGCTCATCCAACTAGATCCCATCTCACAATGTAAACAACAGCTCATGTTGCCTCCCATTTGAGAGTGAGAACGTGGCTTTAGCTGGTGCAATAAAAAGACTGTTACATCCATAGGCAAACTATATGTCTGTACCATACAGTATCAATGTTTTTTTTGGTTTTTTTTTATCATACCGATGGTTAAACGCATATTCAGAATTAAATAAAATGCGTGGTCGCAGCTCCGAGTCGTGGCTCCACTCCCTGGCTGAGTCATCAGGCCCAGGGCTATCAGTAGACAGGGGACCAGGAGGTCTGTATAACGGAGCCTTAACCAAGGTCCCACTGCACAACACTGCACCCATCTGTTCAACCCATCATGAATGTGCCACTGCCACTGCTAGAAGAGTGTGTGTGCCTCCGCTGACACTCTCCAAACAACGTACAACGAGGGTCTAACACAGACCCCCTGCTGGCTCACCATAAGGTCAGTGTTTAGATTGCAGCCATTACCCTCGTGGAGCCGACCTTCTGAACTAACATCCCTGCCATTGGATAAGCAAGGGCGCACGCCTGTGAGCATACTCCGTGACACTAGGTAAACATGTTGGCAAGCCACTGGACTGTAAAGCGGCAGACTCCAAATGTATGGAGAAGAAACGAGTTGAGCGAGGGTGTTGGTCAGGGAGCTGTGGTTTGCCCATAGCCATGCCAGAGCGCAAGGACCAGACCAACCTCTATCTGACAGGTGAGTTACCCGACAAGAACATCATCAGTTGGTGGGAGGAAGTGGGTCACATATCTATAAGTTATTGCCCTGAAGTTTCCCTAATCCCAAACATAAGGACTTGAGACTGGCCACCACTGAAAAGAGTAGGTTGAGCTCTTTTACAGGGAAACGGGTCACCCTGCACTGTCAATCATGTTTCCAAGTAAAGATGTCACGCTGGAACTGTTCTATTGAAGTGTGTCCTATCTGTAGCGTGAATTTTTTTTTTTGCGTCTTAGAGACTTTTTTAAACTTGAGCACACACACAGTTTGAAGACAGTGTTTTAAATATGGTTCTTTCAAACCAGTAAGTCATTTTGTTTTTTGATTCTCTCTATAGTAACACAATAATATGAATAAACCACATCTTGAAATAAATAACAAAACCTCTTGAACAATTGAACTTGTCTGTCTGTAATTTATTCGAGTGTAAATGTATCAGGAGTCCCCTGGATACTACAGAGTCTGACAACAACCTTGCCAGTGCCACATGACAGTATTATGCGTGTTTTTCAGACTGAATATTTTTTGTTGTCTGTGGCAAAGATATGGGGCAGTTAACAGCAAGACAAATGAACGGTGTATCCTGTAACGCACAATGCTTTTTCTTTGAAAAATTCAAATTAAGTCAATAAAAACCTATTTTCCTTTGAAACAAAGCAAGGAAGTTCTGGCCCATGACCGCCAATGCCGAGTTCACAAAGTTCTCTGCCAGGCCTCTCATCAGCACTGTGGCCACTACGTATGGACCATATGGTTCACTTTCACCAGAGCACTGGGAACACAGCATCATTATGTTAATGCAGATGACACGGCTGTGATAGCCCCAGACAGAACACTGTCTGGGATAGAGCTTCATTCATTCCCATACATCAGCTTTGGAACTGGCCATTAGAAAAAGAAGGGGCACATACAAATAATCAGCTGACGCAAGCCATTTATTAACCTGATGCATGTTTGGGTGTGTTTTTATCTGGATCTCAGATGCTATTATACAAATACAGACCTATTGCTATACAACAGAATTTTGATAAACAAGCTTAGACCGAGCCTCAGAAAGAAGCTAAGAAACCAGCTAAGGTTGTAAATGTTTGACATATTTCTATAGTGTCTTGGAGAAATTTGCAACAAGGGCATTACAAAACGAATAAAGCCTTATTTGTTTTTTTATTTTATTTATTGTTATTTTTTATAATTGTATGTATATTTATTGCTATTTTTCTTTTCATACAGTATGGACAATTTCTTTACAAAGGGCCAATATACCATGGTCCATGTGCAAGCAGTGTCATTATTACACATCAGACCCAGATCCCATATTGTCAGTATCAGTAGTTTAAATATTATTATATTACTACTATTACTAACTACTTTATGGATCATGGAAATATTGCAATATCAAATACGAAATTATGACCCAACACGTGTGTGACCTGAATACAAGCCTGACAGATCTTTTTCAGGACTTTATAGCATGATAATGTAGCAGCTACCTCAATGTCTTCTAAAAAGGCACCATACATTTTTTGTTATATGCTGCCCTCTTGTGGCATGTCCGAAATAAATCGCAGATACTATCGGCATGAATCGCATGGAGGCAGTATTTAGCATGGTCAAGATGAAGTAACGTGGAGAAAATATCCTATCTCTTTCATCAAACATCTTTTCTCTACACATGTTAAACTGTAATGCAGACAATTCAAATATTTGCATTGGTAACACACACTTAATACTAACTTTCTGTAATAAGCATTTATTACATCATCAATAAACTATTATTATCGTTTATTATTAGTAAATGTGTGATGATAAATTATTTCTAAAAGATCAGGAACTGTGTAATTTATGATTTATCTGGGCATTAGTAAATTATGAATTGGAAACTAATCATTATCATCTGATTAGACAAATAAATAAATCCAAAGACAGAGATTGTTGTCCTATTGTTGTTGCTCTGTCCGTTCTCCATGTTTCTGTTCGTTTATTTTTGTCAAGTTATCTATGTAAATGTGAAGTGACTTTGGATTTCAGAAAAGCGCTATATAAATAAAATGAATTAGTATTATTATTATTGGAGAAACGGGAGAATTTTTTAATTTTCCCCTTTTCAAAAACCTGCAGAAAGCAGACTGAACCAACAAAGACTTTGCACTGTATGTCCGCAACACTTTCTCAATCAAAACACAAAACAAAATAAAAAGCTTCAGCTTAATATTGTCTGTGGACTTATTCTTATTTGTTAATTTGATAATGATCATCTTCCAATTCAATGAGTTCAGTTATCTTCAACCCTTTTGCAATGTGCTCCATTAGAGTATTGAATAAGACAGCAATATTACATATTTGCATAGGAAATAAGAACTGTTAATAAATTAGGAATAGTTGCAACTTCAGAATAACTTGCAGAAGACATCTGCAATACTTGAATATATTGTTCAGAAATTCCTTACAAATCATTCCCAAATCAGTCTGTTACTAATTTATTAGAACCATTAACTATTTGAAAAAGAATTTACTGAAGCATTCATTGATCATTTCGTATTAGTTTGTACATAACTTACTAATTATTTCCAAAGATAATTAACAGTTAGTGAGCCATCTGGTAACTACTAATAATTTACTAATGACAATAAAAAGTGTGGTCATCTTATAGAAATAATTTGTTAACTGACACATTTACTACCATTAGGTAATTGATCAAGTAAGGGCTTGACTGAGATTAGGGTTTGAATTACTGTGTAAAATTGGGTATTGTTTCAAGTCTTCCACATTAATGTTTGAGTAATTATGTAGCCACACAGGCACAAATACATTAATGTCTCACATTATCAAATATCGGTTTTTAACCTGACAAGACATTCAGTGTTTGTGCAGAGAAAGCTTACATGAAAGGGATTAATTACCAACTGCATAAGTCATTCTGTTTATAATTAAGAATATCAAAACTAGGCAAATTTATATTATAAATTGGGTAATAAAACTACTTATGCATAACTTGAAATACGAACATAATTCTACTGCATTGGTATACTGAGCTTGTTAATTTAAGAAAAGAGGGTACGGGTTTTAGACAATGTTGATCAACTTTATTTGGACAATATAACAAAGCAGCCAAAAGATGTTCTTGTTGACAGTTGTCTCTTGAACCACCTAAAACTTCTGGAACTGCTTCTTGGCTCCGGCAGCCTTAGTGACCTTAAGCACGTTGAATCTGACTGTTTTGCTGAGGGGGCGGCACTCTCCGACAGTCACAATGTCTCCAACAGATACATCTCTGCAGAGGGGCGCAAGAGTCAGATAATTGTTGTAATCAGTTACGTTGAGATTTTAAGCCTGATAGGACTTTGTTAGACCAAGCTGCGCAAGTGTTGCCATTTAGCAGTGTTGTCAAGAGTCAAACAGGCTTGGAAGTCCATCGTGAAAAATAAAATCATTTACACTGAACATTTAACTGATCAATAATCACCACCTGACAAATGACATAAAAAAAAATAAAAAAAAGGTAAAAGCTATTACCTGAAAGCAGGTGACAGATGAACAGACATGTTCTTGTGCCTCTTCTCAAAGCGGTTATATTTGCGAATGTAATGCAGGTAGTCGCGTCTAATGACAATGGTCCTCTGCATCTTCATTTTGGTCACCACACCTAAAGATGAACACATAGCAAAGTACTATCTCAATATCCATTTAGAAAGAGAAAAGGCAATTGCACCACGGATGTGTAATCAATACAATCAAACATTAAGATAGACTTCAGAAACTGCTGCATAAGTCATTGCCATAAGGCGGTGTCGTCAGTACCAACAGGTTAGGAAGACCATCGTGATAAAACATCATTTGCAGCTTCGCTACTAACCAAATTAAACGTGGCTGTTTCGCTACAATTCCTGGATTAAGCACGTACCTGAGAGAATACGACCACGGATGGAGACATTTCCAGTAAAGGGGCATTTCTTGTCAATGTAAGTGCCTTCAATAGCCTAGTGAAACAAATAGAAATTACTCCCAAGTTCACAATTCATAGTTTCTGAATCCTAGTATTTGTTACTGCATCAGCAATGCCATAATAAGGCAATGTCGTCAGAACCTGTAAGGCTAGGAAGACCATCGTGATAAAACATCATATGCAGTAATAAATGAGCACATCTTCAGTGGAATTGAAAAGTGCAATGCTGTGTTCAGCAAACAGTTCACTTGACATTTCATCCTAAAACATTAACGTACCTCTCTTGGGGTTTTGAAGCCAAGCCCAACACTCTTGTGGTAGCGTGGGAGCTTCTCCTTAGCCTCCTTTGCACCTACATCACCCACGAGAACTCGCTTCTTGTTCTGAAAGATGCTGGGCTGCTTCTGATAAGCCCTCTCAGTCTGTAAAAAGACATCACAAACTTTAGCAAGTAAACTACAGAAACTTTGTACACAGCTGTTCAAGACGCAAACTTCACTCGGTTCTTCATTAGCGTTGACAAAAGCGTGAAGTCAAAGCCATAGTAGTCGACTTGAAGGACAATAGTGAAAATTTAAATTACAAAGTCAAAGTGAATGATCAGTCAGAATTGTTTGTTTACATGGACCATCCGAATTTCTCTGGTAAACCAATAAGAGAATGTGTCGTTATATATACACACATAAGGCCTCGTCGCTAGCAAGACAACCAACACAGCTAGCTGAACTAGCTGTTCAGCTTCCTAAATCTAAAGACATGCACGCGGATCAAGCAAGTCGACATGAAATGTGTTTATTACTGAAACGTTTTCTTCGCTCAAAATGCTTCATTGTGATGTGTAACGTTAACTTAGTACTGTGTATAACATTATATTCAAAATAAACATGTGATTTAAAGTAAAACTATACAAATTAAATTCCCCACGCCGTTTTGCTAAACGTACTTGTGCGTCCGCCATCTTTGCCAGCCGAGTCGTAAAGAGAAATAGTCATGCGCTAAACGGACTGAAGACGCATATGACCGGAAATTACGTTGCGGAAAAGTGAGTGAAGTTATATATTTTTATAAATGGATCTTTTTTACCTATCCATTTTATCGTTCCGTTGTGTACAACAGAAACATTTGATTTCATAAAAAAATGCCATTTTAGAAATTGTCAATAGGGCATAACAAAAGTCTGAATTGCGCAAATCGTAGACCTACACCTTGTTAAAGATTTGTTGATACAATTGTGTTTTCAAACGTGAATACATTCTTGATAAGGACCAATACACAATATATGAACATTCTACCAAAGTTAAACTGATTTTAAAACGAGATTTGATTAGCATGCAAGCAGCCAGGTGTTAGGATAACCTCAGACCATCTCATGTATTGACCCCAAGATGTTTAGGCTAGTCTTTTAAGCTGCCAAATGCATTTTTCTATTTGAATGCCAATTATTAGATTTCTATCACTATACTTCGTGGATTATGGAAATGTTGTAACGTTACAAATTAGTTTACAACCTGCCATTAGCCTCTACATATCTCATGTCCTTCCAATAAAAAGGCTTATAGGGATGACTTTTGACTACCTCATTTGTCTAAAATAAAACCTATTTCGTAGTTAATATTGCCCTCATAATGCAACAGAAAATTTAAATAAACAGTACACTGATATACCAACATTCAAGTCTAAATTGTACCCATGTTCAACTAATGGAAACTAAAAAAAAAAACCTCAGTAATGTCTTAAACTGCATGCTGAGCCATAAAAAGATTGCAATCAATGAGTTTAAAAGCCTTACAATATGCTTCAGCTACTAACACAATTAAAGTGTAGATAGATTAGAAAGACATTTTGTTTTTAATTCAAGACCACAACCATTTAAGCTTGATAAATACATAGGTTACAGGTATAAGTGCAAAGTAATTGCTTAAGTGATTTGCATTGAGTACATTGAGCATTTATTACATCCAAATGTTAACATACTAATAATTTAAAAACTAGGAAAATCAATACTTTAGACAAGTATAAACAGACACGAATATGAATTAGACAATGACATCAGCAAATGGTTAAATTAACAAGACCGCTTTGTAGACCATAGTTAATCTTTATTTGGACCATCACAAGTAAGTAACTTCTAGAACTGCTTCTAGGATCAACACTGCCTTTGTGACCTTAAGAATGTTGATCTTTACAGTTGTGCTGGGTGGGTGGCACTCGCGACAGCCACCATCCTCAGACATGGCTCTGTAGGGGGGAGCAAAGTTTGGGATTATGGAGGGAGTCCGATAATTACATTGCAATTTGACAGTACATGAGATTTTTTTTAGGGGTGTAGGACTAACTAAAATTGGACCAAGCTGCATCAGTATTGCCATTTGGCAGCATCGTCAGAGCCACGTAGGCTTGGAAGACCATCGTGATGAAACATCATTTGCAGATAAATATGAACTGGGCAATTACAAAATAGCAAATATGATTAACACAAAAGGTGTTTACCTTAAAGCATGGGACATACAATTTTGCCTCTTCTCAGATTATAATCGAAGTAATCACGTCTAAAGGCCAAGTGTTCTCTGCAGCTTCATTTTGGTGACCACATCTACAAAGATTCAACAATTAAATTGTGCTGCAAACTATTTTAAACACACACTTATAAATAGAAAGTCATACGGAAGAATGCAATGGTTACGGAGTGTGTGTAATGTCAACATTTTTTATTTAAAACAGCTGCATCAGTCATTGCCAGAAGGCGGTGTCGTCAAAACCAAGAGGCTTGGAAGACCATCGTGATAAAACATCATTTGCAGCTCAGCAAGCTACTTTCTAAAACAAACAGTATGTATAAGTACCATTCCTGGACAACACTTACCTGATTAGACATTTCCAGTAAATTCCTTGTCAGTGGAAGTGCCATCAAGAGCCTAGTGAAACAATTAGGCATTACTTCATACATCTTAACCATTCCTATTGAAATATCCTGGTATTAGTTAGTACAATTAGAGCAACACTGATGCTCTAAGGATGTGTAATTAATACAATTAAATGTCAAAACCGACTTTAGAAACTGCTGCATCAGTCATTGCCATAAGGCGGTGTCGTCAGTACCAAGAGGTTAGGAAGACCATCGTGATAAAACATCATTTGCAGCTCAGCAAGCTACTAGATAAAGAGTAGGCTCAAGTACCACTCCGGGACAACACTTACATGACAAAATAAGACATTTCCAACAAATGTCTTGTCAGTGGAAGTGCCAGCAAGAGCCTAGTAAAACAATTAAAACATTATTACTTAAAACATCTTAAACATTCCTATTGGAATAACCTAATATTAGTGAAAGCATCAGTGTTGCCATTAGGCAATGTCGTCAGAACCTGGCAGGCTTGGAAGACCATCGTGATTAAACATCATTTGCAAATCAATATAACGGGCAGTATCAGATGGCAAACATGATTAAAAAACAAAGGTTTTTACCTTAGAGCATGTGACACATTATTTTGCCTCTTAAAGACGTTGTATTTGCAAACATAATGCAAATAGCCACATCTAACGGCAATGGTTCTCCGCAGCTTCATTTTGGTGACGACACCTACAAAGAGTCAACAATTACATTGTAAAGCAAATAATTTTATTAACACCTAAATAGAAAGTCATACTGAAGAATGCGATGGAAGGATTTTCTCAAACATTTAGATATAGAAAAGGCAATTGTACTAAGGATGTGTAATTAATACAATCAAATGACAAAACCGACTTTAGAAACTGCTGCATCAGTCATTGCCATAAGGCGGTGTCGTCAGTACCAAGAGGTTAGGAAGACCATCGTGATAAAACATCATTTGCAGCTCAGCAAGCTACTAGATAAAGAGTAGGCTCAAGTACCACTCCGGGACAACACTTACATGACAAAATAAGACATTTCCAACAAATGTCTTGTCAGTGGAAGTGCCAGCAAGAGCCTTGTAAAACAATTAAAACATTATTACTTAAAACATCTTAAACATTCCTATTGGAATAACCTAATATTAGTGAAAGCATCAGTGTTGCCATTAGGCAATGTCGTCAGAACCTGGCAGGCTTGGAAGACCATCGTGATTAAACATCATTTGCAAATCAATATAACGGGCAGTTTCAGATGGCAAACATGATTAAAACACAAAGGTTTTTTACCTTAGAGCATGTGACAGACATTATTCTGCCTCTTAAAGACGTTGTATTTGCAAACGTAATGCAAATAGTCACATCTAACGGCAATGGTTTTCCGCAGCTTCATTTTGGTGACGACACCTACAAAGAGTCAACAATTACATTGTAAAGCAAATAATTTTATTAACACCTAAATAGAAAGTCATACTGAAGAATGCGATGGAAGGATTTTCTCAAACATTTAGATATAGAAAAGGCAATTGTACTAAGGATGTGTAATTAATACAATCAAATGACAAAACCGACTTTAGAAACTGCTGCATCAGTCATTGCCATAAGGCGGTGTCGTCAGTACCAAGAGGTTAGGAAGACCATCGTGATAAAACATCATTTGCAGCTCAGCAAGCTACTAGATAAAGAGTAGGCTCAAGTACCACTCCGGGACAACACTTACATGACAAAATAAGACACTTCCAGCAAATGTCTTGTCAGTGGAACTGCCATCAATAGCCTAGCGAAACAATTAAAATATTATTACTTCAAACATCTTAAACATTCCTATTGGAATACCCTAGTATTAGTAAAAGCATCAGTGTTGAGGCAATGTCGTCAGAACCTGGCAGGCTTGGAAGACCATCATGATAAATCATAATTTGCAATTATGGATATGACATAAGACCACTTTAGTCAGGAATTCAAAACTGTAACGTTGGCCTATATGTCAAGTTAAGTAAACAGTTCAACAATTCTTCCTAAAACGAGGCAAGTCTTACCTCTTGGAAGTCTGTAGATAAGAGCCCAACAGGATCGTAATGACTGCTACTTAAGACTCCTTTGCACCCACCAGAATGCTTGTCTGGTTCTGGAAGATGGTGAGCTGCTTCTGATTAGCCCTTGGTCTGAAAAAAAGATGATAAATTTAAGCAAATAAACTCTACAAAGTGCATACTTTGTTGGGGCCTGCATCAGTGTTGCCGAAGGCGGTTTCGTCAATGTCTGAACGGCTTGGAAGACCATCGTGGAAAAAAAAAAATCAACTGCAGGTAAAATTACAACAAATTGTAAAAGTATTTGATAATATTTGCTTGAACACACACAAACTACTAGCTGCATTCCGCTTCATCCAAATATAACAAGCACGAGGAGCAAGCATGTCGAAGTTTTTCCTTTAACTCTCCTTTGCTTTGCCCATTAAGCTTCTGTCTTATAGCATATAATATTATTTTCAAAGTTGTACATGATATTATTATATATATTATATTATCAGACTTTAAAAAGACATTTTTGAAATACAAATCTAGAAAACACACACCACGCCACTTTCCGGAACTTTGTTGCGCATCCTCCATCACTGCCAGTCGACGCTTAAAGAACGTTGCTTTCTTCTCGTTTCCTTCTTCTCTTGCGCTTTGATTTTCTTCTTCGGGTTTTTACCGGCTGTGGCAACCAACTTTGGAAGCCTTACCGCCATCTACTAAACTGGAGTGCGGACCGAAAATGTCTTATTTCTAACCAAATAAAAGCCTATACTTTACATCTCCCACTGGATTACTAAGCATTATCATTAGCGTTAGAGGAATTAGGAGGAACCCAAAGTGTGCTCTTTATGCATATCTCCTTACCAATATGACTTGACTCTCTCCCTCCATCACTATCTTCAATAACTCCAAGTCTACCTCACTTTGGACAATAAACATAGTGGAATCTTTGGTATTACGTTAGACTGAACGCTAAACTTTCCAACCCCACCTGGCTGGTTATCGGCCCCACCCACCCAAAACGTGTCTTCTGGTCCCTATCATGTTCTCCACACCTTCTTAGTTAGGTGATCCCTTGATGTAACTGTACCTCTCTCATCTCCACCTGGAATGCTGCTCTTGAAAGATGCACGGTGCGCTCCACAGCTTATCCCGCATTAGTCCAACCTGATGAGTCCTATGAGCCTTTATTATATCAAACCTTTTGGGTAAATACTTTGCTGTCGACCTATAAGTGATACGCTCATAATCAAACACTACGTCCACACACATGTATTACATTATATACCGCGGTGCGTCCCCCATTAATTCCTGCAATGCACCGCATAACATAATCGTCTTTTTTACATTTCTGTATTATTTTATAGGCCTACATAACACTCCATGAACACTCTCCAAATAATTTCAATCGGCCTAGTTAACTGAACACTCTCTCCAACCTTTTGGGTTACGCTCACAACTGACTGAATTCAGAATTCATTATTCCATTATTTTTACCATTTTATTCCTTAAGTGCATTACACAATATTGATTTACAGCTACAATTCATTTTTTTTCCTTTTGCTCAATTTGGTATTTTAGGCTGCCTTTTGAGTAGATCATTGTGTAAACACGGACCAATAGTTTCATTCTTATTTTTTTTAATGGTTAGTCAATCTGCACAATTGCCCAAATCCCAAAGTCATCTATTTAATATGTAAAATGGACTACTTAATTGCAACCTAAGCTTTCCCTTCTGTTTCGATAAACAAAACGACGTCATATAGTCATGTGACTTGATGGCTAGGTGAAGCAATCAGAGCGTTACTGTTAAGCAAACAGTCCGTAGCAGTACGACTTGTACTACAAGATGGCATCACCAAAGGGTGGAGGTGATTCAGGTAACGTTAGCGATTTCTAAAGCTAGCCAAGTTAACATTAGTTCGTATTATTTGGGAATACCGATTGCGTATGATTTGACACTGTCATCTTTAAATACAAAACCTATTATTATTAAATGCCTAACTATAGACGGGAACACCTGCCTCACTCATTGTACAGATCCAGCGTTAGTCTAGTTTCGGCTAACATTACGTTAGCAATTAGCTCATAGCTAGCCTCTGACAGCTAGCTAATGACGTTAGCAGTGGATAAGCTTTTATAAAGTTATCGACAATGGATCAAACGTGTATTTAGGTTTGACAGAAAAGTAATTAGATCTCAGCACAAATAGGCAAACTGACATGGAAACACATTGTAAGATGCCGGTTAACTAACGTTGATGAAGAAGCTAGCAAACTTAATGAAGTTGGGTAGTTGGCTAATGTTGTTGTTAGCTTGCTATGTTCTTTCCATCTTCAGAATCAGGTTTAGTTCATCTTATTTGTTAGCTGTCCAAAACTAATGTACGACGTCTGCTCACTATATCATTTATCTAGCTAATAGTTAGACGTTTGCCTAGCCTGTTGGTATAGAGGACATTTGATTAATTATTTGAAGTATCAATTTAATGGATCTCCAAAATTGTAAAACATTAGTGAAAAAGCTCAGACACGCTAGCTAGATGTTAGTGAGCTGAAAGTGTACGTCTTTAATCTATTAAAGGGTCATCCTACTTTATTTTCGTAGTGTACTGAAATCTACTTCCGCTATGGCACTCGTGAACTCATGAAATGTATGACGTCTTAAGCTTTCATTTTCTCTTCCCAGGCAATGGCAATGATCAGATTCTTGAAGTAGGAGCTGCATTACTGAAAGAGTAAGAACGCGTGTAATTGTCATATCGTTATTATATTCGATTTAAGATTTCATCACTTGAAATGTTTAGCTAACTAACTCTAACCCTTTTCGTTACAGTTTCATATATGAGCGGGTCCGTCGACATGGTGACAACAGTGCATCGGTGACCCGATCCCAGCTAGGAGGGAGAGAGCTGTGTGACCCCAATCATAAGAAGTTGGCTCAGTGCCTGCAGCAAATAGGAGATGAACTGGATGGAAATGTACAGCTCCAAGGGTATGTAAAGGGAAGATCTCATTTATTGCATATACAATCCCAATTTAAATCCTCTATACAGATGCATGTCTTTTGATTCATGAATCTGGATACATTTCTCTCTTTTAGCATGATTAATGATTCAGCGCTACAGCCATCCAAGGATGTTTTTATAAAAGTAGCATATGAGATATTCTCCGATGGGAAGTTCAACTGGGGAAGAGTGGTTGCACTCTTCTACTTTGCTTGTCGTCTCGTTATCAAGGTGAGTGGTCAGTTTCCCTTCCACTTAATAGTTTGGGATTTATTATATCAATCAAAGCCACGTTATTAATTTAATCTCTATTATTTATCTTTAGGCTCTTCTAACTCAAGTTCCTGACATCATAAGAACCATTATTTCTTGGACCACAGATTACCTCCGTGATCATTTGCTCAACTGGATCAGGGAGCAGGGGGGCTGGGTAAGGAACTAACTCGGAATTTATACAGTCCATACTTTGTTCCCCTTATCTATGTTACATTTTCTATTATAGGATCTGCTTATAAAACAGTGCTTGTTGTAATCCACATCAATTTCTGTGTTTGTCTTTTTTTTTTTATTAGGAGGGGATTCGGTCTTACTTTGGCACTCCAACCTGGCAAACAGTGGGTGTGTTCCTGGCTGGAGTTCTCACCACTGTTCTGGTCATTCGCAAGATGTGAGGAGACTGGACATAGAAGAAGGAAAGGAAAATGATGGAGGGAAAGAACTACGAGTGAGGGACCAACGAACGGAATTTGGGATGAGAGGAAGAGAACAGCGCAAGGATAAACAAGAATTGGAATTCAGAGAACAGAAGATGAAAAAGATGGAATAGAGTCTAAATGTTCGGTTTTTAAGACCACAGCATTTGGACCGGATTAACTACTTCCAGTCCTAAAATCTTTCTTTTCTGCGTTCCTCCATGCGACAGAAGATGTGAGCAGTGGTTAACTTAGTAAAAGAGCAGTATGAAGAGATACAGAGACTCAGTCAGGGCAAAACCTTTAATTTATTTGTCTAAGTTGGTACAAACAAACAGTCACTGCTTATTTTTTTGCAAATATGTCTATTTTAAATATTTTTGTCCTCCGGTTAGCTTTGAGTTGAACGTCAAGACACACTTCAGCTTTCATTTTGCGCTTTATTTTCATTGCACTTTTCTCCCTTACCTGAGTCTCCGCGTTTTTCATCTGATCATTCTCTTCATCCGTCATGGTATCCTATGCTAGAGTTTGCATTTTTGCATGTGTCTGAGTATTTAGGTGTGATTATTGAATGTTGAAAGTGTGTGGCATGTGTGAATGTGCACACTTTGACTCCTTTTCCGTACAACAGACAGGGCTGTGCCTCGTTCACAGATGCTTACCTCTCCCTCTCAGCATAGTGGTCAATGTACTGTATTTTAAAATGGACTCTTCAAAGTTGTTCCACAATCCAACATTCACATTTAAATGCTTTTTATACACTTTCTTATTAATTTAAGTTGTCAGTGCCTTGGTGGGGTTTTTAACCACTTTGATATGGCTCAACAGTTTTCACCATTTTCTATCTCATTTTTATAGCATTTTTCGACTCAACCCTGAACCAAACTTTTGCGGTGACAAGTTTGTTTTGTATGTTGTAATATGAGAATTAAACATTTTTATGAATTTCAAACAAGTGCTCTGATTATTGTACATTTGTATATGAAGGGAATAACTGGGTAAATGATTAACTGATTTGTTAATCACAGTCTACAACAGTGCATTTTTTTCAACATTTATTGGATAGCAGAAGTTCATCACAAAATAGAAACATTTAAAATAACACTGGTTCTATTAGTTAATTTTCTACTACACATGCCCCAGCTGACAAATACTGTTTTAGAGAAATGTTGAATGCCACACCTTTAAATCATTATCAGTGGACTGAACAATCTAAACAAATAATTGGCCCTGAGAAGAAAATAACGCATCAGTCATACCTGCTCTACAAGCAAGCCAGTCAACACAAGTTATGCATTTTTATTCAAAACATCAAACTGGAGAGAGAAATTAAAAAGGTGTTGTTTCCAGATACATTAAGTTTTGGACCGGCTGGACTTATATCATACTCCTGAACTAAAGCAGATTTGGTTAACGGGGAAACTTGTTTTTAGGTCACCAGTGGGATATGGCAGTAGACACACAAGGCACACGGTGCACAGTATGGAGAGATCATCGAAAAAGGCAGGGTCATATATACAAAGCAACTGTGATACCAATAAAGCCAAATTCCGGGCAGGAGTACAGTAGACGGTGGGGCGAGGCCGATGGCTCAATCTCGTGTCTCCAGTTGTCCGTCTTTGATCCTCCATCTCCAGGCAGGGCTGTAGTCAGGAGCGGAGACACAGCGCAACAACAACCCTGAGTCCTGCACCTCGTCATCGTGGGCCACAGGCTGACCGTCCTGCGTCTCCAGGGTGAACACCCTCTCAGTGATCTACGGGACAGGGACACACGTCGGGTCTATGTCAGCCATAAAGAAGCATCTAAATAACAGGTCAAGAGGCATCGATGAGCCATTCAGGGGCAGGTGGAAGCCTGCCAGCGCTTACCTGATCGCTTATTCCCGTGGCAATGTGGCCCACTTTGACCCGGCGTGTCTCTCTGATCTGGATGCTCTGCCTTTTGAAGTTGCGGATGCAGATGTCCACTCCTGAGCCAATCCAAGAGCACAAAAGTTAGTTAGCACGTAAGAGACTGAGTCCTTTGCATAAATATAACGAAGTCAGCAGCGAGTGCTTCTTTCAGAATGGAGAGTGTTTGCCTTACCCTCAAAGTAGCGGAAAGGCGGTTGGTGTATATTACCCAGCCAGTCCATACTGAAGACCTGCCCCTCAGGCTGGCTGTTGGTGGAAAACACTCCGGAGCTGAGGTCATCTCCTGGGGGGATGGACCAACGACCAGAGTCCTGGGAATAAGTGGGAAGAAACACAGAGAGGCAGGGCAACGAGCCCTTTAATACGTCACCCTCTAAAGTTGTGTAATGAAGGCTTGAGGAAGAACCGCAGAGACAAATACAAATTACGTAGACGGCAGTTGTTTGTGTGTATATTCTGCATGTTACACGGGGATTAGTCCCGTGAGGCCATCCCGCCACATCTCGTTCTTTCAAACTCAATTGGAGGTCTGGTGAGATTCCTACACGATTCTCTGCTACACTAGGGCCTTTAAAATCAGAAGGCAAGCGTTTGATTGGCACTTACGAATGTCACTCACTCTATGGGGAAACCCTCCCTATTTCAAGACACACCCTCTTCCTGGTTTGTGCGCGGCTATTTTCGTACCGGGTATACACATTTTAGTCTTTCTTTGAAACTCTGCCCATTTTAACACCTCATAATACAAAGTTTGACTGTCAGTCTACACTGCGCTTTGAGCCAATCTGTAGAAAGCTGGAACAGAGGCTACACGGGTATAAATAGAAAGCTGACCTTGTTCTTCAATAATACGCTACCTTTTTGTCCCATGGATCCCAGCTAGAGTGGCAATCACTGCTTAAACAAGACAGCAACCGCTCCTGAATTTCTGCAGAGTGTGGCTGGGACAGACTGGTCAGGAAGAAATCTGCAAACCGAGAAGGAGTTTAGAATCTTATAGACAAAAGGTAGACACAGAGTAAAATGAAAGTGCACCGAACGTTACTTAACTGAATACTGAGAGCATTCTCACCTCTCTCTAGTCTGCTCAGCTCAAGTTCAGGCACACTGCAAGTGGTGTTTCCTGTGTTGTGTTTTTGCTCTTGTTGACCAAATTGAGAGACTACTGGTGGCAACTCATCCTCTGAATCAGTCCCCTCATCCCCCTCTGAATCATTTCTGTCAAGCTCCTTTTTCCAAGTCGGCTGGCTTGTCAGTTTGTCCTCGAGAGTGGGTTGTCCCTCCTCCTCCTCGAAGGGGGCCGTATTGGTGGGGAGGTGGTTCACTTTGGGCAGGGGCTCCGTGTAAGGCCCTCTGAAGGGGCTGCTGAGGCCTCCCACTAAGGCCACACAATAAAACACATGACAATTGAAGACACACTAATCTAATAGAGAAGGTGACTTGGTCAGCTGAGCTCCCCTCACCTGCTTTAAGAGCACTGGCGTTCACTTCCTTGAGGACGTGGGCGGATGCTCTAGTGACGGCATCCTTCTGTAATCCCGCCTTTATGACATCAGCTGTGAACGAGCTACAGTCAGGCGGAATCTCGTGCAATGGCGGAGGTTCATTAGCTATCTGTAGCCATAGAAAAGAACGGATTAGGTTCTGGGTGTATTACAATTACTGCTGGTTGATGTTACTTACATGACAGAGCTTGAACTAGATTCTGGGAAATGAGTGATCTTTTGCTGAATACCTTGAGGTAGAGAAGACAATTATAGTATCTTGTCCAAGGCTGGCAACCATTGAGCATGTGCAGTAGCATACAGCAGCTGCTCCATACGTCTGACTTGGCTCCACGAGCTTCCCCTTTTACTATTTCTGGGGCCATGTGAGTGTCTGTGCCTTTAAGATCTGTTTGTACACACACACACACACACACACACACACAAACAAACATAAAGACAGTAGCAGTTAGTGACGTAAAAGCCAGAAGAGTAGTCGGATTTCACAGGTTTATTTAATTACTTGGAATGTATTCAAAGTCGTGTTTTGGGGGCCATTTTCTATTACCTCCAGAAACACTAATGCTCTGTCCACGATTGTCCAATCTCTCAGAGTGTCCAAAGTCACACAAGAAGGTGTCCTTCCCATCTTCTGACAGCAGCACATTGTCCGCTAGAGAAAATATACAAAATTGTATGCCATAAGTGAACGATAGGGTTGCTGACTTTGGCTACCTCCGTTTCTACTTTTAATGTTCTGGGGATTTCAGCCCACCATTGAAGGGATTAATCAGATCACTAAACAGACTTCTTCTGGGTTTACGATATCTATTGTGCACTGCCCTAGTATCGGTATGTGGGTTTGATTTATCAATGGCCTTTTTAACAATAAGAGTTTTTTTCCTTGGTGAAACACATAATTAACGGTAATGATTACTAACTAACGAAGAAAACTAAGATATAATGTACTGCAATAAAGTTCAGTTGTTTGTCAAAGAACCCAATCTGGAATAATTACTGGTGTTTCTAATAGACAGGCAGTAGGGGATCAGGGTTAGGACGTCTTCCTTGTTTTATTGAAGACACTGCATATCAGACACCAGGTGGCGCATGTACACCAAACACCATTTGTGGTCAACTTGTTTGTCTCACTGTGGTCTTGTTCTTTGTCGCTCTCATTCTCCTGCTCTTGCCGACAACACCCCCCCCCCCCTCGCGCCCTCTCTTTTTTGCTCATGTACGGCTTTTGTTTTTTCTCTCTCTCGACCAGAATCTCTTCCTGTTGGTCTTCCCTCCCTCCCCTCTCTTTCTACTTCTCCTTTCCTGATGGTGTGCACATGCGCCGTCTCTAAAGAGCAGCGGTGAGTCACACTGTGGGAAATTCCAAGCTCTGTCGCGCTCTCAGTGGTTCTTTGGTTTCACAAAACAGGTGCTGGAGATCTGATCAAGACTAAAGCTATGACACTTGCGTTCCACAAAACAGCAGCCAAAAACAGAGGAGAAAAAAAACAAATACAAATATGACACTGTATTCAATGTACTATTTAGATTTAAATCTCTTGATGAGAAACAGTTAATAGCGTGTTTCATCTGTTCCATCAAATCAATGTAGTGTCATTTGTCTTAGAACTTTAGAATATACTCATAAGCCATTGTTAGCTGTGACATATTGTTATCAAGTAAAGGTCTGTGAACTTTAACTGTGCATGAGTAACACGTTTGTAATGGACCAACCTTTAACGTCTAGATGCACTACTCTCCTCTTCAGCAGATGCTCCAGAGCTCCCAGAACCTGGCCGTGGTAGTAAAGGGCCAGGTCCTCTGGCAGTCGGCCCCTTTCTGCAAGAAGCTGACCCAGAGAACCTAACAGAGGGGTTAACCATTGGGTTAAGAGCACCATACGATTAGGGCTGGGATATTCATGACATTTTAGTTGACGATTAAACGTCATTCAAAAATTGCGGTTAACAATTTAATTTAATTTTGCTTTTAAGTAGTAAGTCTAATAGTAGTGTAATAATGGACACATGTGCCTTGTAAAGAAGAAGAGGCATTTACTGAACATGAGAACATATAAATAAACAACAACGTAGGCTTTGCAACTAGACATAATGTTGCTACCTCATGCTAATGTTCAAACTGTTAAACATAAACCTTAAGTAATGTACTCTCTGTCCTCAGCCGCTAAAGAAAGTAAGAGTTGTGCCAGCGCCGCTTTGGCAGTGCACATTTGCGCCACATCGCTTAGTGTGAGTTTTGTGCCACGTCGCGTAGTGCGAGTTTCGCGCCACAGAAGATAGTAGTGTGTGGCTCTCTGATCAACACCGAAAGCATGAAAGGCGGAACGGAAACAAAACGGACCACCACTTGCTGGGCTACATACATATTAGTAGGCCTATGAGCGTGACAGAATAGCTTTTAAGCACATCCAGGAAATATATACAACTAAACAAAAATGCTTGGAGACTGTTTATAATTCATATTTTACTCTTTAATTCTGGCCTTTCTAAGGCTGCCTTTGGTTGAGTTGGAAAGTATTTTGCAGTGGCGAACAATTGCAAAACTTTACCAGGGGGAACATTGACCTTACGGAGATGCACCTAAACCGCGCTGTAGCTATATGTTGGGGACTTCTAAATATCGACATTAGACAGGAGAATGGCTTACCAGACTTGTGATCCATGAGAAGGACAACGTAAGGCCCTTCTCTGACCACCCCAAAAAGTTCCACCACTCGGGGAGACTTGAGGGCACTCCACGCGCCCACCTCCTCACTGTTGAAACTCTTCAAAGGAATCTGGGAGGAAGGAGTGGGAGGAACGTCAACAATGTTCAGACAGAGAACCCTGCGACACGGAGCACGCCGGCAAGGAGAGGGACAACCGTTCAAAACGCATTTACCTTTTTGGCAGCAAATATGAAGCCTGTTTTCAAATCTTGAGCCCTGTGCACTTCACCATATGAGCCCCTCTTGATGAACTGAGAAAGGTAGTACTCCTGCCCCTCCTTGTATTCAGAATCTACCGGCTGAATTTTCTAAAAGGAGAGTCAAATAAAAAGGGCACAAAACAATGAATAACAAGTAGCAACGTCAACAGTTGACAGATAACTGAAGATAGTTGAGCATAGGAGGAGTTATGATGTGTAGCTACCTCATTGAAAATCAGGCCCTCGTTACAGACAGAACAGGAAAGTGATTTTTCTTCCTCCTCTTCCTCCTCCTCCTCCCTCGCGTCTTTCTGCACGTCTCTGAAGAAGGGGAATGCGTAGCAGGGATCACCCTGGCTCACGCTGCCCCTGAGGCCAGCGAGGGCCAAAGTGTAGTCCTCCCCGCTGATTGAGGAGCTCAACTCACTTTCCTGCCCATAGGAGGAGCGATGGGAAACGTCACTGTAACACGCCTGGGGGTCCCATGTCCATGGGGTGCAGCTGGGGGCCTTTTGAGCCTGTCGGCTGTACTGAGGGGGACCCGTGTCCTGCACTTCAGAGCTCTGAACACTGCTACAGCACGAGCTGCTGTTGATGCTTCTTCTCCGGTGCAGCTCGCCAAAATTGCCCTATGAGGGAGGTGAGCAAATAAAGGTGATCAGAGATTTGATCACTTCCGTATGAAAGAGGGTCTTTTGTTTGTGTTAACAATGCTGGCACCGACTGTTAACAGGTACAGTACCAGAGGTCCGTGGACCTATAAGAACGAGTATGTGTGTGCTTTATAATTCACCATCATATTAACACACATACCTATATTATATATATATATATATATATATATATATATATATATATATATATATATATATATATATATATATAAACCGTTGTATTTACAAAATGTAGAATTAGGAGAGTGTACGCTTACTTGAATCTGGATCAGAGGAGCACTGCCACTCTCTTGTTCAGGGACCCCAGAGGGCACTCTACGTCTCTGACCCTGCTTCGCACTTTCCCTTTTCTCCTCTTTCTTTTTCTCCTTCCGCCTCTGCCTTTTACGTGTCTTCTTCCTGGTGGCGCGCGGGGAAAGGAAGCTTCGGATTGAAGCTGCGGACGGACTTGACACGTTGTTGTGGTCCAATGAAGGACTGCAGGAGAGGGACAGAACACAAAGGTGATGACACGTGACGCTTATCAATCCTGATGACAAAGAGTTGTGAAGAAGTTTGAGTAACGTCAATTCTATACCTGTCGGTAAAGCAGTTAGGCACAGCCACATAGGAACGTTCTGAACAGGAAGGGCTGAAAGCCTGAGAGTCCTGGGTTTCACCTGTAGAGAAAAGACAAAACCAGGCTCGTGTCTGTGTCCCTCTCGGCCTTCTTCAGTGCATGGGTCAATCGATCCATAAAAACGGAAAGTATCTCCGGATACTCACATTCAGCCTGTGCGATAAAGTTAGAGTTTTTCAGGGGTCCCTCTCCCACTTGTTCCGCTGTTCCATGTGTCAAGAGTTTAGTCAAAACAGGGTTGGAAGCCATGAGGTCCACTTTGCTCTCATTCTGCTCCTTATTCTCGGTCTTCTGGTCCGAGTTCGTTTGCCAGCTTGAGGCTCCCTTCAGCTCAGCTAGTGCCGCCCCAGAGAATGGTGTTGTTGAGTTTAAGGGCCTCTGACTCACCGCCATCTCACCTGTTAGAGAAAAAAAAAAGCGGACTTAAATAGGGCCTATCCACTTTAGCATTCAACGCCAAAACATTCAACCCTGGGACACATCTGCTCTTTAACAGCCAAACCTGCAAATCACATACACCTGTCGATTAGTAGAGCATAACTGTGGTCCAAGGGGCAATCAATCAGTCATGGCAGGATAGCTTATTCAATTACTACAATCCTGTTTTTGACAACTGAACCTCACACCTGCCTAGAATTGAATACAAGTAGGCATTGTGCTGCTGTGAAACAAAAATCGATATGAGTCTTTGTTGCTTCCTTCAAGTCCCACATGTCGGACCATCACTATGGGGTGTTCATTTCAGGGTGTTTCTCATGATATGCTTTGAGAATTCAAACTTTGTGGTGAACACAAGACGCAGGGAACTTGATCGCATCCATGTTTTGACAGTTACAGCTATAAGGTCAAACGCAGGCAACACAATCTACTCTGAGTGTACTGGAAACAACTTAGGAGCAGGACAGGCCAGATTTTCATATTTAATTTGCAGCAAAGGTTTCACACAAAAACATTTTTAATATTTACTTTTCTGAAATAAGAAGTATTATTTGTGGAAACTTAAAAAATAAAAAAGTTTTTGGACACTGAAATAAAATTGAGAAATGTGTGATTTTTTTAATCTTATTTTAAATGAAACTTTAGGTATATTGAGTGTGTGATCACGTATACACTGTAAGATGACCAGCATTGTAAAACAAGTTACCTCGTGCTAAATAACAATGTTTAGTGATGTAAAATATAAAATACGACAAGGCTAATCCAGGCATTTGTGGTTTGGTACATGTGCAGGCAATATACGTTTGGCACTGTAAATTCCAGGGCTTAAGTTGCTGCCTGTTGCATGAGTGTGTCAGAGTCTGACTTTGGTTTATCTATGCCCTTCAGCTTTTGACCTCCAGGGATACATAAAAGCTTGTTGTGGTGGTTCCAATGGTCGTGACTCACCAGTTCATGAAGGAGTATGTGCCTGCAGATATGTTCTTTATGTTCAAACAACATAGGTAGACAAAAATGGTTTAAAAACTCAGATCTTACCATTAGGTTCAAGTATGGCAATTCATGATTATATAGACCCATTTGTCACAAGAAAATACAATTGCAATAATAAAATGGAAACTTCCGCATGGCTTGCATTTTGCAATCCGTCTCATCATAGATATTCTTTGTGGGACTAACATGGTCATTATATTCATAATATCTCCCACTTCCTGCAAAAGCTCGTTTTCAGCACATGCAACTGTGCTGTAAAAACACCACACCCCAACAGAGCTCTAAATAGGGCAGAAGCAAAGGCTGACAAAGAGCAGAACATAGGCACATATATTTAAGAGGGGGAAACATACCTACAGAAACAGGTCTGGGTTGGTATCTTGATTGTCCGTTTTAAAACAACTTTTGATTAAAAAATATATGCTTCATGATACGTTTGTCTACAGCACAATCACCATAAATCCTGATTTTCCCTTGGCCGTGTCTAAGTGTCTCTGCTCTGCTTTCTCCGACTGAATTCTTGCTGTGTACCTTGGTTGCTCAGCGGCGCTTGATCCTGGCTGCATGCCAAGCAGGGTGAGGAGCAGTGATTGGCTGAAGGTTACTTACGGGAAATGCATCCACTTCCCCACACCCCCTCTCACTCTTTCAATTTTCTCGACACATGCTTCCCACTCTTCCTATAGCTCAAGCCTGCCTATTGGGACACTGAAAGACACTCTTTAGGCTGAGTTTCTTGAAGTCAAGCCATATGTCACTAAGTTCCACTTTTGCTCCTGACAGAAAATATCTATAATTATCTTAATTTTACCCCATAGCCTAGAAGAGGAGAAGAGGGAGTCATTTAGGGTATTATACAAAGATGACATTGACAATGAAAATTGCTAATTTACAATATATATTTCAATATCTTAAGGTAAAATAATGATCTTCAATAAAACGTTGCTGATAGCTAATCAATATATTCTTTGTGCCATGCCTATCCGTAATAGGTATATTTAAAAGTGTGTTGTTTCGATGGCCTTTGACTGTTATTGAAAATTTAAAAAAAAAAAACTCTTCTAGCCTACGGTAACACTGTTTTTAGAACAGAACATATTCTCACTAATCACACACAGGTGTCACCAACCAACCAAACATAAGCCCCACTGAACCGCCACTCACCCACTCTCACGATAAAAGCTCCTTCCACATCCTCTGGTGTACTGAACCTTCCACCATTTCACATACGTGTTTTGACCTTGTTTTTCATTGAGTTCTGTAAAGTAGTTGCAAGTATATTGTCCTTTTGTTTAGCTTTCACTTCTGCTATCTTATTTCCTCTCCATGATGTACTGGCTTGTTTACTGCTTTTGCAGAAACTAAAGTTTGTAATGTGCGCTGGCACTGTAGTTAAGTACTATCTGTTGAATCAAGAACACCTTATGTGTCATGAAACCTCATTCAATCTTCCTCATAACTGAACCCAATCCAACCGCATCAAACTTCAGTCTATGTGTCATTCCACATTTACTCTCTGCCAAATATGACCCAGCTTTCCATTCCAGACTTAACACTCAAAATGTTATTTAATATTACATATTAGTGAAAATGTAATAAATGAGTTATTACAGTTAGTAGTGTTAGAGTAAAAATACGTCAACAAAAACAAAAACTATTTTAAGTAATGTTCCAATGTTGGTGATGTGAGGGACTTGAGGAAAGTCATTATTACCAAAAAATAAATCCATCCATTTTGAATGTTATGTATGTATAAACATTTTTGCCTTCATCCATTTTGGGAAGAGGATTAACACAATAACCATTAGCCTAAAGTGTACAGTATATCTTGTTAATTAACAGTGTACAAGCCCTGTGCTGTACCACATTCAAATATGCAAGACGTGATTTTTAAATTTAAATTGTGAGTTTAAGTTATTTAGTTTAAATGCTTCTAAAACCATTGGTAACCCTCCCTGTAGCCTACCTTAAAAATAATAGGCTGTTCTAAACCCATAAACACAATAAACTATGTCCCTCAATGCATTTGGAGTGGATTCTCTCAAACCTTACCATTTAGATTTTTTAAAACACAAAAACACCCAAGACGAAATCCAACTCATGCAGAACGCGGACAGCAGCAGCTCAAAGGCAACGTACACTGTGTGTATGCAATACCTGCATAGCCTATTGTAGACTTATGAAGATCAATAACCAAGGTGCTAAACAATTTCATGCAAAAGTCGATAGGCATACAGATTACATAATGCAACACAACATTTGAAAGATTGCGCATTACATAGCCTACTTTCACTCGAGATTAGAGGCCTACCTATCACTTTGAAAATCCTTTCCTGCTCATATGCGAACTTCCTTATACCAGGCGCCGCCATTTCACATTTAGTCTATTCATTTCGGCAGGGTGTCTTCGCTAGAGTGCAGTTAAACTGTGTTTTAATAGTGTAAGCTTCAATAGTAGACCCACTCACCTTTTACTACGCCTTTTTTTTAGGGTCAATGATAGACCTTAAGAAATCCCGTCGATTGAAGTTTAGTGGCAGTCGTCTGTCAAACCTAATTCGCTCAAGCGCACAAAATAATGATTGCGTCACATGGGTGTGAAAAACGAAAGTAGCCCAATTTCACGAACAAATGGCCGATTTGCCAGTGGAACTTTACAGTTGACAACTTTTTGTAATTTTTCTGTTTACGTTGATCACAAACATCTGTCCTGCTTTAGAAGAAGCTTTTTTTATGATGATGGAACTTTGTCTGAAATCTAGTTGGCCTATTTGTATTTGGTCAACTGTTTTTTTTCCCTGAAACTTTGTTTTGTTTGTTTAGTTAATTTGTTGCCAACAACGTTGACATTTTTATTATTTGGTAAAGGTGTTCTTCCGTCAGAATATTTTATGGTGCTGGTTGGCCGCATGATGGCATCCTAATCCTTCATTTGAAACCAACTGGATGCTTTTTGGTATGGCGAGCAAGTCTGGCGCAAAAAATGGCTGCCGTGCCAGGTGGGTGTTACATTGGCGACCAAACTTGTACCTGCTTAATTACCCAGTAGTTGGCCCCAGTATTGAGTAAGTGCAGTTAGTGCTTGTTGCACTGTTTGGTTGTTTCTTAGTTTTTGTTTGTTCATGCGAGGACCACCGTGTACATACTGTACCTATTAACAAATTCAGTGAACTTTCAGAAGTGGACTGGTCCATTGGTGTCCATTCCCTCGCTGTCCATGGTACTGAAACCGTTTTGACAACTAAACAACAGACAGGCTTTAAATGGCTTGCTTTCGTTGTAGTTGCATTCCTATATATTTTAAATAGCCTATACGTAGCTTTTGTTCAGCTATTGGTTTTGGACATACTTGAATTTGAAGTAGCCAAAATTGGCCGTCTTTGAAACTAAGGTACACAGTGTAGGCATAACCTTAAATATTTGGGATAATATCAATAATCCAAATGAACTTGAATCAATTCAGAGCAATTTATTTGCCATAGGTTCTCATACCTTATTGGTAGGGTACTCCAAGATATGTCAAGTCTGCTATGGGGTCATTATCTATAGGCCTATTTTGCGGGGAGAATAAACTCGAGATGCAATGGCAGTCAATGCATTATTGATAAACTTTTAAACATACGATATTCAACTATCCCTGCATCGATTGTCAGTAATACAACATCGGAAGTCATGTGAGATGTCTAATACATGTTTGCACAGCTCGAACGTTTGTGTTACACAGATACATTACGATTAGTCTATCTTGCAACAATCTTACTCCTTTTGTCTCTGCCCCTTTAGGCCTATTTTAGTCTGAGTGGCAATGATCGTTTATTATCAAGGCACCTACAACTTGAAAGAGTCCAGTTAATCTATTATTTTCGAAGGACATGGGTATTGTATACATTTGTATGATAATACAGATGCTAATCCTTATTTTCACATGGAGTTTTCTTCAAAACTATCAGCATTAATTTATTCATCAGACCAGGTAAAAGCTGCTCACACCTTGGCGCGCTCCTATATAAATTGGAAGCCTCTGTCCGCTTTTGGTGGACAAGAATTGCCTCTGCCTGGAATACATTTTCAACCAAACTGTAGATCCAGAAATGATTAAAGATATTGAATTTTACAGCAAAAAAAAAATGGAAAAGAGAAAGATGTATTCCTCCTCTCCAACTGCCAGAAGTTCACATCAAAGGTAGTCTAGCTGCTCAATGCTCAACAGTAAATGAAATTTCCATTATCCTGTGAGGGTTGGAAAACATTTGTTTTGATACGATTTGAAAGATGATTGTCTATTAACTATCTTAAAATATTAAATAACTTAAATAAACAACTTTATCTATGAACGCGATATACAGTGCCTTGCAAAAGTATTCACCCCCCTTGGCTTGTTACTTATTTTGTTACATTACAACCTGTAATTTAAATGTTTTTTTAATCTGAATTTAATGTGATGGATCTGCACAAAATAGTCTAAGTTGGTGAAGTGAAATGAGAAAAAAATATATATAAAAAATTATTTTTAAAAATAAAAATCTGGAAATTGGCATGTGCATATGTATTCACCCCCTTTGCTATGAAGCCCCTCAAAAGTTCTGGTGCAACCAATTACCTTCAGAAGTAACATAATTAGTGAAATGAAGTCCACCTGTGTGTAATCTAAGTGTCACATGATCTGTCAGTATAAACACACCTTTTCTGAAAGGTCCTAGAGGCATCACACCATGAAGACCAAGGAGCTCTCCAAACAAGTCAGGGACAAAGTTGTTGAGAAGTACTAGTCAGGGTTGGGTTATAAAAAAATATCCAAATCTTTGATGATCCCCCGGAGCACCATCAAATCCATCATCTTCAAATGGAAAGAACATGGTACCACAACAAACCTGCCAAGAGAGGGCCGCACACCAAAACTCACAGACCGGGCAAGGAGGGCATTAATCAGAGAGGCAGCACAGAGACCAAAGGTAACCCTAAAGGAGCTGCAGAGTTCCACAGCAGAGACTGGTGTATCTGCGCATGGGACCACAATAGGCCGTACACTCCATAGAGCTGGGCTTTATGGAAGAGTGGCCAGAAAAAAGCCATTACTTAGTGTTAAAAATAAGATGGCACGTTTTGAGTTTGCCAAAAGGCATGTGGGCAACTCCCCAAATGTATGGAGGAAGGTGCTCTGGTCAGATGAGACTAAAATTGAACTTTTCGGCCACCAAGGAAAACGCTATGTATGGCGCAAACCCAACACAGCCCATCACCCCAAGAACACCATCCCCACAGTGAAATATGGTGGTGGCAGCATCATGCAGTGGGGATGTTTTTCAGCAGCAGGGACTGGGAAACTGATTCGAGTCGAGGGAAAGATGGATGGTGCTAAATACAGGGATATTCTTGAGCAAAACCTGTTTCAGTCTGCCTGTGATTTGAGACTGGGACGGAGGTTCACCTTCCAGCAGGACAATGACCCGAAGCATACCGCTAAAGCGACACGAGTGGTTTAAGGGGAAACATTTAAATGTGTTGGAATGGCCTAGTCAAAGCCCAGATCTCAATCCAATTGAGAATCTGTGGTCAGTCTTGAAGATTGCTGTTCACAAGCGGAAACCATCCAACATGAAAGAGCTGGAGCAGTTTTGCCTTGAGGAATGGGCAAAAATCCCAGTGGCAAGCTCATAGAGACTTATCCAAAGCGACTTGCAGCTGTAATTGCCGCAAAAGGTGGCTCTACAAAGTACTGACTTTAGGGGGGTGAATAGTTATGCACGCTGAAGTTTTCTGTTATTTTGTCCTATTTGTTGTTTGCTTCA
This sequence comes from Galaxias olidus, assembly GCA_026901105.3. Classification (NCBI taxonomy): domain Eukaryota; kingdom Metazoa; phylum Chordata; class Actinopteri; order Galaxiiformes; family Galaxiidae; genus Galaxias; species Galaxias olidus. Next base: position 973,616 of record JAPMUY010003760.1, read on the forward strand.
CAATAAAAAAAAAAATCACATCTTCAAAGTTGTAGGCATGTTCTCTGGATGAAATGATGCAAACCTTCAAACAATCCATTCTAATTCCAGGTTGTGAGGCAACAAAACATGAAAAATGCCAAGGGGGGTGAATACTTTTGCAAGGCACTGTAGCTACTTTGTCGACTTTGTATTTGTATTGGTGTAGTTATTTCTTTATTCTTTTTAATGATATTGCCTTTATGTAGGCCCCTACTATACTTTAATGTGTTAAAAATAAACTTGCAATACGTGACACAACAAATGTTTGGCATTGTGCCGTTAAATTTCTTTAATCTTACACTTTTCAATGTCTCATTGAAAAATAGTCATGTTGGTTTGTTTTCCCCAAAAGAGGGCGCGGCCTCGACGAAAACGGTGATGTACTGGCGATAATGTCAGGCAAAGTCAATTGGCCAAAGTTTATATCATTCAAGATATGCATGTTTTAATTGGACAGTTGGGTGGACAATGGGCGTTTCCTGTTGCTACAGCTAAATTGCTTTTGCAGAAGGTTTGCTTGTTCATATGAAGACGAAAGGCAGTTTGCTGCTGCGTAAAGAAAATGGCTGACAGATTTTCTAGGTTCAACGAGGAGCGTGATTTCCAGGTAATGTTAGTCAGATAATTGCTTATTGCAGAAAAACAATAGTCAATTGTGCATATGCATTCAATGCATTAACAGTGTAAAGTGGTAGAATGATAATTAAATGGGCGAAAACAGTTTAGAGGAATAAATTGGACCCGCTTTAACGTCATCGGCTCCCTGACCTGAGCTTGTCTTTAGCAGCTAACTAATCAGCTGCTAAGCACAGCCAAGCTAGCTAGCCGCAGACAAGTCATGGCTGTGCAGTTTCGTAGCCTTTTTGGTTCGTTGTCATAAAGCCTAGTTTACGTTAGCTAATGTGTTAGCCTGTTTTTGTAAAAACGATGTGTTACTGTTAGTGGTATTACATCAACCAATCTCGACCTGTAGTACATTTTGCGCGGTAGTGCAGCTGTGTAAATTAAGTTATTTTTGTGACCTTGCCCTTGGCTTGGCTTGTTCATATTAGTAGATTAGTTATTGACATAAAGAAGTACGTATTAGCTCGCTAACACCGTTTACGTTAGCTCAGCTGACTGTTTTAGCATTATTGCCTGCATGATCAGATTAAAGTTGGGTCAAGTTTAAGGGAGCTATATCGTTTTAGCTACTCTTATGAGATAAGTTACGTTGTGAGTTTGTTACGTTTTGGCTGTATGGTTTAATACTTTATATATTGACTTCGTCTATAACGTTAGCTAAGTTCTTCTTTTCCTTGTATCTTTTAAGTTCAAGTCCCCAATCTACATCTTGCTTAATGTCAATCTATTTGTGTCTACAAGTACCAGTAATTATTTAGAGGCTGAAAATGCTATTAAGATTTATTTAGATAGCGTGTTAATGCCACTTCTTAGTCTAATACCATAATTGCTGGTTGGCCTTCTTCTGCTCTTCTGTCAGTATCAGGAATAGCTAACGTTAATCTTACATTTACTGATAAAAAATAAAGAAAATGGTGCAAAAATCATGAGCTTTCAAATTTTTTGGACGATTGATTTGGGACATAGGGACATACTACATTATTCTATATTTCATTCGTTTTAGAAAAAACTCTTGCAGGAGTGCCAACTCACTCAATACATTTACTATCTGTCAATTGTTAAATAGGAATGATTTACAAAACAGGCTTTGTTTATTTATACTTTGTTTGCTAGTCATCATCCATCTAAATATCATATTTTTTCCAGCCAAGTTTTTTGGTAAATAGATCTATATATGTTTATGACATGTCAATGGATGCCCATTGCAGCTGTTGTAGAAGAGGCAGGTGCAGAAGGGTGTACAATGCTCTGCTGCTAGCTAGTACACTTGTGTGTGTGTGTAATTCAGAGCAAAGGGAAGATTGCTACCTACCAGCTGTTCCCAGCGTGCCGTCTGCCATAGGCCCCAGGAGGCCTCTCAGCAAAGCCCCATGTGAGGGACAGAGGAATATAGAAACCCAGGGAATACCTTAAGTTGTGCAAAATAAACATTGTAAAAAGCCATTGTTATTGTAAATGCATAGTTTAATAGGCTGTCACTAATTGTGAACAACCAGTATTTGCATTAAAGAGCGAATTTGTAATCCAGCCGATCAGCTACACCATTTCAGGTAATCAATGACCTACATAGCTTCACTTATTCTACTTATCCTCCAAATATAATGAGATGCCTAAAAGCCTGAAAAAAATTATGGGTGGGAACAATTGGTAAACTGTGTGAAAATGTCACTGTACAGCCTAATTACAATCTTTACGTTGATAATTCTAACTCATGATTTGCATGTTTTACGAGAGATGCTTGTATAGTAGCCTATAGCATCATGATAAACTTACTTTTGCTATGTTTTTAAACTAGTCCTTGCTAAAAGGACTGGGGAAAACGTGTGCTACAATATTTCAAATAAAACATGTTTTGATAAATTACAAATGTTATGAGCTGAGAGGGGTTCCCATTCTATCTGCAGAACCCAGTGGGGGGAATTAAACTGGATGGGATTAAGGCACTCAATGGTTCCCGTGAATGCAAACCCTGAGGGAGGTGAAAATCATCTGTCTTCTTTTTCCAGTGCTCATTCCCCACATTCTGCTCATGGCAGAGTTTCCTTTTTTAATTCTCATTGCCAAACTAATATGGAAGTATTTATGAAGGGGCCAGAATGACTACAATGATGATACCCCTAGCTAGGGTTAGGCGATGTGTTCAAAAACCACATGCTGATGTTGACTTGCTGAAGCATCGTAATGGGACGATGTTAGGCGTGGAGGTGGGGGGGTTATATACTTACGGGCAAAAATAACCTTTTCATTATTCTAGCAGCATCAACGACACACCCTGCGCTATTTGCTGTAGGTGTAGATTGCAAAACTACTGTTATCGCGAAACGTGGCCAAACCAGCAATCTCCTACAGCACTTGTGCATTCACCTTTGCGTGGAATCAGTCAAAATGGCACCAAGTTAGCCTTCGATAATTGGAGCCTTTGCCAAATGTCTGAGGTACAAAAGAGATATCATGAGGTAGAATAAAGGTACCTCTGCCGTTATGTGTTGCTTTGTAAAGGAGATGGTTTCCTTTCACGTCCTTTCACACTGTAGACATTAGTCAAAGAAATGTTGCTAACTTTTGATAAAGCAGTATGAGACTAGCAGCCTTGTCGCAAAACTCACGCTTAAGATATTAGCCTGCGCTTAGATTCCCATTTAATTTGTTGACTTTTGGTTTATTTAAATTACACAATTTTTATTCGATTTAGTTCATATAAAAAAACACAATCCTAAACTGCGTTTTTTTAATGTAGAGGCCTGAGCCTAATTATAATTTGTCATCAATTACATTATTATTAAATATTAATGCAAACAATGGCAATAATTCAACATTTCTTTTTAATTTCATATTAGTTTGGAAATTCTTCAGCCTATAGCCCAGCCTGTGGAACCTTGCCATAAACTAGCTTCAATATTTAAGGGAATATTTAAGGGCAATTCTCACTGTATGTAATGAATGTAAACATCACGATGTGGGCCCACATCATGTGATGTCAGCAAAACATCACAATGTAATAATCGGCCCAACCCTAACCCATACCACTGTTTTTATGAAGCATTTTGTCGAACCTTTGAAGTTGTATATTTTTTATGAATTTGATTGAGTATCATGATTTACAACATCAAAAAGGTAATTACGCTTGCTTGTACAAACCTGGATAAGGTTTTAGCTTATGCCGGCGGTCAGAGTCTGTGCCAGGCCGCCTCAACTTGTAGTGAAGCAGAGGTGGTCATATGTGGTGGCTGGCTGTGCTTGAAACGGTCTGTGAGATTGATTTGAGGATTTAGATTTTTTTACTTGCATACGTACCAAAAGTAGTAACAATGCGTTACTTGTACAATTTGTGGCACAAAGAGTAATCCGTTTTGTAGCATGCTTTTTTTCCGCTCTCTGTGTAAGGGTTGGCAAGTTGTTGTTGATGATGGGAGTGTAATGAAAGAGTCTGTGTTGAAGACGGAGCGTCGCCCAGGATAAGTTGGTGCTCTGTGTGTGAGGCCTCGAGTCACTCCAGACATTCAGATGCTCAGTATTCACAGAGGGTGTTTGTCCTTGACTACACATACAGGAGCCCGCTGCCAAGCAACACTGCACAGGGAACACCCAGTGGCACAGATGGAACTTGGCCTACTCTGTGGAACAGAACCAATGCTTGATTGCGGTACCTCCTGCTTCCCACGGTCATACTACGTAACTTATCATTTGTTATTGGTTTTGAGATTTCGCGTGTATTTTGGAGTTATCACTGGACCTTTTTTTTTTCTCAAAACAAGCCTCATTGCAGCAGTGCCTCCGTAATTGCCTTTAATGCAAAATGCATGATACAGAGCAAAACTAGTTCCATATTGTGTTCTTGGTTTGATTCATATTATAAATGAGGTGTGTCTTTTTACTCTGTATGCCTCCTAAACAGTGGAACACTAGTGAAAAGATGAGGTCATTGTGGTGGGTAGGAGCTGCAGCTAATGGCTGATGGGCAGAAAACTCTTTGGAGTAGGAGGCATTATTTGCTGATGTATAACTCACCCGTTCCCCCTTTCCCACCCACACTGTCAGTCTGCAGTGGCTCTCTAATTGATTTCTGTTGTGAACATGCTGATGCAGCCCCTTCGATCTTAATTTATGACCAATAATGTTTAATCATGTCACAATTCTATGAATTATTGATTCTGAGCTGTTGGATTTTACAGAGGTTCAATTCTTTGTCAGTGACTTTAGACAGCCATTAAGGGTTGAAGCCGTACATGGAGACCAGACTAATAGACGAGGCAGAAGGCCAACTTTGAAAAGGTTCCTATAAGTAGACAACGCCAGCTCATAGTTTACTGAGACGGGATTCATTACCTTAGCGATGTTGACGCTGCTTTAAGATTGATTGGCTCTATGAGTCTTTCTTTCTTTCTTTCTTTCTTTCTTTCTTTTTTATTTAACCCATTTATTTATCCTCAAGGGACTTAATGGTTGTTTTTTAGAGCTATTTTATTTTGAAGGTCAATGTTCTCAAAACACCACGTCTGTCTGAATGTCGTCTGATCTGGTTCACTTAATGAGGTGACCTTCACTTGTCCTCTGCAGCCGCTCAGAGAACGTAACGGATCGAAACGCCGTCTAACTGTGAAACACACGTTAGCGTGCTCATTACTCATCTCGCCACGCCCGTAGGAGAAGGGACAATTTGAAGTTTGAACTTCAATTCCTGCCCTATTATAAAAGAAGTAAGAACAACTTAACGCCGGTGTGTTGTTCTGTCTACCGACACCATTTCATGGATTAGCCATCATGATTTTCTCTTAGAACAAAAGAGAAATGGTGTGAAGAGCTGTACCTATCTCTGCCTGGCAAGATATGGAGCTGTTCGAAATGTGCACAAACGGCAAGCGGAGATAAGGCACTTCAGAATAGTCTCCAGGCCTGGCCAATATGGCAGGGTGTGGCGGGGAGTTTGATGCATAAAGATATGGCTATCAAGTTTTACAGCTCCTTGAATATTTAAAACGGTCCGTTTCCCTCCCCCCATCTACTATTTGAATTGGTCCTAAGTTGATTCAGTGTGCTTGAGTGTGGTAGTTTGAACAAAGTCTGTTTCTGTGATGGGTGTTTAGGCTCCTGCGTTGTGAAATGTTTTCACTTCCCCAGTCTTTCCCAAGGCCTTCTTCCCCTTTCTCCTTTATGTTCCACTTGTCCTTTTGGGGGGTTTCGCTTCCCACTGGCTTCACTTTTAGTCTTGTGTTTTTCAGTTAGTGACAGAGTTTCATTTTTCTCCCGTATCTCTCAGGGTGGGAATCACTTTGACCACTATGAAGAAGGCCAGTTGGAGCTGGAGCAGGCGTCCCTGGACAAACCCATAGAATCGGTAAGGCCGCATCCATAACCCCCGCCCCATTGGACCAGCTGTGAGTGTGGTCGATTGGTCCAGAGAGGAATATAAGTCAAGCCCCCCCCTGTCCTCATACATTCTACTCATATGATAGATATGCATCCTTTATTCACGTGATGCCATCTGAGCGATAGAATCACCTGTTATAATTCCATTAGAGCTTTTTATAGGTTTCCCCCTCTGAGGTCCTCTGTCTAGTTTGTTTCCTCGACAGATAGTTATAAAATCATGTACTCTTTACATAGAAACCATATATAAATTACTGTCTCCATTTTGCAATTTAGTCACCGTGTTACTGTTAGCTGAGATGAAAGGTGGAGTGGATGAAGCACTGTCACCTATGAACAACAGTCTAGTTAAGTACTGGAGCCCATCAGCCTGGTTTAACTTACGAATGGCTATTTGTATTAAGGCAATCAGAGAGACTGTATTGCATATTAATGCTCAAGGGTTAACAAGTTGTATTGCTACAAGGTAGATGAAAAAAGCTTGTGTTTCCTACAGTTTAAAATGGCTCAACTTCTTTAAAACTGTCAGTGCTTTATTCACTCCAGACAAGACGTCAAATAATAGAAAGTGTATGCTTGATGTAATTTGTGTGTGTGTGTGTGTGTGTGTGTGTGTGTGTGTGTGTGTGTGTGTCTAATTTTAGTATTTATGTGTGTTAGTTTACTGTGTGTGTTTGTATGTATTAGGACAGTTATCTTATTGTACACAACTTGGGGTGTTCGACATTTCTCTCCTGCAGCGAATTGGCCCCCTATTAGCTAAGCTGCAATGACCCGGTTTGTATTTGCACGCTCTGCTTTCCTACTCCTATCTTTTTAGGGTCTTCTCGTAACGCTTCTCTGACTGTCTCTCTACCTCTGTCTCTTATCTCTTCTGTCGTACTCCTCACACCTTTTGTCTTCCTCTCTCTGTCCTCGCCATACTACACTGTGATTGGGTGTACGGTACCCTCTGTCATTCTGTGCTGGCATGGTGCTTGTGCAACTGGGACTGCATTTTTCGCTGACGAGGCACATAGATAATATCGCAGGCAGCTCCGTTCTCTCCCCGCCCCCCATCTCCTGCTTTTCCTCCTTCCCTGCCCCGCCCCCCTCCCTCCCTCTTTTATCTCAAATAGGCATCACGGTGAGCAGGCCCAAACACTACTCATTTTCCCAAAAGCCAGTACCTCTCTTCGGAACCTTAGGAATTTTAAACCAGCCCAGTTAATTACGTCGGCTGCAGCATTATTCAAGCTAGGTAGATCGATGCTTAGGCCTTCTTTTATTTATTGACAAAAAGTGGCCTTTAATTCATAACAGGCTTATTTCTGAACCTCTCTTTCATGTAAATTACAATAGCGAGAGATTAGACCTAAGGTGATTCATGGCGTTGGTACATATTTTCCTGTTTAAAGGCATTTTAGAACTAGCCAATGTCAGTACCAATGTCACCTTAAAGAGATTGTTACAGTTTGGATATGAAAAGGACATTCAAATTTCAAATTATCTATATTCACAGATCAGTTAGCCGAGCATGTGACTCAGCCCCACATGTCCCTCAGTGATTCGGCCTATAGGTCAGAAAGGTCTGCGCTTTGTGCTGCGGAGACACCCGCCATAGGTATAGCGGCCCCCTGACAGAGGGCAGTAGAGGAACAGAGAAGTGGCCTGCTCACCTGGCCAAAATGGGTCTCTTGCTCCTGCACTATTGTCTATGGAGGGGTGCTGAGGGCCAGGCTACAGCAGCACACAGCTCCTGAACCACGTGGATAAGAGCCCCTATCCCAAGGGCTGCCTACTGTCCCTCGCTCTCAACAGTGTGACACAACTACCCTCCCTAAAGCCCCCCTCCGCAAGTCGGACGCCGCGGGTCAACGGGTCGACACATTGTGACGGCCGACCCCTGTCACCTCAGTGGCGACGGCAACGAGCCTCTGAGGTCATAGGGCCAGTGACAGTGGTCAGCAGTCAGGCCTCACGTCCGTCCAGAGCTGTGTGTGTGCGCGCCCCCCCCCGGTCCAGCCTCTCGGAGCCCCTCCCCTGCCACTCATTGTGTGTGATCTGTAGGCAGCTAGAGGTCTGTGGTTCTCTATTGGGATCTGTTTTTTTTTTCTTTTTCTAACTTTCCCCTTGGCCTTCTCTTCCTCGCTCTCTCTTCCTCGCTCTCTCTCTCTCTCTCCTTGTTTAACATTGTTTTTGCATTGCATGTGTAGCATTCAGTGCTAGTCCTCACACTCTGTCCTAATCACTACTACACTTGTTCCTTCCCGAGTCTTTTTTTCTCCCAGTTTCTACCCCACCCCTCCCACCTCCCCAGTCCCAGAGATATGCGGTGGGCAGCCTCTGAGCCCCACCCCCACCGGTAATCCACTAAACACATGCACCAGACGGGCCACAGGTTCCCCGCTCGATGGTCGGTGTTATTTGACTGACAAAGACTGATATCACACCCTACCACGTCACACTGACCTTTCTTCCACTCGGGGCTGGGCGGCAGGTCACGGTCGCGCTGAATCCCCCCCCCCCCGTGTCACGTCGGGTTTGACCGCAGATGCTAGCCAACGACATTTCAAGGCTCTCCGCTGCGGCTCCAGGTGCTGACATCCATCAGCCTGCTGTGAGGGACCAAACGCTCCAGGGCTGTTTTCCTGTGGGTGGAAGCAGCAGTGCTGCAGCAGCTGGCGCTTAAAGGGTCAACCATGGAGAGTGTGTGGAGACACACACACACACACACGCACGCACGCACGCACGCACGCGCGCGCGCACGGCTCCTCTCTGGTCCGTTCAGCGCGTGTCCTTGTGTCTGTCCTTTTCCTCTGATGTCGCGTTTGAGGTGTTATATCACTGCCCCCCCCCCCCCCCCACCCCCACCTTTTAATTTGGGATAAGGGGCCTGTTGAACACTGCTGTGGAAAAGGTCAAATGCTATCACTCACGCATGCCTTTAACTGCTCTGACCTAGTATTTTATGAGACTGTTGCGCCCCCGGGACATTGGAGGAGGTCATTTAATGTTTTCTAAGGTCACTGTTGTGTGATAGCCGTCTTGAAAGGTTAAAAATAGATTACCGGAGTAACTAAGACCATCCGTTGGTAAAGTTTTATAGAACAGCGGCATTCCCCAGAAGTCGGTGTGATCCTGCCAAGGTCACGGCTGCAGCCTAGCCGGTCCATCTCGTATCGGGCTCCGCAGGGGCTCAAAGACAGTTGTTGGTGTTTAGTCACACCTCTCGTCGGCAGGGAGGAATGTGCCAAGCGGCGGTCACAGGGGAGCGCAAAGTTTGACGTGGAGCAGCACTGAGCACCCCCGTCCACCAGCCATCTGCGTGCAGCAAGACATTCCACAGAGGGATGAGATGGGGGGGGGGGGGTGATGCCTTCACCGCAGCCCCTCTGTTTACTCTCCGTTAGTCACAAGCTGCATTCTGCCACCTCCCACTTCCATTCTGTTACTCTGCATTCTTTCTCTCTCTCTCTCTCTCTCTCTCTCTCTCTCGCTCTGTCATTCTGGGATGATCTTATTAGATGTGGCTCAGCTGAGCAGTAGTTGCCCTCACTGATATTTCTTCAACACACACACGCACATTTAGAAACCCACCTCAAGCGTACATATGTCAGCATGCAGATGCCTATATATTCAAAGGTGTCTAGCTGGGTGCCCCTGCATATCTCCTCCTCTCCCCACCTTTTGAGTTTGGTTTACCCCTCCTCGTCCATGCACTGTGCTAACGACTGCACATTGCTCTCTCTCTCTCCTCTTACCTCAACCCACCCTTGTCTATTTCCTTTGTTCATCTAACATATGATTTTTATTCCTTTCTATATATAAAATACAATCTTACATCTGGTGAATTGTTTTGACATGATTACCAAATCTTTTATGTTTGTACAGTGTTATTTTTATGGAAAAGAAAGATATGCATTTAAGAACTTAAAAAAAAAAAAAAATAATAAAAAAAAAAAAAGAGATATCAGAATTGCCGTTGAAAGCGTTTGGCTGGTTTCTTACGTTGTCACGTGTGACTGTTCTTTTGACAGCCCAGTATTTTAAAGCCAGGTTCGTATGGAAATGCCCTCACTCCACTTGCACTGCTGTTGGATTCGCCGTTGTTGCTTTCATCCGTCTGTCTGTTTGTCTGTCTGTCTGTTTATTCTTTTTTGTAAATTCATCTGGTGTTCAGCACACAGCCTGCGTTTCATCTCTGCCCTCTCACTGGGCTCGGACCGTTTCAATTGATTCATTCGATTCGGCTTATTGGGAAAGTGGTTTAACCAGTGCTTAATTCAACCTGTCCCACGGTGATTCGATGTGTCTGATTTGAATTCAAAAAGCTAAAAGAATATTGTCTGAGAAACCCACCTTTTTAATGTGTCCTCCCCCTAAATTGCAAAAAGATAGACATGCTACTCCGGCACTCGGCTAAGTCTGTCTTGCAAACTGTTTGGACATTTACAGTTCCATGCTGAGGTCGCGGATCTTTGTCAAGGCTGAACGTCTGCCCCTTAAGCAGTTCTATATCGGCTCTCTACCCTTCTTAGGCAGGGCTGAATTAATGAAGCTTTTAGCCTGCTGGTGTAGCCATCTATTCCCGCCATCCCACAGGCCATAGATCAGTTAGCCCCCCCCCCCCCCCCCCCCCCCCCCCCCCCCCCCAGGCCAGCATTAATGGTTATGGATGGTGGTGGAGCAGCAACACCCCACTGCGGTACTGACTACAGCAGGCCCTGGCATCCCCGGTGTCAGTGGGCAGCATCTGCAGTGCGGCCTCACAGCAAACAGCCATGGGGTAGTGCAGTACATCTCCGGTCCCTTTCAGCCGGCAACAGGAAGCAGTTGCGTAGATGTTCCCTGCCAGCATGATCCCAGTTATAGATACTGACCTACATATGACGCCGCCTAGTAGGGATTCTTATCTTAGCGTCCAGCGGAAAACTTCTGACAGGCCCACAGATACTGCTGTAGCTTGTATGTCCGTTGTCGGCGCGTGTGTCCATGGAATTAGACGAGCGAGAGATAAATCAATGGCACCAAACAGAACAAGGAAGTGGTACGGTCCAGTGAATTCCTGAGGGGTGACGGACAAACATTAAAGTGTTGTATCAGTATTGTTACAGGAACCCTGCGGTCGTGCCACAGCCATTTCAAAAATGTTTTCGCCGTTTTGCTTTGTCAACAGTGGATTGCAAAAACTACAAAAATGTCGCCCGACAGCGGCGTATCTGGCGGAGATGCAGCGTCTCCTGTGTGCTTGAACACCGATCCCTTCACATGCACTAACCCATACTTGTCCACCCCCCCCGCCCTGCCCCTCCCTACCAACCCCCACCCTAGAAGTCCAGCTACACCATGGCTCAGCCTGCTCCATCCTAACCCTGCCCTGTGCCCTCATCCCTCTCTCTCTCTCTCTCTCTCTCTCTCTCGACAACCTTTGAGCCTGGTCGTTCCATTAGCTCAGGGTGCTTGAGCCCAACTCAGACTAACATAATTGGATTTTCCTTGACCCCACCGCCCCTCCTCCCTTTGTGCCATTCACAGTACGCCACTAACACCGACGTGTCTTTTTGTTAAAACTCTTAACAAAAAGCTGCATGATGTTTTTATGTTTGGTTTCGAACCCCTCCACATAAAACGTTCTGTTTGTCAAACTTGATGTCCACTCTATTTGTGATTATGAATATACTCTTTTTCGTTTAGATTTTATTTTTTATTTTTTTTACGGTTGGTTGCTATGTGTGTTTTTTGGTAGAGCGCAGCACATTGGTGAATGGTCCACAAGCTTGGCATAAGTTCTAATCGCAACTGAAACACTGCTTAGTTCAAATTCCCATTTGTTTTTGTTTTTTCTGTGTGCTTGATGATGTAGTGTGTAGTGGTGGGACGGTCTTGCCTTTCACGTAATGTATTTGTTTTAATGCTGACCTTGTACTAGCAGTGTCACGGTCTCAGCCTCGCACACACTGTCTCCTCTCTCACCTACACACACACACACTCACTTTTGTACACTCGTACACTCAACCCTGGGCCTTGTAATGGTAACCCAAGGCCCCCCTCTCTGCATTTCTCTCTTTTCTCTCTCTCTCTCTCTCTCCTTCTATCGCTGTATTTCTTTGTGACAGCCGCATATGTTTTGTGCTGCTCCCCTTTTTGTCATGGTTATGGAATCACAGCAAGCTTGGAGTTTCTGGTCCTCGTTCTGTCTCAAATGCCAGACGTCCATCCCTGTTCCGTTTTTGAATGTTCTCTCTGTGTACTAAGATCTCGCCCTGTGATCGGTCCATATATGTATGCGTGTGATACATATATAACCCTCTCCTCCTCCCTCCTCTTGTTGCTCGTCAGATAGTCTGTGTGACTTGTGCTACGTTAGCCCCGATGAGTTGAAATTGTTCGGCCCCAGTTTTGTCAAAGTCCATAAGCGAGGTCCCTTATCGCCACCCCCCTCCACTGCTAGGGTATGTCCCTCTCTGCCCCCGTGGTGTCAACACTAGGTTGTTTTACAGTCTCTACACACAGCCCCATTTTTTTTTTTTATCACAGTGGAAAGCTTCTCCCTCCTCCATTTTGACTCCCCTCCCCCACCCCTTTTCACCACTACTCGTGCTGGAAGACACTGATGTTTTCACGGTGTAGGCGATGTGGATGAAGATGAATGATGATGATGATGGTGGTGGTGGTGTTTGTCGTAATGAAGACGTGATCTGTAGTGTGTGTGTGTGTGTGTGTGTGTGTGTGTGTTCTGTTTTGAACCCGTGCCCACGGGGAAAGCTCTTCTTATTATTGGAATATTTTTGGTCTTTTTCTCCTCTGTTCTCTCTGCTAGGATAACATCGGACACCGGCTGCTTCAGAAACATGGCTGGAAGTTGGGACAAGGCCTGGGCAAGTCGATGCAGGGTAAGGATTCACTGGACCCGCCCCCCCACACTTCCCTGTCTCTCTCTCTCTGCCTCCTTCCATGTGCTCTGGTACTACTGTATCACCAAAGCTCTCTCTACCTCCTAATGCATCCCTCCTCTCAAAGTATCACTTTGACTTGTGTTTTTTTGTTGTTGTCGTATCAAACAGTCTCAGTTCTGTTTTCCTTTGTCTCCGAGACCTTTAAAAAAAAAACTAAAAAAAAACACCTTCCGACCACTTCTCTGTCGCTGGGGAGAAGGTTTCAGAGTGTTTGGTATCACGCCCCAGTTGTCCCTGTCGCTCTCCTGCCTCCGCCGCCGCCAGCCTCTCGGCACAGCGTGAGGAACGTGTCGGCGAGGCCTCGGCACCGGCCAGGATTAGGACAGGGGGGCTGGCACTGCATTGGACAGGCAGGCAGGCAGGCAGGCAGGCAGGCAGGCAGGCAGGCAGGCAGGCAGGCAGGCAGGCAGACGAAAAGGAGAAGAATGGGTTAGGCCAGTACGGTTTGTTAGCTGCGTCATCGCTGTTCCTTTCCCGTGATGCATTCGGTCTAGAGCAGGTCAAGCTAAAGTGGGACAGAGGGGTGTGAGTTGTTGTTTTTTTTTTGGGGGGGGGGGTTGCTGGCTACGCAGGCTGTTTCGAAAAGGACAAACGGCCCCCTGTGCACACTCCCACTCGCACCAATGCTCCCAGGCTCCCCAGAGAGAGACCAACTGGCCAGTGCCCACCGCCAACAGGCACCGCTGTCAGCTCTACTCACCCACCCTAAATCTAGGCTGTCCAAAGGGCCCGCTCCGAGCCATGATTTGGAGTGTGGAGCGTTGTCTCTGTATGAGAGTCTGCTCCCCAGATGTTTAGCCGATCCGGACGCCAAGCGCCCTGCAACCTCCCTTTAGGTGATTTGTGTGGACCGTTTTCTCCCCGTTCACTCTGAGCATTGAGTCGTCTTAATTAATCCATAAACCGCAGCAGAGCTGCTGTATCAAATGCTATCTATGTCGATTTATATTTAGTACATTTATAAGCTGTCGAATTCTGGTCTACTCCTTCAGTTTCTGCAGCTAATTAAACCCATTAGTTAATTAAATTAATGTAAATTAAATATTAATATTTTACTCCCCCAATGATGGCACACTGTCATCTAGGACTCTATTGTGCAAAATATTCAAATTAAATTGTCTCTTGAGTCTGAATATGAAAAGCCAAGCTGTACAAAGGTTGTTTCTGGTGACTTGCATGTAGCTTGTCCGTAGCCATCTCTGGCACGTTACCAAGCGTTGTGTCGACTCTGCAGTGGCAGTCTAATCCCCAGGCGTCTGTTTGTCAGAGTGCACTTTAATGAGCCTGCTCTGCTACAGAATGCCTTCGCGGGGAGTTGAGTCATTTGTGTCGACATCCCTTCTTTGTCTGCTGCTGCCCGACGTTCAGACATGCTATCTGAGTCTGTATGTTAGTCTGTAATCTAGTGTTACGCCCTCGGTCGTGCGTGTGGATCCGCACAGTCTCTATAAATCGACGTGGACAGCAGTGTTTATGGCTGCGTTGATTCCGCAGAGGCCGCTCATTGGCCGGCTGAGGCCATATCGATTGGTGTTCCTATGAAGGGGGGAGCCGGCTGGCTGGCCGTGTGACTGGCTGTCTGCATAGAGCCGGGTGGGTGTCGGTGTTGGGCCAGCTCCTAGCCCAGCTCAGCACTTCATTAAAGCCCTGCTCAGTGGCTCATGCGCTCGGTGGCAGTGGTGCAAAGCCCTGGCGTGTCTCCATGGAACCCCCTGCCTCGAACATTTTCTCCTCCTTCTCTCACTGCCTTCTTCTCAGTTTCTGGCTCTGTGACCTAGCCCACTCCTCTCCTCCGTCCAATGGGAGTGATTTGTGGCGTTGTTTTCTCTCCATCTGTGGATGATGTCAGCGTTGGCCGGCCATTCGCGGGGTAGATACAGAGGATCTGTCTTTTTTTTATGGAGTTAGTAGCGTAAACCCCCTCCCGCCTCACCCCTACCCCTCTCCATGTTTCCACCCATACCTCACCCCCCCCCCCCCCCTCCCCCCCAGCCTGTCAGTGCCCTCTATAAGCTGACCAGCCCAACCCCCATTCCTCCCTGTTCCGCATTTGGCCCGCTCACTCCCCAGGAGTTTTCCCTTTGCGCGCAGCAGGAAGTCTGTGCATTCAATTATAGCCCCGTTAATGAGAAACATCTTGGCCACATGATTTAGTCAGCGGACCATTGAAGGACGTCCGTACCGAGTGTGGTGGCCGACCAGTTCTATGATACAAGCGTTCCCTATTCTTCCCCCTCTCGCACCAGCCCTCCCCCTGAGGCTGCTGCTCAGAGTGACAGGTGTTAGGGAGCTGGGAGTTCTGTTGCTGGTGAGATGTAGGCAGCGTGCAACAATTAAGCCGTCCTATTGTGTCAGTATTATAAAAACCACTGATTAGTGAGAGGGGCTAAATTAGGGTGCTGATCCCTTTTTGAATCAGATATCTGCATCGTTATGATGATTCCATCATTCAGTAATGATTTAGGGTGAGGCTTTATCAGTCGTTTGTGAAAGCTAGACTATCCGGTGTGACCGCCGCCATCGCCACGGAGCGAAGAGCGTCTTTTGGTCCTCGCTGGCGACGACACATTCCTGACTGATTGCGCAGCCGTGCGCTCTGTTGTTGTAGCCTCGCCACTTATCTCACCGTGAATATCTCCTGTCCTTCCAGCCGGTCCCACTAAGCAAAGCAGTCCGCCCGAGGAATGCCACACAGCAGCCTCAATCTAGATCTGTACAACACACACACACACACACACACACACACACACACACACACACACACACACACACACACACACACACACACACCACTCAGATCCAAACAGATCCTGTTTACTTTCACTCTGGCAGGCCCTGCACTGCCCCGAGCTGGGGGTCAGGTTGGGACGGCGTTACGCGGCGCTGAGGGGGCAGCGCTGCGGACGGGCGAGCGTCACCGGGTGGCTAGCTGACCTGTCAGAGTGTGTTTGTAGTGAGCAGCGTCTGGTCGTCGGCCATTGTGCTCCTGTGTCTCTGCCCCGGTCCTCTGCTCATGGACATATATGGCCCTCGAGTCCCCCCCTGACCCCCCCTCCCCTTCCGTCAGCAGTCGAGAGCACCGAGCCAAAGCCTGGAGAAAGCCCAGGCCCAGGACACTGCTCTCTACTGGGCAGAGAGGACCAGGGAGGGGGTGGGGGGCACGTTGCCAAAGATGAAACTCTGATGGCCCAGCAGTCATGGGTCGTAAACAGTATCTAAGGCTTTTTCTTTGGTGTGCGTGTATCCTAAAACGACTGAGTAGAGCTTTATTTGACGTGACTCCGACACTGCACACCCCGAGGGCGAGTTGCAGGGAGTGAATGGTGCCCGTGCTTTTTGCCCGGGCTGCACTCTCCTCTTGTGTCTGTCGGCGCGGGTTAGCGTGCGGTTATGTAAGCGTCCTGCTCGGTGGCTAGACGAGTCCGGGGCCAATTGTTGCGTTAGGATTAACTCTGGGAGGTGTTTGAGCCCAGCCCAATCGCGTACCAATAGCTTCGGCTCAAGAGTTGACTTGCAGCACAATCATGCCGTCACATCACTGGCACTGAGATTATGGGATGTGAAACCTCCCGTCTACTCTTCCTTCTCTCCTCATCAGAAGGGGGAGGGGGAGGGGGGCTTTTTGAATTTTCAATTTATAGGAATGTGTCCCCTATGCTTTACGTTTTCACTGTATTGACTCTGTTCTTATTCTTCTTTTGTTCTTTTTGCCCCTTTTTTAGGTAAGGTTTGTTGGATTCCCTCCGTGTGTCAGTATGTGTGTGCGCGTGCGTGCGTGTACGTGTGCGAGTGTGTTCCCCTCCCCACTCTACAAATTTACCTCAATGTAACAACCCCTTTTACAATGTACTGTAGGCTAATGGCCTTTCTCAGCTTGTTCCTCTTTGCTTCATAAATCACTAAACCCTTATTTCACTCTGCTCCAAATGCGCTTTTAATTTGACCCCCAGAAAAAGCAATAAACCAAAATCCATTTGAAATCATAGGTAGATCCAGTAGGCAAAATTCCATCACGTCCTTGTAGAATCATCCTCCCCACTCCTAGATCTGTGTCTTTCTCTTGAGTGTTCGTGGCTGCGATGGGGGCGTTCTGATTGGCTGTGACCACGGCTCAGACTTTGAATGGCTTGCAGAGTAGACCAATCCCCCCCCCCCCCCCCTTCTGCTTGTTTGCCTGTATCTACCTCCGAACGTGTGAAATGTGTCTGTGTGTGGTCGTAACGTGGGACTCAGATGTGTATTTGTGTGCGTGTCAGTCACTGATGGGGCTGTAGGGTAAACTTACAGGGAAAACCTCACACCACCCTTCTGCACCCAGTACGTCTCTGTCCCCGAAAGTCACACAATTCCTTTCCCCCTCTTCCCCTTTGCCCCCCTCCCCCGTGCACAGCATGCTTTCCCCAGAGGTGCAGTCTTGCCTGCCTCCACTATGTCACCATCATCGGGGGCTTTCAGCAGTGCTGGGGGCGACACACACACACATAGGGAACACACCACACTGGCGTTTCGACCCCCAAAGTACGTCATTCGGCTGCTGCATTATAACTTCCATCCGGCTGGTCCGGGACCGGCTCTCTGAAGCACTGCTCAAAGCCCAGTTGGCCCCTTTTTTCCAGGTACACGTGTCTGGATGTTCACCATCCTCAGGGTAAGCATGTCCCACAACAAGCTTGCTGGCAGTGGGACAGTTCGGGAAACGAAGGGTGCCGGGGGGGGGGGGGGCTTTGCCAACCAGACGAACAAGGGTCTGTGAGGCGTCGGGCGCGAGGGAAGAATGGGCGCGGTGTGCCGTGATGTTGTCGGGATCCACGTGATTGACTTGCATGCTCAAAACGAGGCATGGCCATTCCTCCTTACTGTACCAGATGTGCTGAATGATGGTATTAATTTTATTTTATTTTTTTAAACTGTGAACGTGAGCATGAGCTGTTGGACAGAACTGTTAGTCGGCGTGTTTTGCTATTTATTCCCCCTGGTCATGATGTTCTCCTCCTGTGTTTTTCTTTGTTTTTAGTTCTTACGGTTATTCCGCTGCCCCCCCCCCCCCCCCCCCCCCCCCCCCCCCCCCCCAACAACTCTCACAAGAGGTCTTATCTGATCGGCCTGGTTATTAAAGCCATCTGCCGGCTCACAGGGCAAAGGTGTGGCGGTCCCGCGGGAGTTATCACTGATCTAAGGGGTGCCGGGTTCTGGGCTTGCACCGCGACGGGAACGAGAGGCCCAGTCTGGGTGGGAGAGCCGCGTAAAGGCAGGCGTGGGGGCTGGGGACTGGGACCGGGTGGTGGGGGACGAGAGTGGTGAGAGGTCATTCCTGTAAGCACCCCAGCCCAGAGTGAAGAGAGGAGAGCGGTGGGGGGCTCTATGACCCCCTCAGTCTGAACCCCTTAACCTTACACCCCCCCTCCCCCCAAACCCCCTATCCCCCCTCCCGCCCTTCTCTATGTGCCTCAATCTTCCTGCTTAACCAATTGGTGTTTCTTTTTTACAGCGATTTGATCCTGCCCATGTTGTGCTGATGGTAAACTTAGTGGTAAATGTTATTTTTCCCCCCCGATTGAATTGTTTTTTTTATTTTGTTTTTTGTTGTTTTTTTTTCCTCCCTTTTTTTACTTTGAAATTTCATTTTGTTGTTTTCCCCCGTCATCAGAGCACCAATGCTAAATAGGCTTTCAATTCTCTCTCTCTTTATTAGTCTTCGTTCTGCTGCTTGTATATTATCATATATACATTCATTACTCTTTGAGCATTCTCATTTTGTTTGATTTCAGTTTTTTATTTTTATTTGACCTTGTGATTCACACCCACCATGATTTTTGAAATTCACACTTTGTGTCCAGTCCTTGTCTTTTCCACTGGAATGGGTAATGCTGAAAGTATTGTCACTGTGTTCAAAGATGGTGATCGTTTGGGACGACTGTAATGGTTTTTATATCATAATCCTCATGCGATCAGAGGCCCAGAATGTGACTCCTCCTCCCTGATCTTCTCAGCGAGAGGGTCCTCCTATGAATTTGGCTGCAGTGGTCTGTCTATAGCACCACCCCTTGTGGTTTTCTGTACATAACCTTAAGCAAAGGCCTTACGAGACAAGGCCAACGTCTTGAGACGGTAGGATAGCTAAGATGCTCGTGCCGTGTTAATAGTACGCCTTAAAAACGTGATCCGATACGCCGTGTGTAACGATATGGCTAGCCCACCGTGGGACAGACACTGCAGCAGGATTTCAGGCAGGCCTTATGATATGATGCTTATGCAAGTACAGTATGATAAAGTCATATTTCATAATATTATACCATTGGGCTGTAGAACACAAAATTGCCAAAGAACATAATGGAGTTACAGATATTAACACACAATTAATTTTGTATCTTAATTTTGCCATGGGCTAGGAATTAATTGGTGTCCCATTTCAGTTTGGTTTTGCTTTTTTTGGCTTTAGATATGCTGACCTGTTAATGCCGTATCTGATTGAACTGACCCTGACCAATGAACGATATGCCCTAAGGAACTTGGAATAGTCATATATTGAAATAGAATAGTGTATGACTGTTACTGTTCATTCAGTAAAGACTAGCTTACAAAGAACTCGGACCAGAAATGACATTTTATGTAGTCATTTAGTCTTTGTTTCATATTTTGGGACTCATTGGTTCCTAGCCCAATAGCTTGCCTTTTGTAGAATCGTTTTTCGTGAGAGTTTTCATCTCTATGCCCAAGGGTATAAACCAAATTACACAAATTAATTCATTGATTCAACGAAATTCTCGAGCCTTAAAAAAAAAAAAACTGAAACCAAACTCAATAGATGATTGGAGTATCTTTCAATTAAATAGTGTAACTTGCTGGTAACAGCTGCAGCAGACTAGCCCAAATTCTGTACTGTGCCTTTGTTTTGAGATCCCCTGTCAGTCCATTTTGTCTGTCTGTCTGTCCCCCCCCCCCTCCCCCTTACCCATACCTATTTTTCTCAGGTAAGTATTTCCACTTCCCTTGCACTGTCACCATGGCAATTCCTGGCCTGTGACGTCACTCCGCTGTAGTTCAGTGCTTGTGTCTTTTTTACTCCTCCTCTCTCTATCTCTCTGCTTCGTTTGGCTGATTATGAGTGGATTAAGCAATTACGTGTCAAATCTCCAATGTAGTTTTGATTTATCTTCTCTGTTTCATTCTGTTTTGGTTGTTTTGGTTTGTCTTTTTTTTGTTTATTTCTGAAGTAAATTTCCTTCTGATCTAGCTCTTTTCACAGCTTACGTAACATGGCTTAAACATACATAGATGAGATAGATTGAGGGGGGGGGGGGGGGGCAGCCGATAGGGAGTCCGAGGCTAGGTGTCAAGCTGGACGAGCAGCGCAAGGGGGTTTTGAAGTGTCCGACAGCCAAGGCTCAGTCTATTGAGAGATCAGGGGGGGCGGGGGAGGTTGTCCTGCCGGCTATTGTCGCATGGCAGGGCTCAGTCGTCGACAGCAACTGCATCAGGTCCCCTTAACCCCACCCCCCGGGCTGTGTTGTCCTTGGCAAAAGTAGTGTTTTAACAGGACTGCAGCACAAAAGGAACGGGAGGGAGGGAGGTGAGAAAGAGAGACAGGGGCTGCTCCGCTCAGCAGTGGCCCTCCGGAAAGAGGCACAGAGATACTGCGACAGATTGTCTAAAGCCGCTCTGCGCTCTTCCTCTGTGCCCTCTCCTCCGTCGCCCTATCAGGTAGCTCCTAAGACGCTCCCGTGGCCTAATCGCCGCAGACTGCGATAAGTGTGGGTTTTGACTTTTTATGAAAGAGGAGGGAAGCGGGTCGGGGAAAGTGGACCAGGGGTGTAGGGCAGAGCAGTTTGTAACCCGATGCCTGGTGGCTGTGGTAAGCTGTGAGAATGGCTGGTGTTTGGTTCACTGTAGCTTTCTGGTCTCTTTGCACTTCAAGGCAATATTCTCTAACCCCAGCACCCTGTGCTCTAAAAGCAGGCTGTTCCCCGCTCTGTTGCCCCCCCTCCCGTGTCCCGGCCTCGGAGCCTCACCTCCCCCTCTGTCTGTTTCTTTCCCCCCAGGACGCACCGACCCTGTGCCCATCACCCTTAAATACGATGTCATGGGGATGGGACGCATGGAGATGGAGGTGAGATGGAGCGTTGAATCATGTGAACGTGTGGGTGTGTGTGGGCTTGATTTCGATATTGTGATTTAGTGTTTCCACGGTATATACCAGTATACATGTGTGTGTTTATCTAGGTATTGTAATGTAGTGGTTCTACAGTATGTAACTTTTGTGTGAGTTTAATTTACAAACAGTACTTTAGTGTTTCCACAGTATGTAACTTTGTGTGTGTGTGTGTGGGGGGGGGGGTGTGTGTTTGTGTAGCTGGACTATGCAGAGGATGCGACAGAGAAGAGGAGAGTGCTGGAGGTGGAGAAGGAGGACACGGAGGAATTACGGCAGAAATACAAGGTGAGGCTGCTCTACTTTGATGAAATAATATTAAAGCCGTTTTCTCTCAAGGTTGAGCTCCCTCCTCCACACTTTTTTCCTGACCCCCGATCCACAGGACACCGGTTCTGGTTAGAACGGTCTTTTCTTTGTCGCCATCTCTTTCTGGGTTAAGATTTCCACCGCGAGCGCCCGCCGCTGTCACTGTGCTGCGTGGGCGCGACCCAATCGGCCTTGGAGAGTCATGGAGACGTCTCCTATTGCCTCCCCGTCTCCTTCTGCTGGGGAGTGTTTGATCACTTCATCCAGGGAGCTAGTCACCTTGTCTGCGCCGCTCACCGCGAGCCAGGAGGATATACGAGGCGAAAGGTGGATGAGATCAGGGGATTAGAATTATGGAGGCGTCATGCCTCTCCTGGATCTCCTGTCAGCGTGTAGGAACAGCTGGCAGTCTGACAGACGCCAGCTGAAGGAATATCAGACCCAGGCGCTCTACGATGACACTGACGCTGCAGCCGTGCTATTAACTATGTGGACATGTTCATTCTGGGGTGGTCTTTTCTGCATGTCAGTTTTTTTGTTTTTTATATTGTTTCACATCAGAATATAAATTGTTACTACAGCCAGCTAAAATAAAATGGTAATACATTTAACAATCAAAAATATATTATTGTTTTGCCTTAGTTTTTTTTTCTCAATATAAAACAATAGTGCAGCCTACTGTTGCAATGTACCTTGGAGGATTATTCAATTAATTTTATTCATCTCAGAACTACATCACTAATCTCCATGCGTGACCGATCAAGCCAAGATTACAGTCTCCAAAATTTCTCTCTCTTCTTTGCTGATTAAAACCTGTTCAAATCTCCCTCTCCCCCGACCTTTTGTGCCCAAACACAGGACCAGGTGGAAAAAGAGAAAGCCATCGCAAAAGCTCTAGAGGACCTCCGAGCGAACTTCTACTGCGAGCTGTGCGAGAAGCAGTACACAAAGCACCAGGAGTTTGACAACCACATCAACTCCTACGACCATGCCCACAAGCAGGTGACGTTCTCCACATACCGCACGCTAATACGAGCTCGAGCACTCTGTTTTTATTAGTCATTATTAACTGAAGTGCCTGTCACACAGCATGTTCGCCCCCTTGGCATTCTCTAGTGGCCATAATTAGGTCTCTGTTCTTGCATGATATGCCACTGCAACGTTGACCTTGTTCGTTTCGGATGCAGGAATCCTCAAAGGGGTTCACTATTTCACGCTCCCTTTCTCTCTCGCTCTCCCTTTCTCTCTCTCTCTCTCTCTCTCTCTCTCTCTTTCGTCTTTTCCTTTCGCCGTTTTCTTTTTTTCTTCCTATTCTTCTGACTGTTCGTCTCTCCGGTCCCCTTCCCCCTCTCCCCCGCCCCTCTCTTACCCCATGGTGTACTGCAGAGGCTTAAGGAGCTAAAGCAGAGGGAGTTTGCGCGAAATGTGTCATCCCGCTCCCGGAAAGGGGGTAAGAAACAGGAGAAGATGCTGCGCAGGCTGCACGAGCTGGCAGAGCTAAGGAAACAACAGGACTGGTAAGAATCCCCCACTCGACTTGCGCCCTCTGCTGGCCGGATCCTCGGCCAAATCCAATTGTCATGTAAAGAGCTCTGTCACCAGGTTTTGCCTGAGTCGATATTAAAAGGCTGGGGCGTGGGGCTTGCTGAGCTTAATCTTGTTTCTTTTCTTCCCCTGCAGTACTCCAGGAAGTGGTCCCATGTTCAAGCCCACCACAGTGGCGCTGGACGGCGAGGTGCTGGAGGACGGCAGCGGTCTAACGCCAGAGAGCGTTCCCCAGGTAGAGTGCGCCGCGGAGGCCCCGTCAGTGGACGACCGCCGTGGCCAAGCCTCCCCCAAAGCAGCCCCGGCCATCAGCTTCTCCCTGGGAAAGAGCAGCTCCTCCTCCCCCACTCTGGCCGGAGGATCCAAGGTCAGCGTGTCCTTCTCCTTCGCCAAAAAGGCCCCGGTGAAGCTGGAGAGCACGGCCGCGGCTTTCGCCGACCTCGGCGAAGAGGACGTGGAGGGGGAGGAGGGCCAGGAGGAGGGGGAGAAGGCGGCCGCGCAAGACGAGACGTCGGGCTGCAGCACGGACAGCCCCAAGGGAGGAGGGAGCGGAGGAGGGAGCGGAGGAGAAGGAGGAGGAGGCGGCGGCGGCGGAGGAGGAGGAGGAGGAGGAGGTGGAGGAGGAGGAGGAGGAGAAGGGGGGAGAGGGGGGACTGCGGACGGGGCCGAAGAGGAGCAGCCCCAGCAGGACGACGGCGCCTCTCTGGCGTCCACCCTCAACAAGCTGAAGGCGATGATGAAGAAGGAGGAGGGATACGCCGGGCAGGAGCCGCAGTACTACCACTACATGCCCCCCGCCCACTGCCGCGTCAAGCCCCACTTCCAGTTCCTGGTGTTCATGAAGGCCACCGACCAATGTGAGATCAAGGCGACGGACGACGAGGACGATGTAGCGCAAGTAAAGAAAGACAAGAAGCCCGAGGAGAGCTCCGAGACGAGAACACCGAAAGTGTCTGAGCCAGAGGTGGAGTCCGACAAGGAACCGGAAGAGGCCGACAAGGAGCCCGACAAAGAAGCAGAGGAGCCCGACCAGGCGTCGGACAAGGAGCCCGAGGGGCCCCCGGAGCAGCAGCCGGAGCAGGCTCCTCCAGCCCGGGTCCCAGAGCCAGCGCTGCCGTCCCCTGATGTGAAGACGGAGGAGGCCTCCCCCATACTCGTGGAGACCCCTGCGGCCACGGCCGCCGCCACCACCACCCCCATAGCGATCACAGACATCAAGCAGGAGCCTCAGGAGCCCAACTCAGGCCCCAAAATACCCACCAGCCCCTTCTTCCCCGTCCTGAGCAAAGACGAGAGCACCACCCTGCAGTGGCCCACGGAGCTGCTCGAGTTCACCAAAGCGCTGCCCTCCCTCTCCTACAGCTGCAACCCCCTCTACTTTGACTTCAAGTTGTCCCGCAACAAGGGGGCCCGCGCAGGGAAAGCTGCAAAGTCCCCCAAGCCGCCTGGCGATGGAGCCGAGAGCCTGTCCAAACCTGAGGCGGCCGCCACCTCCACTGTGGCAGAGGAGGTCTCCAACCCGGCTCCCAGCACCGACAAGGAGCAGCCCGCCTCGAAGGAAAAAGCCGCGCAAGGAGAAGGCGAGGAGCAAAAGTTGGCGCCTAGCAGCAGTGGAACCAAGAAGAAGAAAAAGAAGAAAAAGCACAAGAAGTCTGGCAAGCACTCTAAGCGCAAAGAGAAGGCTGCAGCGGCGGCAGCAGTGGAGGGGGAGGCAGGAACGGAGGTCCCTGGAGAAAAACCCAAGAAGAAGAAGAAACACAAACGGAAGAAGAGCAAGAACAAAGCCGCGGGGCAGGAAGACGAGACAGCGGCGGACGCCAAGGAGAAGTCCAAAGCAAAAGGGGAAGAAAAAGCCGCCCCCTCGTCTTCTGCTCAGCTCACACCTGGATCAACGGGAGGGGCCGAGCCAGGCAAAAGGAAGCGGCCAGCCAAGGAAAGTGCTCCCAAAGCCGGCTCCGAGGAAGGGAAAAGCTCCGACCCCAAGGCCCACTCTGAGGAACACAACGGCACCAAGAAGCAGAAGCTGGACCCCAGCGCGTCCACGGCGGCCTCCTGCTCGTCCTCGGCCAGGAAGAGCCCCGGCCGGCCGCCCAGCAGCGAGAGCGAGGACGAGGGGGGCTCCAGCACCCAGCGGCACCGCGGCCGGCGCTCCAGCCCCAGGGAGCAGCGGCGCCACCACAGCGAGGACTCTGGCCGCTCCCGCAGCCACTCCTCGCGGCGGGGCGAGCGGCGGGGCAGCAGCCGGCGGCGCCACCACCGCGGCCAGGCCTCCCGCAGCCAGTCGTACTCCAGCAGCTCGGAGCGCTCGTCGGGCCGCAGCAGCGGCTACAGCCACCGCAGCCGCAGCTACTCGGACAGCAACAGCGACTACAGCGACGGCGGCCGCCGGAGACGGACCTCCAAGCGCTCCTCCGACTCGGAGTACGAGCGGCGGGGCAGCGGAGGCCGGCGGCGGTCCCGGAGGCGCCATTACTCCTCCTCCTCGTCCTCGGAAGACTCCCGCTCGCGCTCGCGCAGCCACAGCCGGCGGAAGAGGCATCGGCGGCGGCGCCACAGCAGCTCGCGGAGCTCCAGCAGCCGGAGCCGCAGCAGCAGCGCCCGCTCCTGGAGGAGGAGCTACAGCCGCAGCTCAGCCAGCCGCTCCTCCAGCTCCACCAAGGGCTCCCCTCAGCGCCGGAGCCAGCACAGCCGGGCGGACAGCGCCACGCGCCGCCGGGACTTCAACCGCTCGCGCATCTACCGCTCCCAGTCGCCGCGCTCGGCCTCGTCCCGGGTCCCCAGCCGGCCCGGCAACATGTCCAGCTCCCTGGGCCAGAGGACGGGGGTGTCCCGGGACGCCGGGGACCAGAGGAACTCTCTCACCGCCCGGCAACTGCTGGAGAAGATCCAGTCCAAGAAGGACGACCCTCCCACCGGGACGAAGTCCGGCCTCAAGATAAAGGACCCGCCCCAGGGCTACTTTGGCCCCAAGCTGCCGCCTGTGAGCAAAACCATGCTGCCCCTCTTTGGGAAGCTCCAGGCAGGGAAGAAGCCCCCGATGATCCCCCTGACCAGACCCGACGAGGGCCAGAAAGGAGCAGGGGGGAAGGACTCTGAGGCCGAAGGGGAGGTCATCCTGGTGGAGCCCATCAGAGAGTTCCCACCTCCACCTCCTCCGCCTCCACCAGCGGTCCAGAAGGTAGTGGAGGACCCGTCGGTCCAGGAGGAGACTCTCCTTTCCACCCCCGAAGCCCAGCTCCACCTGGACGCTCGGCCCTTGTATGAGCAGGAGCCCTCCATGCTGATGACCCCCTACCAAGGTGAGGCTGGTCAGGATCCCTCCATGAACCCCATGATGGATCCCCACATGGGCGACATGCAGCAGCAGCCCCCCATGCACGGCTACCCGGCCTACCCGCCGCCCAGCCTGGAGGACGACGACCTGGGCATGGAGGCGGAGGAGGACGGCCTGGCCCCTCTGGAGAGCCAGCCCATCACCTTCACCCCCGAGGAGATGGAGAAGTACGGCAAGCTGCAGCAGGCCGCCCAGCAGCACATCCAGCAGCAGCTCCTGGCCAAGCAGGTCAAGACCTTCCCCTCGGCGGCGGCGGCCCACGCAGCAGCTGCAGCAGCGGCCGCCGCCGCCCACGCCGCGGCCAACATGGCGCCGGCTCCCCCTCCCCCCACCCTGCAGCAGATCCACATCCAGCAGCCGGCCGTGTCGGCGGCCTCGGCCAACTCCATCACCACGGTGCAGCACGCCATCCTGCAGCACCACGCGGCCCAGGCGGCCGCCATGGGCATCCACCCCCACCCGGCCCACGCCCACCCCGCCCACGCTCAGCTGGCCCAGGTCCACCACATCCCCCAGCACCACCTCACCCCCATCTCCCTGTCCCACCTGAGCCACTCGCTGGGCCACTCTCTGGGCCACTCCCTGGGACACGCCGGGCTGATCCCTGCCCACCACACCGCCTTCCTGTCCGGCCAGCCCATCCACATCATCCCGGCCTCGGCGCTGCACCACACCCCCCTGGCCCTTCACCACATCCCACACGCGGCCATGTCCCACATCTACCCCACTCTCTTCGCCCCGCGGCCCTCCCAGGCTGCAGCCGCCGCGGCCCTGCAGCTCCACCCCCTTCTCCACCCCATCTTCTCAGGACAGGACCTTCAGCACCCCCCCAACCATGGCTCCTGAGTAACTGGGGCTCCAGTGGAGCAGCGTGTCCACGTCAGCTAGCCAGCAGGGCGGGGGCGGGGGCTTAACCTACACTGGGTCTGGCTAAACGTTTGTGCGAGGACCGTGAAGGAAGGAAGGAAGGAAGGAAGGGAGGGAGGGAGGGAGGGAGGGAGGGACTCCTGCACTGGTTTGGTAATGGCAAGCAGGGAGCTAGCGAGCGACCCGGCATTGGTCTAGGCTGACCTTCATAACAGGGGTGGCCACTAAGTGGTGCTTCCAGTGTAAAGGTCAAAGACACTGAATTTGTTTTCTTTTGAGGCTTCTATGTTTCGATGGAGTTCTCCTAATGATTGCCCTTCATCCAGATGTTCTCTCAACAGGGTGGAGCTGATAAAATGACCTCAACTCTTGGGTAAATTAACTAACTAAAACAGCCATTAGTTTGGAATGGGGAAGCTAGCAGAGGAAACCACTGGAGATGGGTTTTTTTTTTTCGTCTTACAATTTATGAATATGATTGTCACTATCAGTGTTCTGATTTCTTTCCTACAGCCAAAGAGACTCAATGGCTGAAGCCATAAGCAGAATCATGTTGTGGGAAAAAGTTAGATTTCAAGGAAGGGGGCTCATGATTAACTG
The DNA here is from genome assembly GCA_026901105.3 of Galaxias olidus. Lineage (NCBI taxonomy): Eukaryota > Metazoa > Chordata > Actinopteri > Galaxiiformes > Galaxiidae > Galaxias > Galaxias olidus. The sequence goes on from JAPMUY010003760.1 coordinate 1,001,370, forward strand.
GGGACTGCTTTTCCTGGGGGCTCTAGAGCCTTTCTTCGGTTCTAATTAAGGATTTCATGTTTTCCTACAGATACATGCTCTATTGAACCTTCGTATTAAATAATATTTGATGCAGTACCTTGTGTATATATATAATGAAGTATCCCACCAATATGATGTCCATAATAGGATATGTAATGACGCTCGTATTGGTATCAAATTTTCACAAGTAGGAGACACGTTTTAAGTCACGGGGGTCATACTTTTGAGGGGGTCATGCATCTGGAGTATTTTGGAGTACAAGGTCTTGCTCCTTTGGATCTTGGTAGTAGTAAAAATAGATGACTTGCACTGAAATCTGTACATTGAGATGCTGCTTTTGCATCATGTAACAATTGTATGATTGTAGTACAATAATTGTATTTTTGTTTGTTTTTAAATTATTTTCCATAAGATTCCTTGAAGGGAGGGAAGTTTTTTTCTTTTGTGTAATTTTGCTCAATGTAAATAAGATTGCTGTAGTTAAAACCCAATAACATTCTAAGTTTGTTGCTACTGTTTCAAAAACAAATGGGGTAAAGAATGATGTGGACAAACGCATGTGTATTTTATCAAGGCTATTTCTAAACTATCCTCAAGGGGAAGGGGGCTTGGGTGGCTGGGGACTGTGATGTGAAAAATGGCAGCGACGGTATGTCTTTTTTTATCTTATCGGGCAGAAAACAATAAAACTTTTGAGTTAATTTGGTGTCAATTTTTTTATTTGTAACTACAATATTTCAAGTAGGCCCCTTTTTATGATTATGAAGTAATATTTATTAGAAACTGTCTAAGAGGCACTAGATGGTGCCACAGAGCATACTATATTCTCAAGCTGTGAGATGTGAATGATTTAGCGTCATGTGGAATAGTGATCAACAAATGCGATAGCCAGTGCTTGTGTCCTTATGTCAACGTAATACACCGGGAATAAAAGAAAGCAAACTTTAGCTTAATTATTAACGTTACATTTTCATTGTTTTGTGTGCCATGGTTAGCGATTGACAGTGGGGTTTCAATTCTACAAGCTGCAAAACTGAAAGTTTTCCTCTTCAATACTTTGTCAGGATCGTAGGCCCCCTTAAGTGGTACACTTCCAGTAATTATACTGTGAACAGTGGAAGGGGCTCAACAGGAGTACTGTTGTAAATCTAAACTCCCCAGTTTATGACAAGTTGTGTTTCTTATAATAAATAAATATAAATATTTTTCAACATAGGATTAATATGAGAGCAGTTGTCAAACGATGAGGCGAAAACCAGCACTGTCACATTTTGTTTATTCAGATAATGAAAACGTCTCACACAGTGAGACTTAGACTAAGTTCAATTCTCAAGAGAATTTGACAGGGGAGGCAACCAAGTGATTTTGCTAACTGTAAAACATTATTTCTAACACTTCTGTCTCTGTCAGTTTAATGAGCAGGTGTTTGTGAACCACCTTAGTACAACATTAAACAAGTCCCCTGGCAGTATCATTACGATGCTATGTAATGACGTAAAGGGAGATGATAGATGTGCATCTTTTTCTCTTGAGTCCTAATGCACTACTAGAAAGCATGCTCGGTGGGGCAGAATCACATCGACAGTAAAATAATAAATTCTTAACATGTTTACAAAGGCATCCACGCAGCAACGCAAGGACATTTTCACTGGAGACTTAACACAAAGCTTGAAGCATATAAAATGCAGCCAGTGCAGAAAACCATCTTCCTCTTATTTTTTTATACAAATAGGTTTTACAGTTTGTCTTCAAAAGAGAACCGCAATATTATAGACAATAATTGGTCAGTGGAGAGCCAGTTATGATTCAAAAGCTCTATGCCCCCTAAATGTGTGGAGTGGAATGAAGGTATTAATACTGCAAATACAATCTATTAGAAAGATATCCAAACATTATGTTTTAATGGTGACTATACGTTCAATAATTTAAAATCAGAGTTATGTATCAATGAAAGTAATGACATATGAATGACCATCTGTCAAAGTTCCAGTTCAGTCCCATGTAAAAACACTCTGGACTGCAGACTTCCACTAAGCTTCACATGCCATGGGGCCCATTGTGCAAAAATTGTCCAGATGCAAAAACTGCTGTCACAGCGGGATTACGGTCAGCCCAAGTACTTGATGACCACAAACATGACTATGCAGGTTATTAGAATGCCTCCGATCATGATGAACTTATCCTGAGTGGCACGCTTCTCTATCAGTCTCATCACTGTGTTGGACAGCCCCAGCATGTTGGCCACGTCCAGCATCTTCTTATGGGTCCCCTGCAACCCATAAAAAGATTAGAACAACCCCATCAAAACCAATGATTCAAATGCTATTTGGTACAAGTCAAGGTCTTCTAGGCTATCAGTGAAGGCCTACAAATGGTAAACATTTTTATTTGACTACATGTTCAGGTACTTTTCATTATAACTCTAGTGTATCTTCAAAACTCCTACAGTAAAGCCAATATGACTCGTTGGTTTTGTCCCTGTTTGACCTTATGTGGTGTAAAGCACTGCTGGCTCAGTTAGTCTGTGCCAACGCAATGCCTTATGTGCACAAAGGGCTACAGCTTGACAGTCGGCCTGTCGAGCAGTTTACACAAATGGTCCTAGAGGATATTTAGTGAAAAGTGTGTTGGTATCCACTATCCAGATGTCCAGATCTCCACAGCCCTCGGCTGACTTGTAAGCGTACGAAGAGTAATTCAGCCATTACCAAACAAGATTAAACTGATTTGTGAGGCTGAGGGTCCAGACGCCGATTTCTCACTGTCTGTTTCTCACAGTCAGGCCAGCCCTCATTGTGGCCCTGCTGATCACCAGACACACCCTGATAACATGAGGCCGAGAGCTGCACCGGGAAAACCATCTCCTCCCTGGAAAACGAGACTACGACTTTCACTGCTAACTTTACACACACACGTAGTACACACACACAAACATACACACACTCTCTCTCTCTCATCACTGCAGTAGAAAATAGGCGTCTCGTGGAATAGTGATCTCTCACTGGGTATCAACTGGAATCTCCTGTTTAGTCACGTAAGAGCGTTCATTGTCCAGCTCTCCTATCGCTAGCAGAGACAGACAGACAGACAAACCTTTAGCGTCCCCCTCTGATCTCGAAGGCCACTGAGGATGCCACTGCCGCTGCCTATCAGATCGTCCATGCCTTTGTGTGCGTTGTGCAGGCTGGAGTTCAACTGTAATGTCTCGTCAATGGGGATGGAGGTGTCTGCGTCCTACACAAGACAAAAGACTTTACTGACAAGTTTCAACTTACATTCCTCGTATTCTCATGTGATCAACAGCAACAATTATTTGGAGTTCTATAACCTCATCCATCCAGTGTGGCACAGGACGGTCGTTTATGTGTCCTGTAGGATGCAGCTGTAAGGTACCGTCAACCTACGTTGGTAGTAAAGGTGCGACTCATGAGTTCTTCCCTCTCCCTCTCCTGGACATCTCTTGTGTAGCGCCGGTGCTGGAAGTTACGCAGTGCCGTCCGGAGATGCTGCACGTCGTATTTCAACTGGTCCACTCGCCTACAGAAAAAAAGAAGACAGTTTAGTAAACAGACCTTGCAAAAGGGTTGTTCGGTAAATCAAATAAACCTACGATAAGCGAATGCTTTTCCTTGAACGCCACATCACTAACTCAGGGCCGGCGTCTCGCCTGGCTATAAAATAACCGCATGTCATCCGCCTTCGCAATTCCTTTGCAACGTAGTCTGCAACCGCGCGCTTCAATAAACACTACAGTCATCGTTATTGTGGTGAAACTCAATATCTCTCCCAATCTGACCGGCCAGGAATGAAGAGGGAAACATCGCTCAGCCGCCCCTGCCGTCTCGGCACTCCGCAAAGCATCACCTGTGCCCGGCTCTGCCCTACGGCGCCACCACAGCTGTCCCGAGATCAGAGGGGGGCTGTGAGACGGCTACCGAGCGAGGCTAGCGCCATGTCCCCCGGGGCTGTTTACCGAGCTCAGAAGTGATGCCTTGCTCAACGTGGTAGGAATGCACGTGATGACGGGCTTTCCGAGGGAATGTTTTCGCAGAGCCGCATGGCCGTGGGGCAGGGGGGAGGGCAGCCCGTTTCATCTCCTCCACCCAGTCTTTCCCCCCTTGATGGGACATGATTCACGATTAATTGTCTCAATTTGGCAGCCCCGTAGACTCACAGTTTGGCGTTCTGTCGGCGGTTTGGCGGTTCCTTGCCGGCCAGCATCTCAAGGCGTTCTAAGTTGTTGAAGATCACGTCGATTCTGCTCAGCAATTCGTTTTCCAACACTATCAAGGACAGGAGAAGAACAATGGAATTGATTTACACATAAATGGTTTTTACAAACACTTGGATAAATAAACAAATAGATAAATAGCTGATCCCATAGTGTGTGTAATTTAGGGGTGAGTCGAAACTCTATGCGCCACGTTGCGTCATAGGTTTAGGTCGATAAAAGGGAGGAAGAAAGCCCATTTGTTATTTCCTCAAGCTTTATGCGAATGTAAATAAACAGTCTACTCTGTTGAGAATGGAAAATTAGGCAGCGATTCTATTTGAAGTCAAGATTCCCATCAGTACCCGTTACACCCCTCATTCATTCTTTGTCTGCTGATTAAAAGTACTGCTGGAGTCCAAAGTGACAACGCCAGGACCACGCTCTTTGTTCTGAAAGGCTTCACTATTACCATTTAAACGTTACACGCTTTTTCCCTCCCGACTCGGCATTGTTTCTGGCACCAAGGCAACTTTCTCAACTCACCACGGTATCCCTTGACTCCTGAACGCGAAACACGATGTCACTATCACAGGCAGTCTAATGTCTGCCACTCATGTCAAGGAGCTGCCCTCCCCAGGCCTCCCGCTGTCCCCACCCCACTGTTTCCTGTCCTGGCACCAGCCTGGCTCAGCACACCATCCAGCGCCCACCTCCGAAAACAATCAGCAGCGCAAAGGCCAGCCCAGGAGGCCATGCACCCCTTTTATTCAAACCCTGCCCTGTCTGTCATTGGAAGACAATGCTCCTTCCTTTAGCTATACTCATTACCAAAAAGCTCAGGCTAAAAAGTCAGCAGACCTTTTTATCATTGTACCCTTTGATCTCTGGTACATGGTTGATGCAATAGTGCGCACACACCAAGTCGTCTACTCACAGTGCACAGATTGTTGATCTGTTGTCTCCAGGCTGCCCATGTGCGATTGGACCTCATGAATTTGTCTAGACAAGGAAAAGGATAGATTGAAAGAAAAAAAAAACACGTCAACATCATAAACCACCCATCCTGCTGTTTGTCACTTTCATCTAGGTAGCTGGTGTTCACAGCCAATAACTGTATACACAGCCATGAACAGAGCTGGAGGAATATCCAGTTGCTGGAAACACAATATCTGATGAATAATCACTCAGGTAAATAAATTCCATTTCAGCAGTACTGTATAAGATTATCAGCTTTATCTATGTAATGCTAGTAAAATGTGTTCAGAATCAGGACCACACCAAAATTCGTTTTTCTCCATGTTTTCATGTGATCAGAAAGTTCAATTCTGAAGAAAAAAGATATGACCCTAGCAAGTGCAGGCCTGTCTCTACTGTTTACCATTCCAAAGCAGCAACACTGAATTTAGAGGTAGGCCTATAGTTACACCTTCAACAAATGGTCAAATCTAAAACGACTTCCGGTTTGACCGATTTTGGACGGACAACAAAAATGACAGTCTGAACAGCAACACATGAAATGGAACAGTTTGTGACCATGCGAGGTAAGTGTAACTTAACTTTATCATGCGATAAAATAGCAAAACTAACAAACGTACATCTCGTTAATGTAATGACAATCGTAGGCGCACATTATGTAGATGATGTACCTGGCGTTCATAAAGCATTCACAAAGGTTAAGTACTGTAAAGATTAAATATACGACTAACAAGATAACGCAACCAATAACTCAACATAATAACATTAAAACAAAATATCTTTGGAAATTGATTATCCTCCCGACCCAATCAATGAATGACTGACATCGTGCTAGATGAACGTTTCCCTCTAGTTCAACGACTAGCTAGTATGCTCACATTACAAATAAAGTAACGGGCAGGCAAGATTCCCAAAAATCTGTTATGGATTAATTAAATGTGTTACGAATCATTAGCTGTATCGACAACTAGCGAACAATAGTTTTTTTTATACAAGCTAACGTTAGCTTTGGCTAGGCTCAGATCACTACGCTAGCATACTTGTATCGGACGCAAACGTTTGAATATGACGCACTTGTTTGTCTGGTGATAAAGAGCCTCCATCTTCCCGTAGTTGTGTTTCAATAGAGCTTTTATTTTTGATGTGTAGAGAACTTGCTACTCTGTAAAATAAAGTTACCGTTATTCTGACACTGGTAAATAACTTTTCAATGCACCTAACTACACGTCATCACTTCGAGATTTGTGTACGGAAACAAGCAGGCGGAAGCTCAAATGTCTCTCTTGAAAGAGAAAAAACGAACCAGCTACAGCGACTCTGGGGTTAGCTGGTAAATTCAGATAACAATAATTCCTTTTCATTGGACCAGAGCTATTTTTCTACGTTTTGAGAGTGCACAGACAACTTTAAACATTACCATAGTCCAACTATTGACTTTCAGATTATGTTACACTAATAACTAAACATTCACAAATAATTATTATTTGATTTATTGATGTTCAAACTAAACAACCCAAAGGATGTTTTAGGTATAGGAATCTGCTTCCTGACATTTTCTAAATGTTTCTAATACTTAAGCTATCTTAAATGTCATTTATGCTTTCTGTTAGCACAAATCCGTTCCCTTATCCCTTGAAGGGTGCGAAAAAAAGACCCCTCTGTTGATGGAGAGATGTGACAGGAAAGACTTCATGAAAATACGTCTTGAGGCGAGGTTTTGGCACTTCACTCAGGCTTTGTCTAATTATCCCCTTCTCCGCAGATTGGTGTCGGAATTCGTTTGCTTGTGCATCCCAGAGCTTTCTCTCCTGCCTGCAGTCACAGACTGCAACAATAATGATATCAAACTTTCCACAGGAAAAGACGTTGGGGCAACTCACCAACTGCTGCACCCAGGATGTGATGAAGCGAGAAGATGGATTGTTTGGGAAGGTGCCCATCATGCGCTCCTACTGTCACGGATTGTGAGAAAGAGACAAGACACGATTTGATCTCCCAGATGAATCTGAGCAGTGTTTCCCCTGAGAATTTAACACTAGCGCTTTGGGGATCTATAGGAAAGAGAATCCTCCTAGGGCATTTGCTGACACCCCCAAGAAAACCGCACTTCAATCAACTTACCCACACACAATTTTCTTTTTAAACTGATTGTTATAGGCAGGGATGCATGGTAAGACCAGGCGTGGGGTCAACTGTGTGCAGGTGGCTGACTGTCTGTGACTTTGCACAGAGCTCCTGTTGTCTTTGATACTTGTTTTGTTTAGCCTCTGTAGATGGCCGGGAAGACTCTTGCCTGTGTGTGCTGGATGATGCTTGACAGCTGTCTCTCCAGGCTAAACACCTCTCAACAGAGGCCCATCTCCACCTAGCCCCACACTTCAAACCCATGAGATCCGTTCGTGCCATTTCTTGCTCGAGCTGCTCACCATTTTCCCCTGTCATAACACTTCCTCGGGGCAGTTCGGAGACGTGCATGCATAGGTTGAACCAGAAGCTCAAAAGAGAGTGAAAAGAAGAAGCAGGGCCTCTCCAAGATTATCTGTATTTACTTCTCCTCCGAGGTCACGAGGCTTCACTGTCTGTCCCCTATCTTTGTCCTTGTCCCGATCCATGCGAACTGGAGAGCATGCTCACTCCAACTGACCAGGACTGTCATACTATACGACTGAATTGTACAGAGTGGAGTTACACTACGGGTTAGCTCAGTAGTTGCATTAGGGTTATATTTAGTCTGTGGCAAAGACATTTATCAAGATTTAGGCCTATGTGTGGTCCCGTATGTGGATGAAGAGAAATACCCTTTTCCTGGTGCAAGGCTTGGTCCCTTCGGGGCCTTAAAAAGTGGTTTCCTGGAACCAGTGAAGATTTTGAGTTGGATCAGTCTCCCTCTCCTGGCTAGACACCATGGCAGCAGGGTTATTGTCGGGTGGATGAAGAATACACCCACTGTATGAAATAACAACCCCCACCCAAAATCTTTGTTTTATACATAAAGGGGAAATTATATGTTATCATATCCCTTATTTATGGTGCATTTGCACAGCCAATATAATACACTATAACGCTTCAATCATAGCCCTGGAGAGACGAAACGAAGAGGCCAATTATGAGGAGCAAAATTGTCCTAAGGGCGGCAATGTTTGGATACCAATCATTTTTGAGAAGCACAAGGATCTTCTCTTTTTCCACACGGTAAAAGACCCACTCGACTTTGAAGCCGTGATGAGAGACTGAACGAAAGCAAATGAGTGCCTGTCAGGGGGGGACAGAATAAATGCATAACCTCTCTGTGTTTACAGGGACATTCAAAGGGGAAAGGGCCGGTTAGACGTTGTTGCTGCTCTCTGGCTGTAGCGAAGCATAGCATGGCAACTGTGGAGGTGAGAGAGCAGCGCCCACCCAGAGTGAGGAGGTAAAAGAAGGAAATGCCTAAGATAATGGCAAGTTCTCTAGCTCCCTTTCTCTCTTTTTTTCTCTTCCCACAGTTCTCTCCACCTTCTCTCTCTCTCGCTCTCGCTCTCGCTCTTTCTCTCTGTCTCTCTCTCTCTGGCCCTTGTCTGCTCCCCTGCTCTCCTGGCCTGAGAGAGCACAGAGAACATGGATCATGCAGCTGTCAGCTTCACCTACACACACACTTACACACACACACACAAACACACACACAGCCCGTGGCCATACCACCTGTGAGCAGTGACACTTAGCCCCCCCACCCAGCGTCTGCTGTCTCCTTGAGAATGAGAGATGCAGTCCAACCCCCATGACTCCATGACAAGCCGTCTTGCCACTCTCCCAGGGTGGGAACGCAAACAGCAACAGGGCACGGAGCATTGTGGTGGGCTTTCCTGCCATACCCATTTTACAGAGTGACGGCTTCCTACCCACGTTCATGCGTCAGTGTTTAGCCATACTTTCTGATGAGGCCTTGTGTGTCAGTTGAAGCTTTGGCTTTGTCAGATGAATGTTAAACAAGAAAACTAGAGAGAAATATATACGTCAATAGACACACCAGCTACCACACACTAGGAGTGCCTTTGATCTCTGCATAATGCTGCTTTCCTGAATTGAATGTAAATGACAAAAACATTGCAGGCAATATTTACGTTTTTGAAAGCATGGTGTGTTGAGAACACTGAGCCCAGTCCTTTATCTGTGTTTTCCGGCTCCAAACTGTGTTGATCTGGGAAACTTTTGTTTTTGCTTGTAATGGAGGTCAGCCTGGTCCTGTGTGTGTGTGTGTGTGTGTGTGTGTGTGTGTGTGTGTGTGTGTGTGTGTGTGTGTGTGTGTGTGTGTGTGTGTGTGTGTGTGTGTGTGTGTGTGTGTGTGTGTGTGTGTGTGTGTGTGTGTGGGTTGGTGGTGCTGGAGGTGGGGTGGGGGGTTAGTGACTGAAAGGCAGAGGAGTAGCACACATTCACCAGGGGGAGTGAGATAGGGAGGAGTAACGGGGTCTTATCGGTGTGTCCTATCACACCGGCTGCGATGTAAACCCATGTGTTAGTGCTCCAGGTGTTCCTCCGGAGCAACGATGGCGCTCATGGGAACCGCCTCCCCCACCACATTCCCAGCCCTCAGCCACGGAAGGAGGGATTGCTAGGGGCTTACTTTTTCATTCGCTGACGGGAAAGGTCTCTAAGAGGGGAAAATGAATTTAGAGAAGAATATCTCACTGTTATGATTTAGAGTCCCTTTATCCCTCAGGTAATTCATGTGTGTCTGTTTAGCGGGCCTATGCGGTCTCTTGTCTGCCAGTTTGGTTGTGAGTTACCCTCACAGAACCGCGATGAAGTGTTGATAGTGTTATGCTAACCCGATACATCCAACGACACCTATGCCTACATGCCTGCTGAGTTTTGTGGACCTGTATACCCCGCACAACCATTGCCTTCCATTCACCTAGAGGCGCCCTGTCAACCAGACTCACAGCCTCCAAGCCTGGAAGGTAGGCCCCTCTGTAGAGGTATGCACTCAGTCTTCTCATAGCTCTAGGCAGTGCATGTTCTTGTTGTGGGTTGAGCAATTGCATTAGTCATTTCACGTTCCAAATTCCAACCCCATGGCGTATCCCCACCCCTCTCTCTCTCCCGCTTTTTCTGGTCCCAATCCATCTTTATACCCATCTACTTGTCTCTTTATTTGCTGGTGCTTGGTAAAGGCATGAAGATCGGGTATAATGAATTACAATCATGGAGCAGCCTCTCCCCAGAGTAGGAATTGTGTTAGGGTCCTAGGACTAGACGTTTGACCTGAGGCTGAGGGCTTTGGTTTACCGGAGAGGACCCAGGAACTCTGCTTATGTTTCCTGGAGCAAGGTGAGGCCTTCCTAACTCGCCACGCTTCAGTTAACTTCTACTGTACTCTCTCAAATGAGTAATCCATAAACCTGAAAACTATGCGAGTTGCTATGGATAAGATCATTTGCCAAGCAACAAAAAAAAATATCAAATACATGTGCAAATCTCAATGTCCTAGCTGGGAGCCTATTAATCTTCATCCGTCAGGGCATGGCACACTGCAACCGCTCAGCCCAGCATAGTCACCGGCAACTGAACCCGGCGAACACAGACACACACGGATAGTGTTACTCCCGTCGTCACCCTACATTATGTATGTCATTCATGTTGTCAGTGCACCTCGGGGTGACACTGAAGACGCAGAGCACATCCAGTTGGCTGGCCACCCTCGCCCACGCCCGCATAGTAACACTCACCGCAAAAACAGCCTCACACGTGGCTCCGGCCGAGCTGACCACAGGTGTGCACACAGCACGTATGCACGCTCCCAAACAGAAGCGCACACCTATGCAAAAACGCCTCTCTGTCCTCACCTGTCTTCAGTCAACACTCAAAACATGCACACACACACACACACACACACACACACACACACACACACACGCACACACACATTTGTGCATGGTGCCCCACCCCACACGCACTGGACAACCCCCCACCCCAACCCTGGGTAGCTGCCCTAGGGCCTGTGCGTGAGAAGGCGGCTGTGGACTCTGTAGCCCCCATGGTTGCGCCTCCTCCCAACTCGGTCAGGGCAGTGGGGGAAATGAAGGCTTTGGGAGTTCATTATAAAACAACAACACAGCAGCAGTGGGGGAGAGGCCTCCTGGGGCTCCCGACCATCCCCTCATGTTCATCTCTTCCTCTCGGTGTGTTTCTAAACGTCTCTCCACCGCCGTCTCGCTCTCAGTGGCACACTCCATCCTCTCACACACCCTCTCGCTGACTTTATGTATGGATTGCTTCTCTCTCTCACATCCACACAAGACCCAACAATTAGTAGTCAAGGAATAGAACACAGTGCTTAGTCTTTAAGTCTTTGGGTTTGATGGTGATCAAATCAGTTCTTGAAGCCTGACTGAAGCCCTTGGCTCTCTTGCTCTCCATCGCTCTCTCTCTCTCTCTCCCCATCTCTCTCCCATTTATTTTAAGAGGTTTAAGGACAGTTTAATAATGATGCATTTTTAAGTGGAATAATTCCATGCTGTCCTCTAATTTGTCTAAAAAACCTATAATCTAAATGCTTACAATAACGTGTGTGATGTCTTTGTAAAGAATGATAGTCTAATGACTGGGATTAGAGGTCAACATCAAAGTACCACAACGGACTAAGTGCTCATGTACTGTACAATAGCCCCCTGTGTGCTAACCCGGGGATCAGCCGCGTACCAACTGCTTATGTAAACTATATGGTACCATTCTGATTGCCTACATTGGGGAGAGTCGCAGGTCTCTTTGTAGACGACATTCCTCAGCGTCATCATCCTCCCCATTATCACTGTCATCAGGGTAAGTGTGTGCAGCCAGGGGCAGAACACCTGAATGCGTGCTGCTGCTGCTGCTGCCTCCCCCCCTCCCCCTCTTAGGGTGCGATGGGCGGTTGAGGGCGATGCAGTGAGACCACAGCCCTTTCAGATGAAAAGGAGGGAAGGGCAGCGGGATCAGGAAGTGGTTTTGCTGGAGAGTGCAACGTGCCAGGCAGGTGCACCGCCGGTGTTTCTGTGCCATTCCGGTCGGCTATGCACTAAAAACGACAGCGTGAAAGCGTCTAAAGACCAATTCAAAACTAAATTGTAAAGGAAAACGGTAACCGGATTATTAAAAGCCATTGGAAACATTTTATTACAAACGTATGTCCATTTATTAAGCTGAATTGTTTTAAATAAGAACTGTTGCATGATTATTTTTTTTACATTAAAAGACAAAGTTTCTTGACAAAGTTCAGAAGGAGTGTACATAAGTCTTAGGACCTTAATTTAATGAGAAATACAACATAGAGTACAGAAAATACATCAATATGACAATTGCCCAAGGACCATGTGAGGTAGCAATACAAAAGATTCCATTGCCTCTTATACCTGGAACCTTGATATGAGTTATATTGAAAATGTACAACTCAATATCACTGTACAAACAAGAGCATAAACTGGCCCATGAATTCCCCCAGGGCAGCTATGCACCTCATGACCGGCACTCATGCAGATATCTGGCATGGTGGGGTCGATAACTGAATGCTGTTATTACTCTGATTGGTAATTGGGAAAATGGAAAGCATAATTGGGACATTTCAAGAGCATTACGCAGAACAAAGATGTGCCTGAAATTAGACTCCTTGGAGAAAACCCTTTGATTTAGTCAGTGAAACGCTGGTTGTTTACACTTGAAAGAGTAGCAGACGGCATGCAAACATACGTCTCTTTGTGGACTAAAAACAACTCAAACCTGAAGAGGTTACTGGAGTCTTTCTCATTGACAGTGTTTCGCTCAGTATGACTATATTCTCCAAGCGTCACCCTTAGCTCTCTAAAGAATACATTACATGCACATTTCCATAGACATTTCCATAAGAGCAACTGAAACCAGGCAGGGCTAACTACTAAGAGCCTTATTAATGCAAATATCTTAGTAGTTGTATCTATTTAATTGACAATTTCAGAGATTGTACTGTATGTCTTTTGTTTTTGGAGAAACAGTTTTGACCCACAAACTGTTTCTTTTGCCAACAAGAAGGTGGCAACAAACTAATACTATACATAAGATAGCCAGCATAATGTAAGTGCTTCGATGTTTCATTACAATATAAATCTTGCCCTAAATTGATCCTCCTCAGAGGAAAGATAAACAGCAGACAGAAAGACAGACAGACAGACAGATTGGTGAATGCACCAAATTTTCAAGAAGACTCAAATAGCCTTATTGGAAATACTCGTATAAAGGCCATCCACCAAATTTGACATGTGCTGCACTTGATTGATACTAAATCTTCAATTAAATTTTGAGATAGTTCATTTGATAATTGTTTTGTAGTCATGTTTTGCTGATTTGTCATTGATTTTTTATAAAAACAGATTTTGTTTTTAAATAAATAAGTCACTGGTTTGCATTTCATTTCCAGTAATTGTATCATTTCCGAAACATTACAAAAATGATTATATATTATAAGAGCATGTATGTCAAATGTATGGACATACCTTTTCAACCCAATATGACTGTCACAGTTCCAGACATACTGCTGTTAAAGTTCAGTCCAGTCCCCTACCTGGACAAGGTACCCTACAGTATACGCCTCCAAGGGTCAGAATCTCCAACTCCCCCCTCCCTAAATTTATGACAATTCAGTGCATTAGGCAAGATACAAGCAAACATGGTCTATATATTTCCTCAACTAATGGTATTGAATCTTTACCAATTGCAAATGCGCGAAATGGCATAATTGAGTGTACGGGTTTCCTAAAACATTCACCTCAGTCCAGGCACCTGTAAAGACAAGCTCACACTTCAACTCAATATACGTCTATGAGAGGGTACAGTTCAGCCATGTGAGTGTCAGTAGACCATTTTAGTGATTGATTAACCAACCCATTTCCCTTTCCCTCACCCACTCTCATTCACATGCTGAATGAGTCAGACCCCATTTTGCATTGTTTCAAGCTCCCTAAACGACTCTATGCATATTCCTTGCTCGTCATCGGGAGTCTTTCGCTCTGGTTTGCTCAGTGTTTTTTGCAGGTGTACACCTCTTCCTCCCTCACGCAGGTCTGACACTCCACATGGCAGCACCAGCGCACTTGGCAGTGGCAGGAGAGGGTGGTGAGGCGCATGGCCGTGTTGTAGCCACGTCCGCAGCACAGGCTCTGGCAGCTGGTGTCCTTGGCGCACGACCGGCCAGCCGTGCCCGGGGAGTAGCGAGACGGCCGGCAGAAGCTGGGGGAGTCCTCCAGGAAGACCAGGTCCGTGGAGCGGGGGCTCTGCCCGTGCCGACGGGGTCCGGCCAGCTCCGTCTCCCCCGTGGCCGCGTTGGTGACACTGAGCACCCGCACGGCCGTGTCGTGGCGGAACTTGAGCAGCCGCCCGGTGTCGTGGAACGGAGACAGCTGCTTCCAGCACGTCCGCACGGCGCAGGAGCCCGAGACCCCGTGACACTTGCAGGTCGTCTTCAGCCCGCTCTTCACCGCCTGAGAGGGGAAGAGAGAAGGCAAGGAAGGGGACGGAGGGAGAGATGTCAGTTTTCTGCCTTCTGATTCATGACCTGGCCCCTTATCTTGGTTGCCTATCTAGAGTGAGTGAGTCAGTTTCCTGCAGGGTGGGGGAGGTGAACGGGGGGTGGGGGGTGGGGGGGGGGGGGGGGGTGGGGGGGGGGTTGAGGCTGATGGCGTGGGACAAGTCCACCTTTAGCCCATCTCAGACTCAAATGTCTGAGAAGATGGATTGAGGGGGACTGTTCAGTGTGCCATATTTCATTTCGCTGCTGACATGCTCACTTGGACAGAGCCTGCGGATTCATTTTTTCAATGTGTTGAAACTAGCTCTTTCGGTCTACTTCTCCCTCTCCTGTGTCTGTTTCGTGATGCCTGGGGCACGAGGGACAAGCAGCACAGACAGCAAATTCTCTCCACCCTTCTTCGTTTGACATGTCTGCTCATGGAAAGAATGGGTTTGAGAAGAAGTTAGGAAGAAGAGCAGAGCCAAAAGATTGCGATCGGAGTTAAAGACCGCGCTCGGTTGTTGGTCAATAGTTCACTGAGCCTGGTGGTTAGGGGTGGGGGGTCCCAGAACCGATCACTCAGCCGTGGAGCTCGTTGATGGGATCGGGGCCAGACAGGTCACGCAGCCATGAGAGCATTCTAACGGGAATGGGTTGAAACCCAGGGGCTACTTCTGGGTTGAAGAGTTCTGATGAGTTCCGCCCTTCACAGCTATGAGCCCCTCGGGGTCATCAGGGTGCATTACTGAGGTGTCCGTGTGTGTGTGTGTGTGTGTACTCAGAGGAGGGGATCGGGTGCCAGACACACAGCGACCTTCCCTTGTTTTGGTTTGAAACCGGGTCCAAATAGTGGCCAAATAGTTGTAAGGTGAAGAAAACACCAAACTCAGTGAAGATGAGTTCACCCTGTATTTTGGGTAGTCTGGCTTGCCTATGGTGCGAGACAAAGACGGCCCCCGAGGCTCGCTGTTTCTAAGCTACCCGCAAATAGTGATTATGAACATTATGTGGATTTATGAATAGCACGGCGCAGTGACATACTGCATGTGGAAAAAATGCTTGCTCGTATATTAAACGAGGCCACAGTTATAATCGTTTCTCCTCATGTGAGACCTTTAATTTTCGGTGTGCCTGTATAGCAAGCTTTATCATGTCTGGAAACACCTGGCTCCACTATCCCGACAGCAGTCTGCTTCCCTGCCACGATGCCTCACCCATCCACTTCTTATCCACCAAGGCCAAGGGCTGAGGATGCACCATGATTTGAGTGACTGGCACGGGCTAAACAGCCGCACACTACCTTCTGATGGTAGTGGAGTGTATCATAAGCCCGATTGCAAGTTAATTGTAGCTTTTCTAACTGAGTTTAAGTGCAACTCCCACAGGTAAACATGGCCTCTATTTTATGCACTGTTACATGTCAGATAGCAATTGCAAATACGTATGCATCGTCTGTATTCGTATTGTGTTCATAACATTCAAGAAGATTATGTATTACTGATTATGTGACCTCTAATTTCGTTCATCTTCCCTCACTCACCCGAACTCCAACGTTGATGTTATGGGCGTCGATCTGTGCCCTCAGGTCTTTGCTGACCCTCTTTTGGCCTAGGAACTTTTTGAGAAATTTGGTGCTGTATTTCAGGTTGTCACCACAGACCCCCCACTGCCAGGCCTCACGATGCTGCAGGCCAGGAGAATCATCACATGTGCACCTCTCCATTCGGCCTGAACTGCATGCTTTGGCCAGAGCATGGGACAATGCAGCGGATGAAACTGCCAGTAAGAAAGCCGTCTCCTTGAAGCCTAGGATGTACAAATGGGGGGAAACTATTTAAATACTGATTCTCTGTAGTCTTTTATTTCCATTTTGTGTCATGGCAATTATAACAAATAATAAAAAGGAAATACAAATGTATTAGCCCTGCCAATAACCTGTTAAGAAGGAACTAAGAGTATGGTTTTGCTTCATTAAAACTATTTATGAAATTTAAAAGAACCACAAAAAATATAAATACATACTCTAAAGTTAAATGGATTGACGCATTAGATGCCATGATATAATTAACTGAAATAGCCGTAGTTTCCAAACCCAAAAGCCTGCAAGGGATTTAAGGTTATGATTCAGACCAACATAAATGTTCAAATAGGCTTAAGCTGAATTATCATGGATCTTCCTCTGACCTTTTCTGTTGGTTACACACTGTTATTTGCTTTGACCAGAGCCATAACCAGAGAATATTTTGATCCAATTAATTACTATTTTGACTGCGAAAGGATTTTCCCAGATGAAAGAAAATAATCACGCCGCCCTTTTTCCTCTGGGAACTGGGCGCTTTCCCGAGATAAAAATAACCACGGGCCCAGTGCGCTCTGCCGCACCGGATTTCTTGGCACTCAAGTCCTTCATTATCTTTATGCTAACCTGTTCATGTCTCCCCCTCTTGTTAATATCTATATGCTAACGGGTTTAAATACATTTACAGACGTAAATTAAACGAAAAACAAATAAGGATTATATGGTGGGGTCATTCAGTTATTTTATAAAGGGCAGAACATTAGGAAGTTAATGTATTATTGTGTTCATACTGTTTTGGGATATATAATCATTTACAATTGATTTGACCTATATTGATATTTCCTACAATTAACACAGTTTAGGATATAGGTTTCCGTCTACCCTATTTCGTTCATATAGAACCTAGCCTATTGTTAACTGATATCCAATGTGCTATCCCACCTCTTTTTAGAAGACTTCCTCTGCCATCGAGGCTACAGTTCCATCGCTCGTTCCGGAATTGATAGCGGCATTCCAAGAGACTGAGGCGCACAGATTCGCGCAGCGTCTCAGCTAGGCCGGGCTCACGGCGGCAGAGTCTCTTCTGCCTTCGTGTAAGTGTCATTTGTTCGCATTGTTTCAGATGAGCCTTTCCTGTTGGGGGTTCATTTGAGAACGGTGCTGGTAAAAACACCAAGGGTTCTCGGCCTGTCAGGCTTTTAAAGACAAAATACAATAGTGAGAAGTGAAATCTAATTATATTTCAAGCTTATTACTGTCAGGCTATTAGTAAAGGCTTGTTTATTTATATATTATTGTGGTAACATTAACATAAAATAAAAAATATGTTGCACATATAGCAATGCACACTGTGAGAAACAGCAATACTTTTTAAATCATTATTGATATCGTCAAAATACAAAGCAGCCTTAATGCACTCAATCAAAGTCTAATTACCCCTGGCCATTTGATTGCTGTAACATTTGGCCAAATGGAGAGTTTTGGCAACAGCAAACACAATACCAAATTGCATTTAACCTGAACCCCTTCTGAAATATATCAACAGGCAAATAGCCTTGCGAGTTAGGCCAATTTAAAAAGATATTAAATATGCGTAATTACGCGTGCGTAATTTGTCGTTTGAAACTAACATGCATGAGTATGTTTACTTTTTTTGTTATTTTATGTATTTAGAAAAGCAACAATGGTAGTGTGCATAGGGTAGTTTTAAAACTATCTCACCCGAAATAAGCTGCAGTGTGCGAGAGGAGGATGCAGAGTGCAATGAGTCGCAATAGGCAGGCGGTCCTTGGGAGCCTGAAGCACATGATGACGGGTTGGCACTGCTCATCATCTCGCTGATTCTGCACGAGGAAAAAGTATGTGCCTTATGGCCGGTGCACCTCCTTAAGTGGCCCACACAAACTTTCATTCCACTGCAGCAGGCGCGGTCCTACGGGAGGCAAGGCCTCTGGGGAGCGCATCATTTCGTCACAAGCTCATTGGACTTTTTCATCTTTATGCGCCACCCACTGAAACTCCACCCGCATGGATGAATGACAGGTAGTGCGTACAGACTACCTTTTTGAACATCGTAAAAGCATGAGATTGTTTCTTCTTTTGGACACTTTTTCTAAAATAGCATCAACAAGCATTGTGATCTTTTAGCATCACCTGTGAAATACATTGAAGTCTTTCAAATGGTGCACCAGCATTTTTTATTTCGAACTAACATAATGTCCAAATGTTTATTTATCGAGCATATGCCTATTAGACAAATGCATATTTTTTCAGACAAATATTGACCATCTATATTGAATTGTTTCATGGCAATCTATAAATATGATTAAATTAATAGACTTGCAATACATAAATAAGTTGATCAGGAGTGAAGCTCCACTGTAGTAGTCAGCCTCAAACTCTTAAAAATTACAGCATTCCCTCCATCCAGTTCTGATGAAGGAAGCTCCCATTCTCAAACGAACTTCTGAGTGATTCTTGTTCCTGCTGATATCCACACATAAAATGGTAGATTTTGCAAGATTGTTGCCAATGCCTTATTTAGCCAACTATTTATTATTTGTATCTGTTGCAAAACTGTTCAATGCACTTGTAACCATTAGCCTACATTTGCACTGTCTACCTGTCTACCTAATTATGTTATGTATTTTGTGCTGCTATTATTGTTCACCTCTAGATAAGGTGCCGAATCAGGATTCAGAATGTGCTCGGATGTTGTAACATTCAATTCACTTGTGGATGCTCTCCAAGATGTCTTTCTTCATCTGAAGATCTGGGAGGTTTATCAAAACAAGGACAGAGCCCCATCTAGTGGATTTAATTACAGATACAGCACAAGGAATGCAATACGGCTGCTTTATAAATGATTTTACTCCCCCTATAGGCTATTGCTAATCCAAAATGACATAATAAGGCGCCAAGACAAAACTGTTTCATATGATTTCTCACATTTAGCCTGATATAGGATTCACCAGTTGAGTGGGGGCATGCATCTACTCATACATAATAACAATATATGTTTATATTGATATATGTATATGTATATGTTTATTTTTTGTCTAATTGTTTGGTTAATTTAGATTATGCACATTATATTGAGGAGAACTTCTGTCCCTTCAATATACACAGGATAGGATGTTGTTACAATATCCTATACCTATTCCTATTACCTATTCCTGCCGGCGCTTTCTGACAACTCTGCAGGGATACTTACCACCTGAAAAGAAGATAATCTTTCCCTCCTCTGTTCCTGCTAAATATTGTTAAAGATATAATAAATACAGTTTATACAAGGCACAACAGCTATACCAATGATACACATAAACAAACATTAAGTAAACCATCAGGATCTGGCACCTTGAAGCTGTGGTTTAGTTGTCGTTCAAATCCCTATCTATTCGTGATTTTGGTTTTGAATCCCTCATTCCATAAACAAGCAACACTCCCGTTTTGGTGCCTTCATTTGTTGGCCCTCTTTTCCAAACCCATGCATGTTCTCTGAATTACTATCATTAATTATGACAAAACATGACAAATTCCTTATTCTTAAAGACCTGAACATCAACATTTTCTGTGCAAGTAATCCATTAAATAATAAATGTTCAGATCATCAGTTACATACAAAATCTTGTACATAGCCACCCTCTCAGTGTAGTTTGTCTCATGAACTGATAGTATTTAGAAAAGGACATTTGTGTCTTTTAAATGCCCTTGGAAAAACCACATGAATTTCACGTGTTCACATGACATGACTACATGTTAAATGCATATGTTATGTTAAGTCACATGATCACATGAAAATAACACGTGAGACCTTATTGGCACAATTGGCACAATGCCATCACATGTGAACCAATGCCATCACATGTGAACATGTGCAAAAATTGCAATTTAAAAATATAGTTGAGATCTTCGGAAACCATTAAATATTCTGATATTTTATTACACATTGTGATAATTTAATATTGATAATTTTAAGATCTGGTTAGTAATTTTAGCAATATATGTATGGCCACACTTTGTACAGTGGCTCCTCATACAACTCTTCAATGGCAGTACATGACCATGTGTGTGCTGTTAAAATAGAATGCAAACAAGCTACAAGAAATTAGAGGACCTTTAAATTAGAGGTTTATCATATTGAGTGAAAATGATTCAATTTCTGTGGCTCTCTGTATGTTCTCCCTCCCTGGACATGAGTCCAGATACGGAATATTTGACAAAGTTGTCTACCATGTGAAAGCTACTCTAAGTTAATTTTGTAAATCAGACTCTTAATACAGTAGCATGCATGCCATTTAAAATATTCCACCATTCCATTAATTATTCTTGTGAGACGTTATGAAGTTGTTGTTTTTTGTAGAATTCTCTAACATTTTCAGATGGACTTTCCTGTATAAGTAAAGCATTTGTTACATGTTACAAGATATCAGGGTCCTCCCACGTATTATCAGTATGGTGGTTTGAAGGGCAGGGGGGTTCTTCAGTGTCTCACGATGAATCTACTTTCCATGGTAATAACTCTGCATAGACTGGCCATTACATAGTTACTCATTCAGCATTGGGGACGTGAGATGGCGTGGCTACATGATTGCCTCAGGAGGCCAGAGCAAACAAGAGCAGCCTCTCGGTTCATTCATACATTTTAGAAAAACGTTCCCCTGAGTTAGTGGCTTTTTAGATTTTAGTAGCAAATAGGACAAGGGCTGAGTGGCAATTATCAAGGCTGGTAGTGGTAGGCTAGAAACATCATCTAAAACGTTGTAAAATTATTTACCAAAAATATATCCACTTGGGCTTCCCGTTCCAATTTGTTAGTTCTGCCTTTTCCCTTAAAATTCATCGTTTGCTTTGAGCTGAACAGAAACAGTTGATGTGTCATTCTCATGACATTTTTTTGCAAAGGAAAACGGGACCAAATCATAGTATCGTGATAACAAGGCCGGCGTGCTGCGTGATTTCGCAGAATAACGATTGGTTGAGACCATCAGCGTGCAACATCTCTGACGTGGCTTTGTTAACGTTCGTGAAAGACGCCATTTTGTTGTTGGCGGTGGATTAAACGTAAAAAGGAACGACCGCGAAAGAAACCACCACCTTCAGGTAGTTAAAACTATACCTCTCGCAACGTGTTCGTTTCGTTTGTGTAGTATAGCATACCGATTGTGCCGCTATAAATATACAGGATTCATAGTTTCGTCGTTTTTACAATTCGTTCTCCATGCTGAGTTCTTTTGGCTAAGGAATCTTTGCTAACATTAGCCGTGTTAGCTAGCTAACATTCCTAGCCATCTCATCTGGTGATGCTGAATTGCACGGAGTGGGCTTTAGGTTATCTTATTTCAACTAGCAAGCTATCGTCAGCTGCTTGTTCATCCCAGGCCAATGTTCAGATCTAGTATGAAATGGACGTTTAACTGTTGTTGCTTTTAGTGTTAGTTAATTGGCCTGTTTGTTGATCTGTGCTATTTTAACGTTAACCATGATCGCCAAACTGGAGAACGCTACTAGCTAAACGTTAACCAACGACGTAATGCCGGGTAGATCAGGCGTTAGCTTGCTAAAAATGCGTTGTATTGCGAGATCATCACGAACGGTCCGTTAAGATCAGGTTATGCAAGTTGACACCAGTTAAATGTCACTATTTATTAAAATATCAACACAACGATGTGACGTATCATTATATAACTTTGATGTTTGCAGTAGTTATAAATAGCTAAATAACCGTCAGAAAAGGTTATGTTGAAATCAAAAAAGGGCGTTGGAAAGAGAAGTTACTCAGCTGACGGGGCAGCCAACGTTAGCTGACTCAAAGTTGGTTGGTCTGGACAGTCTATCTTCTTGGTTTGTGTTGTGTTTATCTAGCTCTGGCCTAGGACACTAACAGCTTGCTTAACATTACCTAATGCCGAACCAGGTACATTCGTGAACTTGTCTGTATCAATAGCCATGGTTAACTGTTATTAATAGAACTTTCATTGAGAATGGTGCAGAAGAGCATATGTTAAGAGCCAGCGAAACTACGTGTTTTTAGTAATTGGAACTCTTTTTATAACTATTTGTTTGCCACATGCCCACATCCAACATGTGGTTTGCCTCTTAAATATTTATGTGCATTGGCTTGGTTAAATTATTCATCTTATGTAAGAAGCACTTTTGAGACGGACCAAAGCATATAGGGTAAACAACATGAGGCTTCGATATGTTCGGAGGATTATATGTTACTCAAAAAGAGAATAACTTTATCTTGCCCTGCATCAACCACATGTCCATTGTCCATAGATTACAGAGGGGAAGCAGCATTTCTGAGCACCGCTTGTTTGTGAAATATGAGCTGTGCTGTCAGAATGGTTAATATATTATTTAATAAAATTCTTCCAATCATTCTATGGGATTTTGCACTTATAATCTCACAGACATTCTCATCTGGGTTAAGGTTGCCTGATTTGAAGAACCCCGAGCCATGTCATGCGCGTTTAATGGCTTAATTTAAAAATGTTTTTAGTTTTTTTTGTGTAACATGGTATCTAGTTCTAAGATATTTTTTTGAAAGTTCTGTAGAATCATATTTGTTGATTGTTACAAATTAGACTGAGCTGCAAAAAATGGAGTGTCAGTCAGTGTATGTGCACTTCCCAATCATTCCTGGTTAATTTAGCAAGTATCTTTGGTTACAGGTGTGCCGTTACACGCCCTCTTTCCTATGAGCTCTGGCCATTGCTTTCCGGCTTATTGAGTGCTTTGTCTCCAGCTTCATCTGAGTCACATAGACATCCATTTTTGTTCACCACTGTTAAGGAGCTATTATATTTTGAGCCAACACATTGATTGGTGATACCAAAGAGATCTGGCAAGCTCACATAAAATTATACTATTGCAAATCTGCCTGACCACTTGCCAATAAACGACGATTTCAACAGACACGTCATGGCTCTGCGATTCAGCATCCTGCGGGCGGCTCAGGATCGGCTTTACCTGAGGATAATAGACTAGTGCCGTGAAATTCAAAACGGCACCGGAGTTGCGGTGCAATGCATCTCTTGCTGAACTCATCAGCTGTATTGACAGAGAACTAGGAGGGTTTTAGGCTTTGAAAAAAGAACAAATGCGTCAGATAAAGCCCCCAAATTTTATTGTTTTGATAGGGTTCTGTCATTTGGATTGTCAAATTGTATGCACATAACGAGGTGCCTAAACTTCCAAGTATACCCTCTATGCTCAAATGTACCCTCTAAGTTACTGGCCAGAAAAGTTAGCTCTACAGCTAGTGAATAAAACAAAGTTCAGTCAAGCTAGTTGTTGGCCAATACGTGTTCAAGGAGTGTTATGGGCCAACCAGCATGTCTGGTCATTACGTCACACATTGTAGTCCTATGCCATAGGTTAAATGGTAGCCTAATAGCTGACTTTCCTATCCTCAGAACTGCTCCAACTTGCTGCTCCGCCACCTACCATAGAATAATAGACACGTGGGGTAGTGTGTGTGCGTGTATGTGTGGGTCTGCGTCTGCTAAAGAACCAGAGGCGCCACTGTGAGGGCCCATTGTTAAGACACTAAATCAACACAGGCCAAATGCCTTCCGCCTGTGGTGTTCCCTTTATCAGTCATACGAGGGATGGCGTCATTTCGAGGTTATTGCAATCCCGCGCGTGGGTTTAGCGGTGCACTTATGAAATGACTAAGGAAAGCCACCCCTCCATTCATGCTGTGTTACTTTGAAAGCTCAGAACTTGTTCACAGTGTCGACTCATCGCCTTCTCCTACCCTTCTGCTTCTCCTTTCAGACTAGCCATCATGGGGAATTTTGCAAGCCTGTTTAAGCACCTCTTTGGTAAAAAAGAGATGAGGATTCTCATGGTGGGGCTCGATGCCGCTGGCAAAACCACCATCCTGTACAAGCTCAAATTGGGAGAGATTGTCACCACAATCCCTACCATTGGTAAGTGTATTCTTCAGACCCCCGTGCCCACTCTGTCATTTAGTCAACCTATGCCGTGATGCCACCAGAGCTGCTCGTCCACGTCCCAAATTGATTCGCTGTGGTGTAGTTTCCTGTTTTCTTTTCTTTGAGAGGATGATTCATTAAGTCTGAGCCATGTAGCCTACTACTCCCTCACTGTGTAGTCCTCCTCCCTTCCTCTAATAACGTCCCACATGGCCAGAGTCGCTGCCCTTCGCTTCCCCCAGGCCCTGAAGTAATGAGGATGGATGCCCGCAAAAGGCCAGAACAGCCGGCATTAGACTTAGCTCAGATATAACTACGGTCTGTTGCACGGATCTGTTTGCTGTTGTCATTCTGAAACTCTGACAAAAAGAAACAAGACAACAAATAATCTGTGAATTTTAAAATGACATGTTTCTCTTCCAATCCTCTTTTTTCCCCTCTCTCTCTTCCCCCCACGGTCTCTCTTTCTCCGTGTAGGGTTTAATGTCGAGACCGTAGAATACAAAAACATCAGTTTCACAGTGTGGGACGTAGGCGGCCAGGACAAGATCAGGCCCCTGTGGAGGCACTACTTCCAAAACACACAAGGTGAGCCCTTTGAGCCCGTAGCCACACGCATTTAACAGCTTCGTCTCGCCAAGGCTGTTACTGAACCGAACAGAAGACCTTGACCTTGTCTCTTCCATTTTTTTTTCTCTCCCCGGCAACCATCTTTCCCGGGCCAGGTCTGATCTTTGTGGTGGACAGCAACGACAGGGAGCGAGTGAACGAGGCGAGGGAGGAGCTGACGAGGATGCTGGCCGAGGACGAACTGAGGGACGCCGTGCTGCTCGTGTTCGCAAACAAACAGGTGAGCTCGCCTCCCGTGATTCACCTAGAGATGCACCGATGCTTAAAAGCACAACCACTCCCTGTTCTAACGACCCACGTTGTTTGGTGGCCTTTTCCAGGACCTGCCTAATGCTATGAATGCAGCCGAGATCACAGACAAGCTGGGACTCCACTCCCTTCGCCACCGCAACTGGTACATCCAAGCCACCTGCGCGACCAGTGGAGACGGCCTGTACGAGGGCCTTGACTGGCTCTCCAATCAGCTTAAAAACGCAAAATGATCCTCTCATTCCAATGTCTGTCTGCCATCTTTTTCTGCGTCTGCGCCGTGTGATGGTCGACAGCGCTGGTCAAAGCCCCCCCTCCCCATCCTCTCCTCTTGTTTTGTCTTTTGCTCCTAGTTCCGGACCATGGGGGCTTTGACCAGCGCTACCATACATGTGCGCGTGTGAGTGTGTGTGCAAACCTTTTGATTGGATCTTAGTGTGTGCGCGCGTGTGTGTGTGTGCATCTGAGTTTGTGTGCATGTGTATGAGCTCGGAGTGGGAGCAGCCCTGCTGTGCCTTTTTAACACAGTTCCTCTCACCTTGGAAGAGGCGGCATGGCTATATCCCCAGGAACTAACCCCCCGCCCCATCTCCTTCTGCCCTAACACCAGCACCTCCAAAAACAACCAGATTTTCACAGGGCAAAGAAAGCCCCAGGATTATCAGTCGTATGTGTAATGAGAAAGTTCTTAGAAAATCCAAACCGACCTGATTTGACATCAAATAGCGTTAGATCTGTTGAGACACTCTTGTTTAACTGTTTGACTGAGACCCCATACTATACAGGGGACTATATCTCAATGTAACCTGTATCAGGTTTGGAAAAAAAATCAAATAAAAATACCTTTTTCCATCCTAGATACGGCTTTGCATTCTTTTGAAAATCATGTTATGTCATATGCCCAGTGCTAGTTATGTCTCTATTGCCCTGTCATCAGACCTCTTAGTCATTTAAGCACAAGATTTTAGAAAATTGAGAGAGAAAAAATACTGCACAATATATTTTGCGATTTAATTAGAATTAGATTATTAGTACTAGTACTATTAGCGAGAAGAAACTAACTGTTTACAGTGGATGCTGTGGCCATCTTTTATTTGTAGTGCTTGCTACTTGAATTGAGTATACCGTTTGAGCTTCAACCCAACGCTTGTGACAATTTGATTTCCAACAACTTTAATTTTCCAACTTTTGATAATTTGGATGGAATGAGATCCTGATAATTAAAATCGCAATAAGTATTTGTAAGCGTACATGTTTATATGCTTGTTCTTCATGTTAGGGGGCTGGGGGGGGGGGGGTATTTGTGTAGCTCAAAATGTGTGCTTGGTGGTGAGGGGGAGTTTTATTGATTTTAGCTGCATTCCTTTCCAGTGGAACAGCAAGGCCTTTTAAGAGTTGCTCCCACTCTGGCTTCCTACAAATGTTTTTTTGTTGTTGTCTTTTTTTATTATTATTATTTGATGTAGATTTTCTATTTGTACGAACCACCTGATTCCCTGTGTTTAGCATGAGCTGAGGAGCCAGGCTTGCAGTCTGTCAATCAAATGCGTTAGGATCCTTTGGGTTGACACACAAAGGGCTGCTTGTGTTTGAGTTTGCATTGGACTGTTCTAAGCGTTCCCTGCTGGTGTGTTGCTGATTCATGTAGTCACAGGGCACTCATGCTACGATCTAATTCAGTTGCTCAGTACTGTCGTTCAAGGTGTTTCCTTAGCCTTCAAGATGTCCTCATGCTATTTGCTGAGCTTTATGATTTGTTTGCTCTGCATGCCAGGGGTGGCTGGTTGGCTGAGGTGTTTCTATATCGTTCCCTTGAAATAACTTCATGAGAAAGAGAAAACAGTTTGCACAATACAGCACTGTATTAGGACATGCAAGGTTTGTACGTGAGCATCTTTGGTCATGGAGCAGACATCAGCAATGCGGGCACTGACATCCCTCTCATCCCATTATTGCCATTGTAACTATACCAGCAGTCAAAATGTTAGGGCAATGTTGGGGAATACATATTTAACAGTTTCACAATTGATATGTTAACTGAAAGAATCTTTCTCTTTTCTGTGAATGCATTTATTCCAAAGGCTTCTGCAAATGTTATTGAACCATGTATACACTGTACAGTATCTATACCTTACTGACTGAAGATGACCCTAGGCCTAGGGGCATGATCCCGCACTGACCTTTAAAGGGAAGGACTGATCCCATTCCTTTGATCTCTTTACAACTGGACAGTTAGCGAAGCTCGTTTTAAAGAAGTATTCCGGAAGTGGGAAGTTTCAGCAACTGAATAACTCTAATCTACTTTTTTGCCTTTATTTCTGTCTTGATCTCATAGTAAGTGCTGATCTCAATTGAAGTAAATGATGAGCAGCAACATTTACAGTTAATGGCTAGTAGATATTTAAAAATCTGTAAGAATGTGTATTTTAACTTATGTTATTGGCAACCCTTGTTCAGATGTGAAGCTTTAATTTTGGGATCATTTCTGTACAAATGACACAAGCTGTTTTTGTGTGCATACGTGTGCTTCTTTTTGTTAATGATTTCCTTCTGTTTTTAGCTTCTTTTTGTTAACCCATCTTGTAACATTGGATAAATGCACTATAATAAAGAGATCTCTATTACAAACATGTCTGGCAGCTTGGTTCATTGTGAAAGCATGTTAGCCTACATAACCGTAGTCTATTCCCCCCATTACATCTACTATTCTGATCACATTCTCATGAAATTCTCTATTCACTTAAAACAACTGACCTTTAAAGCAGAGCACTCAGGTCGTTGTTGTTGGCCTACTTAGTGGACTGCCCATTTTCTAATGTCCCCAAGACTTACTATCAAAGCAATGCTCATAAACAGCAGTACTCCCTTATGCCAAATAATTACACTGTCAGATGTCCTGTTATAGGGATTCATGGAGATGGATGTGCAACAACAAACATTATCTCTTGGCTATTCCAGACCACAACATTTTAATACATTGCCACCATTTTTTTTTTCATCTTTGAGATTTAAGAACCCTGAGTACGCCAGCACATACTTTCATTATTTTTGTACAGCAGAAATAAAATGTATATATATATATACAAAAAGTTGTTGAAAGATGGGGTTGGACAAAATGTAGGCCTATTTTTATTTAGTTTATTTGTTGTAGACCGTATTGAATACCTATAATTATTAGAACTGAAGCTGCTTCAAAAGTCAAAAGTTTGGTTTTATAACATCTCCAGTTATAGGCTGCCTATATGGCAACCAATAACTTATACAGCTGCACTTTTTATACCTGTTGAGACATATGCAGAAGTGGCATGATTGTTTCCTGAACGCAATTCATATTTTTTAGCTGTCAGGAGCTGTTCATAATTATACTCTTATCATAATTAATCTACAGTATATTGAGGTTTTTTATCAGCATGTACATGCTTAGTACCATCTGCTATTGATGCGGCACATATTTGCTCTTTGCCAGTGGGCTCATAGCCATTTTAACACCTCAAGTGGTACATTCTGTGTGAATCCTAACAAACCATTTACTTTGCCTTCTCCAACCTCTTCTCCTCCTCTATCCACATTTCCATGATTGCTTTTAGTGTGCCATCAGGGAGTGAAGGGCATTAATGAGTGATGATGGACTAATCACGATGATTTAATTAGTCTCTTTGATGTTCGTTGGGGTATTAATGCTCGGAGATAATAAATGTTTTGTTGCAGTCCTGTGCACGTGCATATGGGTATCAGATATGAACAGCCATCCTCTACATTTCAGGAAAGAAAAGACCAGGCTTGGGAAGCGATAAGACCATTATAGTGAAAGGATTTTTTTTTAATATTAATTTTCTATGAACTCTTTCAAAGGATACATTCTGTTAAAATAACCTCTTAATTTAAAAGAGCATTTCTTTAAAAAATTTGACATTATTATTGGTTTTCCGGAACACAGGGTTGAATTTATGTTAGTTACTCTGACATATCATATATTTTCCCAGACATCTACTCTCAATGGGAGCCAGTATGGCTGTGGAATTTACTACATAAGTATAAGAGGAGAAAATAGCAGTTGGTAAAAATGACATTACAACCCCATGTTCATTCTCATTTGTTAATGTTGAAGCTAAGACACTAAAATATGTAAAATATGTGTGCATGACAGGTCCATTGATCTCTGCTGTAGCCACTGGAGGGAGCCCAAGTATTTTCCACTCGGGATTGCAAAACAGAGTCAAACCTCCACCAAACCGTCCTCCCATTGCAACTCCCTTAAATATGTGCATTTGATTAATGAGGGGCACCGCTGAAACTGTCCCTCTGGAATTTTGCTTACCACTCAGAATAGGGGATGAGTCGTTTGGATGTATTATGTAATGGAAATTGACTGCTGTGAGCATATTGGGGGGGGGGGGGGGGGGTGGTTCTTATAATAAGGTGGCGATCAGGAGGTTCACATAGGAAATGGTGCCTGTGCCTTCCCAGCCTACTGTTCCACTGTAACCCTCCAGAACCTCTATCTCTCTACGTCTGGATTTCAGGTGGCCAATTCTCCACGGAGCTAGACGTTACCTTGGAAACAAGCACTTCACTTATTTATAGAGAGCGGTAGGGCACATATGGGGTGAAAAGGAGAACAAGAGACGAGACAGGGACCTTTAGATGGATTCGGATAATGTGTGTGGATGGGGCTCGGTGAGATGAAGTGTACAGAGGCAGTGGTGTGGGTTCATCGCGGTGCTAATGCCTAATGCCTTTAAAATGAATGCGACTTAGAAAGCATACTGACAACAGTGGTTGATGGAAAATATTGAAAAGATTTTTCTGAGACGAAGATCCTGCCAAAATACTACTAGGCCATGCTAGTTGAACAGGTCTTTTAATAGACATTATGTTGGTCAGTACACATGTGACCGAGTGTGTACAGGAAACGCATTCAACACACTTGGTTTAACACAAGAATAAATACCCTTCCCACTTTTTCCCCCTCAGAGCTCCCAGCTGCACTTGACCTTTTCCAGAAGGTCTCTGTGAATCGGCCACATCTCTACTTGATTTGCAGCGTCACACCCCTAGTTTAACCACACATTAACTCCTGTCTCCCCCCTCTCTCCCTTCAGGGTCTTCACTTGCATCCCACCACCCTATACAGAAAATGTCCTCCTCTGCAGCGGCATTGATCAGCTGCTTCCACCTTGCAGGGAGCCGTGGGACTGCAACGCAGTTTTTCATTCGTTGCATCTTTCTCCAGAGGAGTCCCAGAGGACCCTTCCCAGGGCTGTAGCCACGGACAGGGTAGAAGGAGCGTGTGTGTGTGTGTGTGTGTGTGTGTGTGTGTGTTAGGTATGCGTGACTAACATTTTCTTTCTACCATGTCTATTTTCTGACCTGTCAGGGCAGCGTGAGAGCATTTACTGGACAGGGGTTGTGTGTGTATGGATGTGTGTGTTTGTTGTGTAAACGTAAGAAATCATGCCATATGTGTAAAGCCATGCCGACATGTTACTTCTTTCTTTGTACCCTAGCCCTCTTTATATTCTAGGCTGAAATCAAAGAAAACATCAAATCGCATAGCACTTTAAGCAGGCGTGTGCAAAAGACTATGTTTTTGTCTGTGTAGAGCAGAAAAGAGAGAAGGGTGTGAAAGGACTGTCATCTTTCCTAAACATTCATAAGAAAGCCTTCCACTTGCGTCTCGTTGGTACTGGATGTGTTACACATGGACTGACACACCCATTCTTTGGCACGCGAGAATCACTCAACTGTGTGAATGTGGATGGCCACATCACGGAAAGCTGTTTACTGCCCAGCCACAGCCCAGACCACTTAACAACATTTAAGACAGTATCCATCCACCCACTCACCATTAACAAGGCACAGCGCACCCCCTGACTTTGCACCCTTGTCCAAAGAAGAGTCATCCTCCACCGTCCACATCGCCATGGAAACACAGGATTTGGCCAGTTGATTGGCAGAGGTCCTATCTAAAGGAGGCCAAAGACTCCATGATTTGATAAGAGAGTGGAACCCATAGTCTGATTATACAATGCTGCATATATCTTGGAAAAATACGTGGGTGAAGGTTAAAAGTTAAAACATTTTGGTTTGTTTCCTTGTTAAAACAAACCAATGTATGTACAGCTCCAGAAGGGTGATTTTGGATACAATGCAAATCAAGAAGCCTGTGCACGATGTGGCTCATCATCAGTTCTGCTAGACGGACAGCACAAACACGGTTTTCATGTTTTAATTTAAAGAACAAACATGGACGCATTGAGGCCTACAGCATGCCTTTTGATAAATGCTCAACTGGGTAGGATAATAAACGTTTGTCCTAAAAACAGAGCAGAATTGGTTCACTTGGCTTTGCAGCCTTATCAAATCTGAACAAGTGTGACATCCACCATTGTAGGGCCATACTCCTGAATACTTGTGCTTTGCCAGCTCCCTAGGAACCTTCCTACTGCAGTGCTCTACTCTCTATCTACAGTGTTATTGTGATGCTGACCTGCTGTACTTGTGAAGGTTACAGATGAGAGGTGAAGGACTGTGTGTGTGTGTGTGTGTGTGTGTGTGTGTGTAACTGACCAGGTTGAGAGATGATCGATGTAACTTTGCCGCCTTCCTTCTCACGCACAGTAGAAACACCCCAGCATCCACAAACGTACCCCACATTCCATGCATCCAGCCACACTGCCATTGGCGTACACCTCCCTGAATCTCCATCCACCCCCCCCCCTCCCCCCTCCCCCTACCGTCCTCCAGCCCCTACCTTACGATCTTAGATGGCCAGCCGCCACTGGAGCGAGGGCAGATCTATTGTGCCACCAAGTGTGCCGGTGAAAGAGTTTCTGGGTCGGTGAGCTAGCATGGCCTCGGAAGCAGAGAAAGAAGGAATGATGGGTGATGAGCTAGAGGAGGACATAGAGGGCACACAGTATTCCTTTTAACCCTTAAGATACACTCCTGCCCAGCCCCAATATTCTCCGTCCTTTTGAAAAAGGAATATGAATTTGAACCAATTGTGGGACTTTCTTGTTAACGTAACGGATATTTGGCCGGCTCAATGTATCATACAAGGCCTTTCAACTATTTTAAGTGCACTGCATGTTGAACAGTATTTCAGACCTCCCCCTCTCTTCGTTCATATGAAACATAGGCTGGTAAATATATTGTATTAAAGTTAAAGCAACTGGCATTATGAAGTGCAAGTGTGGATACAGTGTTCAGTGATACAGTGAGTTTTAAAAAGTAATATGACTAACATAATTAAAAATAGTGGAGGGCAGGCCAGAACAACAACTTATATCTAATATATTAGTATATGAGTAAACTGTGTAACTGCTGATTTAACATATAACATGATACATTCTTGACATGCATAAAGAGCCCTCAGGCAAAATGCTGCAACATTATCTACATTCCGAATTTGTGCTGGCTTTTGCATCCAATAGTACAATAGCCTATTAGACTGATTATAGGACAGTCCACCATGTGACAAATCGTACATTCATGGTAGGCAAACCCAAAAATAAAAAGACAAAGACACTTGCCTGCATGCTGTTAATCTTAAAGCATGAATGACATAGAATATATTATAGTAAATATATGTAAATATAAATATAATATTTGTAAATAGAAATATAATATTTACACATTTTTATATATATGCATTTTCTGCTGCATTTTCACAATCTCCCGTCCTTCATCAATAGCTTTTTGGTTTGGAACTCATCAGTGTGTAAACATTTGTAAACACAAGGCTTGTACATTGTATATGTATCTAGGCCGATTTTTCAGGTATGTTTGATATACTGTAGCCTATGTGAATGTATTGTAGAGCTCTTTGGTCAGCTAGCCTATGCTTGTTTTAAACCTGCTCTATAAATAAAAAAAATTTATTTTATTTTATTTGATAAACCTTCGATGCAATGTTCTCCATAACTAGCTAAGCACGTGCAGCGTTTTCCCGGTTCTGCAGTTGTGTAATGTAGGTAGAACGCCACTGGTAGTAGCAAATGTTTTCAAGGATATGGTGTCCATGAACTGTAGTCCTATAGTACAAATGGAATGCGCTTATTATCGAGTCCGAATAGTTTCGCGGGTTGGTTTGCTGAATGTAGCCTACTTTTAGAAAGTAAAGAAGAAGCTAAAACAACGACATCACATATGCCCACTATCTGGGTAACAATTCCTGTCTAAAATCGAAACGTACTAATTGACTACTTTTGCCAAAACGTTTGGTACACTTTTGTAACACATAGGTTGTGCAGTTGTTCACGTTATAATAATTACAACGGCATTGTCTTCTTTTTAATATAAATTAATTAAATTACATTCAATTATGCAGTGTGGCCTTCTTGATCCCCAGTACAGACCTAGCCTTTGTGAAATGTAGGCTATAGCAAGCATCAGGTGTGTAGCTAATATAATTCCCATTTTCCGAACCACTCTGGTACAACCATATGTCATTTATTTGTCTGTAGAGGGAGAGACACAGCGCATGACACAAAAGGTTTCTTACCTCCCACTGTCCTAAAACCGCTGGCGCTGGGCAACAGGCAGGTATGTTGTGCAAGTCTCCAGCCAGATGGACTATACGCACTATTCATCACACCGTCCATTAAGATTGCTTTAATTATCTTGTTTTATCCCTCCAGCTTCCCGCGGTTCACCTTCATTCTCGCAACATTTTTGGCAACCCAGTGGCTCTCTGCTCTCACCCCACTATCTTAGCCCCTCGGCTGCAGCTGACAATAACTAGCTAAAAGGTCCTTTACTCTCTTCCTTGACCTTGGTGGGTCTTTCACCTAATTATGTATAGCGGGTGTGTGACAGATGTCACATTTAGCTCCTACTTTCTTTGTTAGATGCAACATTATGATGGAAGAGATACCCACACATTCTACAAACAAGGTATGTTGTAAACTCCTCCTTGATTCCTTGTCATTATAACCTCAAAGTAATGTTCCCAGGTTTATAAAACACACAAACAGTAGACCTAGTTATGTAGCAATACACAGTCAAGCACCTAGGCTAGTTAGTGAAATAAATTGAAATAAATTGGTGGTATTAGTGGCCCCTCCCCCATGTCATGCTCTGAAGTATCTTCACACGTGGAGTTCACCTCTCTCTCCCTTTCTCTCTCTTTTCAAATGCAGGTTTTTGTGAAGCCTCCCTGCCTTCTCCTCCTCCAGTGCACGCAAAGAGCATCTCCCTACCCAACCCCCTCCTCCTAGCTCTGTTACTGAGCATCGCATAGGACCAGGTCCCTGGGCTCCCCCTGATTACCATATCATCTCTCAGAGCGGGAAATCTGCCTCAGGCTTGTAGCAATGCAGCGTGCTGCCTGTGCCTTTAAGAGAGGGCGAGAGGAGTAGGGTGTGCTGTGGAGAGAAAACGAGAGAGAGAGACAGAGAGAGAGAGATAGACGGAGCACATTAATCTATCATGAGCTAATTTCTTGGTTCATTCTTAGTTGTGTGCTGAGCATCTCAACACGGGCACACTCGATCTCCCGAGACACCTGGAGCAGAGAGCACGCCTCTCCCATACACACCCCTCACGCTCTCTCCCATCCTCTCGCTCGCTCTCGCTCTCTCTCTCGCTCTCTCTCAGGCACACACGCGCAGTGCTTTGACAGAGCGGCGGGTGGACCACAGCCATCTCGCGCGAAGGAGGATCCAAGAGAGGGAGAGACAGACAGAGAGAGAGAGAGCGAGAGAGAGAGAGAGAGAGAGAGAGAGAGGGAGCGGGAGCGAGCAAGACAAAGTGTAGGAGGACGGAAGAAGGAGAGGAGCGAATAGGAAGCGGGGACAGCGCAAAAAAGGAAGGAGAGAGACACGAAACGCCCGCGTGAAGAGAGAAAGCCGGGGACAGGAGGGAGGAGAGAAGAAGAAAAAAAGAGGTGGAACAGGAAACGCGATCCCTCTCAGCTCCAGCGGTCCGTGTCGCAGCATGGGCAATGCACCATCCCAAGGCATGTCAACCCTATCTCCGTACTTACTTGTGTAGCAGGTATCTTTGATTTATTTTGCGTGCTATTATTTTTTTTCCCCCAGCCAGCCGCCTGTCTTTGTCCGCTTTCTGCTCAACAAGAGATTGGGGGGGGGGGGGGGGGGGTTGGGCCGAGGGCTTTCAGGGAGCCTACCTGTATGTGCTGCTCTGGAGGAGCCTTTCGGCTGGTGGGTGAGAGGGGGAAGCTGAAATGTCGGTAGGATAGCAAGGCTGTATGGGGGAGCCAGAGAGAAAGGCTATGGATGCTCAGGGGGAGGATGGATTGGGTGGAGTTCTCTTCGTCTGCATGTGCCGAAGACGAAGGCAAAGAAACTGGGAGGGAGTGTAGATCTGTATGTGACAAAATATGTCATCTGTGGAGCTGGTGTTTTTTGTTTTTTTCCACTGCTCTGTTTATGTGTGCGTGTGCGAATGTTGTTTTCGAAATCTTCGTTGGACGTTTGTTAGGGGAACAGAAGCTGGAGGTGCCAGTGTGTGAGACTGAGGGTGGCGACAGCAAAGCTGCAAAGTAAAATAAGTCTGGATAGTGACACTTTCTTAGGAGTTACCAAAGAAGGAGAGAGGGAGAAAATGACAAAAAGTGGAAAAACTGTTTCCCTGAATACAACGGTAGGGGACGATAGATGAGTGAGTGGACGGATGACAGGTTTCCCTGCCGCCCGGTATTCTTTGACGCTCCTCTTCCTCAGAACGACAGGTTTAAAACTGAGAGGGAGAAATTGCTGGCACACTTCAAGATAAATTGAAGTGTTAAGTGTATCTGTGTGTGTAGTGGAGAGAGAGAGGGATGGAAAATAGAGAAAAGGAGGGGGGGAATCAATTTTGAGGGATGTGAAAATTCTTGTGGCATGTAGTAGCACTCCAGGGGCAGATACGCTTGTTTGATAAGCAAATGAGGGAGCAATCTGCTACCAAAATGCAACGACGAAAAGAGAGAGAGAGAGAGAGAGCAGGGAGAGAGAGAGACGAGAGAGGAGAGGGGAAGAGGGCGGGGTGTGTGACACCCATGATGAACTCACACTTGTATGAGTTGGGGGAGGCACACTGCAGCTAGGGCAAAAACAGCTACACCCCCCACCCTCTCTCTGTCACTTCAGCGTTCCTCATCTCCTGTCCTCAGTGCTCCAACTTTAACCCAGGGGTAGTGTGGGTGCTATTGAGGCATGAAACAGAGGAAAATATGAAAGGGAAAATGAACGAGGGTCTGAGGGAGCGAAATCCAAAGGGAGGGGAGGTTCAGAAATGTCCAGGTAAGTTGAGGATGTTGATGGAGGTATTCAGATGGTAGCAAAATGGAACATGGAATTGTCAGACAGCACTGAACAGGTTAAAAAGATATGATAGGCTCTTTACTTGACTGTGTGCAAGTGGGATTGTGGTCCATTGCTAAGAATGTCAGTGGAATGGTTTTGTTTTCTGATCCTTTCGTGGGATCTTATTTCGTATAGCTTATAGTAAAATGCCGACCCTTTTGGTGCTTAGTCTTTATGTTTTGGTAGGATTTTTGTCTATATGTCTATGCATTCCTCAGTGGTTGTCTTTGCGTATAATCAGCTCCCTTTTTCCTTATCTGCATTGACTAGTAGAAGTTTTCCTTTCCTTTGACCCCCCCCCAACCCCCCACCCCGTATTTGCTAGTACTCTGACTCTTTATCTCAGTCTATGAGAGCAATATGCAGCAAAATTATAAGATTGGGGTTGTAAATGCGTCCGGCAAGATAGGGGTAGCACATGCCGGTACAATGCATCTGCTCCAATGTTTTTGGACGGTCCGACTTTTGACGGTCACTCTGTAGCCTGCTTGTCCTTGAGTTCTATCTGCAGCATTGCGTGGTTTTTGATAGGATTCAAGTGGATTATCCTGGTAGGCTGGGAAACTGAGCCACGGGCGTCTGATCTCTAAAAGCACAATGGCTCTATGTAATAATCATGCAGTCCAGAAGGCTCCCATTGACCAGCCCTCTTTGGCATCTCTGTGCTAATGCAAAAGCAAACAGTAACTAGGTTTCAATTTCCCCCGTTTCTTTCAGAGAAACTCGCATACTAGGACAATTGGGCTCTCTACCGTGTACAATGACAGTATTTGCCTGCAAACAAGAGGCTGTCACAACTTCTGTATCAAGGACCGATTTTTGTACTACATGGTCGCTGACACAGTACATTTAAAGATCAAACATGTAAATGAATGTATTCTATGATAGAACTGCACTGCTTATCTAAAGCCCACCACTGATGGTTACCAGTCTACACCACTAAACCACGAAGAGGAGCCCATGCCTACATTGTGAGCAGATGAAGCCCAGTGGAGCAGTAAGCTCAGCATTAGGCTGGCGGAATTCTAATGCCCATGCTATTGTCACTATTGTGTGGAGAAAGCAGATCTTGGCAGCTTTGTGCGCCCATGTTGTTGCACCTTGTACGTACGGCAAGGGCTCGTAATAACACCCTGTCTCCCAGACTAGCCATTAATCCAATTTTTCAGTTGGATAAATAACAGATATAAGGTCACTCAAAGGATGTACAAATGTGTGTGATATCCCTTTGCTTGTTGCATGCTGGGTGAATTACTTTCTCACGCACACGAGTCCTTATTGCTAGTGGTTCCCGTGTGAGTCCCCGTGTCGTATGTTTGCGGTCGCACACCTGCTTATTCCCTGGCGCTTGCCTGGCGCTTGCCTGCACAAAGCACATGAACGCTGCCTTGTGATTGGTTGCCGATGATGCAATGTTTTACGGCAG
Source organism: Galaxias olidus (assembly GCA_026901105.3). NCBI lineage: Eukaryota > Metazoa > Chordata > Actinopteri > Galaxiiformes > Galaxiidae > Galaxias > Galaxias olidus. Next base: position 1,039,433 of record JAPMUY010003760.1, read on the forward strand.
CCAAGCTGTTTGGTTAAGGGGCATTTCAGAAAGTAATTGAACCTGCTGGGAATAGCTTGTCCTTGATGAACTGATAAGAAGCCACTGAAAATGTGATCAAAACACATTCATGTCATTGTAATAACTTAACATAACAGCAATGGTAAGGGACATTTGTGGTAGTCAGAAACAGGACTCCTTCCAAGCACGCATGCTGTTCCATATGGTAGTTTTGGTACACGCGTGTTCTTGTCACAGTGTGGGTGTGCGCATGCCTTGAGTGTATGTGCGTGTGTGTTTGTGTCTATGCGTGCACGCATATTTTCTACACGTGTAACTCGGTCCGCATATGTGCTGCATGGATGTGCGCGTACATGTGCTTGCAGGTTTGTGTGTAAGAATGAAAGGAGCTGGGAGGGGAGTGTGATGGCTCTCAATCCCTCTCTGTCAGCAGATGGTCTATAGAGATTCTCTGCATATTCATTTGGGTTTCGTTGCCGTAGGAGAAGATTGATGACTGCGCTCCCCAATAGAGCCAAATTATTTCCTGAGAAATTGTAGGGAGTGTCTTCATTTCAGATCTCCCTTGGTTCCAGGACTTGTTGTGACAAACTGACTTGAGATGACAAGGAATCCCAAAATATGGCACTCCGTTTAAGAAATCCTCGGGTACTTTTTTCGTTTGTGATTGGAGAACTCCAAAGTGAGTTGTAAATGATGAGCTTTTCACTGTCACCCCGCTGGTTTCAAGGTCATCAATGATTCATGGGTTTAAATATTACATGCATTTATCAAAGGCCTCTGTTTCCCAGCCAAGGCCGGTACTGGCTGCAGTTCGATATGTGCCTCTTAACCCACTGCAGAATGTGCTGAGCATTTCTGAAATGTGTACTGATGGTTCTGCTATTTGCCCTTTAGCTTCAGGCCAATGCGTTCACAAATCACGTTGGAACTTTTCAGTTGAAATAGCCCTCATTTGACTTTGAAATGACTGTATTGACATTACCAACATTGGGCATGTAATGAATCACATTTGATGAATTGATGTTGACCTTTTTTCAGCACTGCAAAGCTGTCAAAAGGAGGAGTAGCTGCTAGAGAAGTAACGTTGATGAATCTGACAGTGGCATAGATAAGACTAGATTGCCATACCACATTTGTCAGATCAGGCAGTCTGTCAATCTCTGTTAACAGAGTGGCACACAAAGGAACGGAAGAACAGCCAATGAAACCCCCCCCCCCCCCCCCACCACCACCACCACCACCACCTGCTGTCAGACCACTGATTGGCTGCTCTCTATCACTATGTAGACAGCATGGAGTAGACTCTAGAGTCTGCATAGGACTGTGTTCCCGCTTGCAGTGACGGATGCCCTTTTTTGCCTTCCGCCAACTTCTGGCAGCGGCTTTGTATTCTGTAACGGGGCAGCGTAAGCGATTAGTGTGGGCTGTGCTTTTTTGTGTTCCGCACGGGGCAGGTACTTCCACAAACACCGCCTCTGCTGTTGTAGAGCCTCGCTCACCTTTACCTGCTGCTTTGTGGAGACGGAAATAGAAGCGCACCACTCCAGGCAGAAATGGGTCAGGCGGCGTTGAGTTTGAATCTCCCATCTGCCTCTCTGCCCCTGCCACGGGAGGGTGACTACGGGAGACGGGCTACTTTCAGTGAGCTTCTTGCAGCGTGGTCCACTTCTCTGTGTTGGCTTGTGTTTTCAGCCCAGGAGCCACGGTTTTTGATTACCATATAAAACATTTAAGATGAGAAGCCGCTGAATCCGACGTGAACCTGCCCGATCCGCCAGTCCGTAGTACCTAGCCCGTTTCCGAGGAAAAGCAAAGGCATAACCAAATGAATGGGTGTTTACACCACAAACTTCTCTGGGTATCAGGCCTGCTTTCCGTTTTCAGCATTGGTCGCTGCCGCAATGTGTCCCAAGATAGCGAATGCGAAAGAGGGAAACAATCCCCGCCCCACCGCCCAGCCCGATCTCCAAAGGAGAGTCAGCGCCAGCCAAAAAAAAGGCGATAAGGTGGAGGTGCTGAGAAAGGAGGCTGTAATGAGGCTCGTCCCTCTCTCTCCGTTTGACAGACCGCCACCTCCCTCTTCTTCTCCCATCACTTGGGCTTTTCATTCCCAGGAAATGAGCGCTAGGTGGTTGGCCCCAGCATACCAAGCAGGCAGGGCAAGCCTTGATAATCTGAGGGGACGGGTTTTCCCTCGGCTGCCGTTCGCATGGATCCAAATAGCCTCCATATCTCTCTCTCACTCCCTCCCTCCCTCCCTCTTCTCCTGCCTCTCCGTTTCCCCGCCCTCCCCCCGCCCACCGTCTGAATGTTGACGTGTTGAACTGTAAACAGAGATTTATGCGTTTGCCAATTGCTAGGCTGCGCCATCAATGACTGTCTGCGCTGACTTCCAAATTAGATTTCAATAATCCCCAGGCCTCTATTCCCTGACAGTAAGTATTTACTGCCCCAATCGTTTGCTCGGTATTTTACCACATACAGTAGGTGTGCGAGGTGATGTTTTTATGTTATGTTTGTGTGGCTGTGTGCGTTGCCTGGTTGGCGCCGGCATGGCCAGCGTTATATATTCCTGTGAGTTTATCTGCTGGCCAGGCGCCTAGGCAGTTCTAAGAAACTGTAGCTCAATTCCCCTTAACCTATTCCTCTCACTAGGAGTTAGCCTTTCAACTGAGAAACCAAACCCCACATGATCTTATCTTAGGATCAATAGGGAGCTGGTCTGTCACTGAAAAACGATTGCAAAATATCTTTTAAGTAACCAATACTGACCTTAGTAAATGCTATGAAAGCAATGCTCAAATGGGATTCGGTGTTGATTCTAGCGTCAGACTAGTTTGAGCTTGTCCTCTGGCAAGCACCACAAGAGCCCCTAAAAGTAACTCCCACAGCCAGGCCATTGATGATACAACAAAGCATGAATTTTCGATATGAATTCCGAAGCCGTTGGCTGGAAGCATCCCAGGCAAAGCCTGTGAAAAGGTCAGGTGGCTGCCTGCGAGATCGCCCCTGTCTCTCGGCTGCCGGGCGCGGCGTCCGCCGATCGATTCGGTCGGCGTGTCCATCTCCTCGGCCTCCCCGGGCCTCGGCAGCACTAATGGGAAACAGAGGGCCGTAACTCGGCTCAAGACATTTAGCTGTTTGGCCCACTAATCACAGGCTACAGAGATACAAGTCCAGATTGGCCTTACGTCTCTTTGAATGGAGGGGCTTGTCCTCTGTCAAAGGTCTGGACGTGAGGCTCCCCTCTGACCGCTCCCGCGCCTCTAATTGGCCGGTTTGGGGCCTTCGACACTCTCCGAAATCTCATTGGGCGTTTGTGGGCGAGGAGCGGGTTGACATTTTGGGTTCTCCTCAGTCTCTCGCCTTATTCCCCACATGACAAAAGTGAAAGAGACAAGGGGCCTGTGTCTAGAACGCAGGTGTTTCCATGCGATGGATGGAGGAGAGACTTCAGAGTTGAGGAAATAATTGGTTAGTCAGACAAAAGGTGGCCCTGGTGGCCAAAGTCTTGTTAGACGTCACTGTGGGTTGTGGAGGCTGATTGTAGGATTTCCTATGCAGGTGGTATTTGCAGTGAAGAGAATGCCGAGCAGTAATGAGGGATGGAACAAACATTTTACCTCCATAAATTAAGGACGGCTTAATAGCCACCATTAACACACACGGCTGTAGGAACCATAGATGGAGACTACTTAATAGCTACAATTTACACGTGTTTGGAGTCAACCCCAATGCGAACGCACTCTTGCATGCACACGCACACACTCGTGCGCACACATAGGAAAAGGCAAGCGTGGGTTACACGTACCTGAAACATGAAAAGGCACCTCGCGGCTTCCACTCCCTCTACCCGTCTCCTCTACAGTTACTAAGGAAACGGGATCTGGTATGTGCGGTTTGCGCCAGCTGTAAGGTTCTGCAGGGGACGCAGGCAGACTGAAGGGAATAATGGGAGGCTGGGAGAGGCGTTTGGACATTTCGGAAAAGACTTGGCACCAGGTAATGTGGCGCATCGCTACGATGCCAGGCAATTATGCCACAGCGAGAAAATACTGACATTTGAGGAAACATGCAAACATCACAGATTCCCTGCTCTTCAAAATTCCAGGCACACTCTTCGAGTCTTTTCCCCCCCCCATCAAGCAATGAATTTGTCCCTCAAAAGCCCTTGAGAAATTCTCCTTATTAATGGTGTGGAAGGCATCCGCGTTCCCAGCCTCAGCTTACTCATTACTCTGCGCGCGGCACCGGCCGCTCCTCTCAATCTGTATGCATCCCTCGTCTCCAGCACCACATCAAACAGTTGATCCTCCGGCACCTGTTTGGAAAACAAACCGGAGCCTCCATGACCCGATGACCTTTGTTAACGCTGCGTTGGCAGAACGAACGAGCGTGTGTGTGTGTGTGTGTGTGTGTGTGTGTGTGTGAGTGAGTGCGTTTCTTTTGTTTGTGTGTAACACTGTACCGTGGCGGAGGCCTGTGTTTGCGGTGTCTGATTGCTCCCATTATCTGCGGCAGCACAGAGAGTGGTGGAGTGGGTGCAGCCGTGAGGCTCCCGGATTCTGCTTTGTCGGGGTTGGCAGGTGGACTGCTGGTTGGCCAGGGGGAGGGGTTGTTTGTCTAATATCCCCCACCCCAACACCCCGCTGCCAGCCGTATATCAGCTCACCAGGGTGCCAATGCCAATCGATGGGTATTACGGGCAAAAAGGACAGCTCCACCGTCTACGCTGCGACTTGGATCCTATTTGTGGCCGGTGGACAATGGCCGCCGGGCTGTAATGAGAGGCTCCCGAGCGGGGCTGGCTCCGGGACTTATCGACCGCAGGCCTCTCCGCCACGCACGGCCAAGCAGATGCTGCCAAGATGGAGGAGCCCTGTATTTCATTCTGGCCCCCGTAGTGTTCACCCATCGATTGAATCTCCATAATATTGCTTTGAATTTCACCGGGGATCAGGATGGTGGACGAACGAGGCTTTTGCTTTTATGAATAGCACTGTAAAACATATGATCACGGCCTCCGTCTATCTCCCAGTGCTACTAGCTTTTCACTGCCGTTCCCCAATGTGACCTCTGTGGAGGAGCAGGTGAAGTGTGCGTGCGTCAGCTAATAATGTCAACAACAACGTAAATCACTCATTTTGGTTCCACGCATTCACAACGAGGATGACAGTTGCTCGGGAACGAAAGCTTCGCATTTTCATAAAGCAGCAGAATTATTGATGCGGTCGGGAGCTCCCAGGAGTGTGCTTTGTGTTTCACCGCGTTTATTAAAAAACACGCTGTTCCTGTTCCACACGGGACGCCAGGAAACACGGTTACCCGCGGCGCACGCAGACCTTCGGGCGTATTGGTCTAAGTGTTCTCGGATGCTAGCCCTGCAGTTGCAGAAAGGCTTTGTTTGCGGCCTTCGCGCCTCCTGTAATGCGATGAGGGCGAGTTGAGACGAGGGAAACAACGTGAAGACGTGTGGAGAAACATTCGCGTGGCGATACGGGGACGGCGGTGGTGTGCTGCAGACGGACTGGCTCGCCTAATAAACAGCGCTAATTTAGTTCTCCCCGTATTAGCCTCCGTCCGCCGGCTGAACACAAAGAGTCGGCAGTTTGTCTAAACAAATTTACTCCGAGCCTAGATCGCACCGTGAGAATACGTTTCGCACACGCCTTGTTCCTCCTGTGGTGGATAAAAAACTTGATGATTTTGTTTGTCTGTGCCACCTAGGCTGATGTTTTTCTGTCTCAGAAACACGTGCCAGGTTACAAAAAAAAACAGGTGACCATATCGTTCTGATCCAAAGAGTTAGCGTTTGCGATGTGAGCTTTTCTTTTTTGTCAAAGCAAGATAATTATGAGAGTGATGGGCATATCTGTCCGATGTGTAGTTATCCTTGCTTCAGTGTGGCAGCCACGTGTGAAGGACACACAGAAAGCAGATTTAATTAGACGGTAGTCCGACCAATAGTATTTCTCTGTTGTCTGTCAATTTGTCAGCAGAATAATCATAGCCAGTTGCTGCACAGCATGCAGAACGGAGCTCTGTAGGAGAGAGATTGAATCACACTGGTGGAAAAAGCAAGCGATTGTGATTGTAATCTATTCCTGCTTGTTTGTCCACTGATACCTGTTGTGCCCGCTGTAGAAATGTCATCCTTTATTTATGTGGATATATTTATTGTCAATAATACCAGTTTGGCTTTCATTCTATTGTAAAATATGTTTTGCTGTGTGTATTTGTCTCACAAAAGCCACTCTTTTTGTGTTGGGGTTGTGTGTATGTCGTTTCAATGCCAACACGTTTTGTGGGTATGTGCTTTCGAAATCTCTGTGTGTGGTGATGGTGGTGCCACTCTTTTTGTGTTGTGGTTGTGTGTATGTCGTTCCACTGCCTACTCATGTTTTGTGGGTGTGCCTTTGTGTGTGTGTGTGTGTGTGTGTGTGTGTGTGTGTGTGTGTGTGTGTGTGTGTGTGTGTGTGTGTGTGTGTGGTGATGGTGGTGTCGGGTGTGTCTGAATGATTCATGGCTAATGCTGATGAGCCTGGCTCCAGATGTCCTGGAGAAGCCGAGAGGGGTTCTTCAGGAGTCACTCGGTCCCCAGGGACACTGGGCAACAGCGGGGCGAAAAACTTTGTACAACCCCTCCTCTGTTGTCGTACAGCTCCAGTAGCCTGGAGCTCACGCAGAGAGATGTGAAAATGTTATTTAAAGCTGAGCTCTCTAACATTGTGCAACACACAGTGGATAGAGATGTCCTGGGAAAACCCATGTTTTTGTTTAGTTTTTAATTTGGTTTGATCCTCCAGCCCTCACTTCTAAAGGACAATATCTCGCATAAGGTCTGTAAGATTTATAGACATAAATACATTTATTGGCATATGTAGATTTTAGTTGTTTTTTAAATTTCACAACAGCACGTTTTGTTCATGCGTGACACAGGCACAAATACACACGCACACACGCATGCAGACACACAGCTGTGGTAATGTATGACACTTGCATTATGCATGTGACGTTTAGAGCAATATGAATAATTATGTGATCAAATGGAAATAGATAAATCAACAGGCTCCAAAACTGCACTTTGAGGGAGGGACGGAGAGTGAGTAGAGGGAGGAGAAAACAAGGGGAATGGGAGGGAAGGTCGGGAAGAGTAAAATCATTGTGCAGCACTCAGAGAGAGAGAGAGAGAGAGAGAGAGAGAGAGAGGGAAAGGGGGATAAAGGGAGAGAGAGGGGGGGGTAAAGGGAGAGAGAGGGGGGGTAAAGGGAGAGAGGGGGGGTAAAGGGAGAGAGAGGGTTAAAGGGAGAAAGAAGCGAAGGAGCAGCGAAATAACGGGAGAGAGCAGCAATGGTCTTCACAAGATGCCTCTTTGCTCTGCCTTCTCATCTCTCTCTCTCTCTCTCTCGCTCTCTCTCTCTCCCGCCCTTGTCTGGTCTCCACGGCTGAATCCTCCCTTCGCCTGGCCGTAGCGGGAGGCACTATCGATTGTTCTCCTCTCTGTTCTGCCAGCGGGCGTTTCAACGCGGGGAGTCCAGGGAGGCGCCGGGCTTTGTCCTGCTCTTTTGTTCCTCCGGTGCGTGTCCTTTCCCGCGGTCAGGGCTATCCATACCTCCCGACGTGCTCCGTCTCCGGCTCGTGACCTTCTCTCCGTGGCCCTGCTTCAGACAGGTGCCCTCCCTCCCTCCCCCCCTGCCCGTGGTAGTGGCCCGGGGGCTGTGTGCAGAGGCTGGTCTAGCGTGGGACCACAGGGCTCTGACAGCTCAACACCTTTACCGCTGCTCCTAATCTCGGAGGCAAACCCGGCCGGTGCATTCCTGGATGTTGACATACGGCCGTTAAACACCTGTAAAGTGCAACCGCGAACTGTTTTGATTAGCTTCGAATGCCCGCGCAGTTTGCAGGACGTTTTGAGGACTTTTCTCAACTGGTCGCAAGCGTGCCGTCGCGACAGCGGTCGGTGTCGGCGCCGCCCACATCGGTCCCGTCGCGTCACGGCTGAGGTGGAGTTTCGTCAGCCGTGACCTCACGGTCTCGCACTCCAGACGTCCCCTCAGTTGTAACGGGCTCCACGATCCCTTTCAGACCCTGTTCAAGGCCTGCGAACCACGTGAAGGAGCGGGGCCCTGTTTTACGCCTCCCACCGACATCGCTCCTCTTCATTTGGCTTGAGAGCGATTAGAGACGTCGGGGCGAGACACCTGTGTCACCTTCCCCTTTTTCGTATAAATATCAGGCACGCATTAGTGTCACTGTGAATTAGAAGGGTTGGCTTTTATCTCCCCCCCCCCCCTCCCCGTCTTTCTGTGGGTTGGGAAGACATTTTGCCCTCTCATTGTGCCAAGGCTGAGGCGGGGGAATCGAGATGGCGGGCTCAGCGTTGCACCTGTGCCGTATTCACGGAGGAAGTCACGTCTGTGTTTCACCGCCATTATCATAATCACCATATTACGCTTCCCTCTCTGACACATAATCACTCTAATTGGACGCCAGCAAAAAAAAAAAAAAATTATTAAAAAAAAACGAAGGGAGGGAGGGAGGCAATTTGGTGCCAGGGCGGAAGAGAGGAAAAGGCGGAGAGGCGCCTGGCAGAATTGACGGATTGAAAAACTGCCGTCTCCTCTTGAATTGATGAATAGGTTCCAGTGTAATGTTTATGTGTGTGTGTGTGTGCGTGTGCGTGTGCGTGTGCGTGCGTGTTTGTGTATTGTCCCTGGGGTTGAACGGAGGGTAATTGCATTGCTGTAGGCTCTTCAGTTTTTGCTGTTAGAAGTATGGGCTCTCAGCTGTGTGCTGAATGACTGTTGGGAGGCTAAACGCTGCTGCACTGGGAATGTGACACCCAATACTTATGGCCTGCCACTGGACTCTGGAAGGCTGTGGGTAATTCACTGCGCATCGTAAGTCAAACCCGGCGAAGGCAAACATGTGTACTCCGTATCTGGCACGGTGTACCCGGCTCACCCCCGGCCCCGGCCGATTCCTTTTCATCCGGCCTCCACAATGGACGCCCTGGCACCCTGTCAAGTGAGAGCGATAACGTTAAGACTGTTACAGTACACGAAAACCAATGTATTATTGATCTCGCGTAATACAGTAAAGCACGGCAACGCTAGTAACACAAACACGGCAAGGGAAGATGCAAGACCAAAAAAAGCTCCCTTTTCATCGAAAAGTAGTGACTTTTTATAACAGAAACACTGTCCTCGCGGGTGCATGCATTTCCATAGAGGTGGTCCCACTGCTATAGTGTTAACATTTTCCCGCCGCCGATGCATCAGTCAGTCGGGAGTCCCTCTGCGGTTTCTTGCTCTTACCCGGCATTCCGCTTTACGTAAGCAGACAACACTCGCCTAACTCCTGCCAGCTCCTCGGCTCCTCCATCCCCAGGCCCTTCCTGAGTGGCATTTAGATCGACACTCGACGCCGCCCCGCAGTGGATTGCGCTTCAGTGCGCAGCGGAGTGTGTGTGTGTGTGTGTGTGTGTGCGATTTAGTGTTTTATTTTGACTTAGAGGGAAGAGTGTGTGTACGCGTACACATGACAGTCGACGTTGCAGGATATCAAATGTTCACAGTTGTGCGTTCTGGCTAAATGTGTGTGGGAAAGCGTGAGCGATGCGAAGGGGAACGTGCACGGCGACTGCGGCTACAGGCCCCCCCCCCCCCCCCGTGTGTGTGTGTGGGCGTTGTCGTCGCCTCGACGTTTTGTTGCGCTGCCGCGTCGCCACCACACGGGGATCCCGACCGATGATATTTGCCTAGCCGTGCTACGCGGTCCCGTGTCGCTGCGCATCGGATTAGGTGGCGGGAGTATCCGGCGGGCACGTGAGCGTGGAACGCGGGCCGTGAGCCGTCGGAGAGCGACGGAGAGTGAAGTGCTTGTAGCACCTTGGGCAGCCGGCCCCGTGTCTGTAATCACTCCGTGCGCCAGGGCACCCTTTCATCTCGGGCCTTTCATAGGGCCCCCAGAAGAAAAAAAAAGACCCTTTCAGAAGCTGCAGAAAGGGAGGGATGGGGGAAAGGGAGCGAGAGAGCGAGGAAGAGAGAGAGAGAGCGCGCTGAGGGAAGGAGAAGTGAAGTGCTTCTGCAGCCCCGAGCACTCCTGGCTGTGAATACCCACGCTATTGAAGAGGACAGATGTAGGGTGAGTGTGGTGTGTGTGCGTGTGTGTGTGCGTGTGTGTGTGTGGGTGGATCTGCGTGTGTGCATACTCTTTATGTGTGTGTGTGTGTGTGTGTGTTGGTGTGTTTATTTGGGGATGCTTGTGAGGTGGTGAAACGGTAGAGAGGCAGTGTGTCCCTCATGCTATGTTGAAGGCGCTCACCTCTACCTACAGTATATAGTGTCTGCTCAATACGAAACTCGACACGACTCTCCCTGCCCCCCCTACCTCTTGTTCGCTCTCTCTCTCTCTCTCTCACTCTCTCTCTCTCTCCCTCTCTCTCTCCCCATGTTCATAGACATTCACTGAAGCGTGCTGATGCCACACGAGGCGGTGGGAACGTAGCAGCACCATTGTACGGTACAGTACGTAGGGGACGGTCTTGGAGGAGACGGTGGTCT